>JALBCR010003144.1:0-600000 GCA_030710515.1 Abscondita cerata
TGTATTAAACATAAAAAAGATACAAAACATTATACTACATATAAAATCAAAATTGTATAACTTTTATTTAAGTCTCTTTTGGGAATTTAAGTAAAACAAAGTGTTTTTCGTGGAATAGTCCTCCGAAAACCACTCGAAGTCAAAGTATAGTCGACTATTTTGAGCTACTGTCACTCATGTTTCTTTCTATTATATGAGAATTATTTGTGTATAATACAACAGAAATAAGAATAACGTTTAGGCGCCACCTGGTTTTGTGTGTGTTAGTATGTTACATGGAAGGTTAATTGTTCATGAAAGTTACAATAACGCATTAGTGGTTTTAATAACAACTCTCAAATTGATAGATTTTGTCATTCCTTATTAATTAAAATTAATACGCAAACTAACTGATTGAAGGAACTATAAGATAAGTTTTATATTGATAAGATACTTATAAATAATTTATCAATATTATATTTATTCATTAGTAATCTAGCAGTGGTTTATAATGCTATTACGTTTGCTGTTTGTTTGTCTTACACTAGTAGGAAGTGTAATTAGTGAAGATGCACCTGAAGTGGTACTTACTCAAGGAACATTAAGAGGAACTTTAAGAAGCACATTTAAAGGCAGGTCAATTTTAGCGTTTCAAGGCATTCCCTATGCAGAACCGCCAATAGGAGAAAGGAGATTTAAGGTATTTTTGTATAAATGTAAAAAAAAACAAATATAATGTTTATGATTCAGCCACCAGTACCTTTAAAAGCGTGGGATGGCATCTTAGATGCCACTAAAAGTCATAATCACTGTCCACAAGTTGATATATTCTTTCGTTTAGAAGGAGTGCATGGAAACGAGGATTGCCTATTTTTAAATGTCTACACTCCGAAGGTTTCTTTAACGTATTTTTTCCGAAATCGTCACTAAAGTACAAAAAAATTGGCAGTAAAGTAAATAAAATCGGCACTAAAGTAATTCATTATACGACGATCTTTAAGTTCACATTTTCGCCGGTAGAGATGTGTAAAATGTATGTAAATTTTAGAATCGCGCATGCGTGGTGGAAACATTTGACGTAAAAAAGAAAACAGTTGATTACATTTGCTACTTAAAGAACGTTATAAAATTGTCAGATTTTGTTCAAATTTTGGGATTTCGGAAAAAATTTAATATGTACTTCGGCACTAAAATTCTTTTTCATGACTGACGTGTTTTATTTGCCTCGGCTATCGCCTCTGCAACTAAAACACATTCGTCATGAAAATCAAACTTTAGTGCCTTGATACATAGTAAGTAACTGTTTAATCGTTTTATATATCAGGTATCTTTTTAGATATCGATCGAACTTTTGCCAGTGATTGTCTTTATTCATGGAGGAGCATTTGTAATGGGTAATGCAAATCCGAGTATGTTTGGACCAAATATCCTTCTGGATAAAGATATAATTTTGGTTACACTCAATTACAGATTAGGTATACTTTTAAACTGAAATTTGAAAAAATGTTTATGTTTAAATATTAAAAGGGGCTTTGGGATTCTTAAGTACGGAAGACGAAATTGTACCTGGTAATAACGGATTGAAAGATCAGAGTTTAGCTTTACAGTGGGTCAAGGATAATATAAAAAGATTTGGTGGTAATCCGCAAAAAGATAACTGTAATTGGACATTCAGCCGGTGCAGCAAGTGCTTATTTTCATTTACTTTCGCCGCTTAGTAAAGGTATTGCTGTAACTTACTTAATTGGTGGTTTCTTTTAATTTGTAACTTGCAGACATAATATTCGCTGGTGTTTCTGTTAGTGGAATTTTGACCCCATGGTCCATTTCGCAAAAAGGAGACGCAATTTCCAATGCAAGAAGATTAGCAAAGTACTTAAATTGTCCAATAACATCCAATGACGAAATGGTAAAGTGCTTAAGGGAAGTAGAGGCTCTTGACATAATAAACGGATCAAATAAATTTTTGGTATGATCTTGATTGCCCATTAATAGTTTTAAACCTTAGTTTAAGGAATTTAATTATGATCCATGCATTCCTTTTAAACCGGTGGTGGAAATTCCAAATGATGGAGCTTTTATGCCTCAAAATCCGGTAGACATTATTAAACAAGGAAATATGGCAAATGTTCCTTTTATGACAGGAATAACTACCGACGATGGAGCAATTAAATCAGCAGGTATGCATACAGGTAATTTGTTCCTCACCTTATTTATTTCTCAATTCTATTTTAGCAATTTATAACGATTCGAACTTAGTTGAGAGACTCAATTCTAATTTTGACAAATATTTGCCAATGATACTATTTTACGACGAAGTGTTTTTAAATAAAAATACAATGAAATTTACCGAGATGATTAAAAAGTTTTATTTTGGAGACAAAGGTTTCAAGGATTCTCCAAAATCAGCTTTAACTGACGTAAGTTACTATCGTTGTAGCTGGATGTAGCAATATTATGGTTAAACGAATATGTAGGCTGGTTCTAATACTAAGACCTTCTTTAGGAGATGCAATAAAATAAGAACTTGTCAATTATTAGTCTTTACTAGTAATTGATTAGTTTTATTTCGACTTCTAAAAAAGATCTTAGTATAAGTAAGCTTTCAACCTACATATCTGTGTCCTACGTGAAAGTTGACATATGCATTTACTATGTTAAATTAAAAATTAATTTCTGATGCAACTCGAACACAATATACGAGGATATATTGAAAAATTCTTAGCCTACTATAGAACCAAACAAAATTTCAATGTCAAAATATTTTATTACTCAACATATTCTCCTCTTAATTGGATACATTTATTACAGCAAACCTGCAACGTCTCTAGACCTTTCAAAAATGTTTCTTCTTGCTCTGCAAACCAGACCTCCACAGCTTCTATTACCTCCTTGTTGGAAGAAAATGTACGACCTTTTAAACTTTTTTTCAGTTGAGGAAAGAGGTGATAGTCGGACGGAGCCAAATCGAGTGAATAAGGGGGTGTTCTAGTAATTCAAACCCTAAATCACGAATTTTTGCATGGCAACATGAGATTTGTGTGCAGGGCGTTGTCCTGCAAAAACAAAACACCTTTGGATAGCTTTCCGCGTCTTTTCTCTTTAATATTTTCCCGTAGAGTGGTCAGTAATGTCGAATAGTAATCTCCAGTTATTGTTCTACCCTTATCCAAAAATCAATCATGATTACTCCATGGCAATCCCAAAAACTGAAGCAAGAACTTTTCCAGCAGATTTTGGACACGAAACTTCTTAGGTCTTGGAGAACCAGAGTGTCGCCATTCCATCGATTGTTGCTTTGTTTCTGGATCGTAGAAATGTATCCAAGTCTCGTCCATAGTAACAATTCGGTTTAAGAAGTCTACATCGTTTTCAAATCGAGCACAAATTGAACGCGATGCTTCTACCCTTGCACGCTTTTGGTCAACATTCAAACATTTGGGGATCCATTTTGAAATCCAAATTGACGTGAACCATATGATGAACGCGTTCGTATAAAATATTCAGTGCTTCAGATATCCGTTTTAGCCCAATTCGACGGTCTGATAAAATCATGTCATGAACTGCATCGATATTTTCGGGGACTGACACAGAAACTGGCCTTCTCGATCGGTCATCATCTTCAATGGAAAATTTACCTCTTTTGAAGCTTGCATTCCAATTTTGACGGTCGCATACGAAGGACATTGATCACCAAGGGTATTAAGCATATCTTCGTAAATCTGCTTACCTCTTAACCCTTTTAAATACAGGTACTTGATGATGGCTCGATACTCCAATTTTTCGATTTTCACAATTTCGGTGGACATCTTTTTCATTTAATTTATTGCGTGACTCTGGTTTACTTTTTGACGTCAAACTTTACACTGACACTTCTAATAAGTTATTGTTCGTTGCTATGGTAACGCAATATTTTGTTTATGCAAGGAACTGGTCTAGGCTAACTAGATATCAATACATCCTCGTAACAACATATCATGTTGAATAGATAAAATAGAACAAATTGATGGGGTAAACAATATTCAAAGCGTATTTTACTAAAAAATCTTTAAAACAAATTATTTTTTAGGTTATTTTAAAGTTTATTTATGAACCAAATGAATTTTCATTTAATAAGCGGCCTTCGTGGACGAATTCGTTAATTTGTTCACTAGTAATATTTTGTGCTCCGTAACTAGTGTTTGTTATTGATATCGTAATACAATTTTTAAACGGAATAACATTTTGAAAATAGATCAAACTTATTTTATAAAAATTATATTAATAATAACATCGATAAAATAATTAAAAAAATTACCGCAATCGGAATCGAACCCGGAGTTTTGAAGTAAATCATTATAAAACTTTAACTGTTTTTTTTAAAATTAAAATACGCTTTAAACACTTACATTACCACATAAAGTTGTTCTCATATAACAATCTAATAAAATATGTTGCTGTATTGTGCTCAAATTGTGACAGAAAAAAGATATGCATTACTTTTGGATTTAACATTGAAAACGTCTATGTCAACTTTTCCGTGGGACACACGGTATAACATAATCTAAGTAAATATAGCTCCCAACTTTCATAGTATGTATACAAGCGTTCATTGCAAAAATTTATTTGTTGTGAATCACAGTTTTAAGTGTTGGAGAAGTTTTATAATCAATGGTTGCAGTATGAAAGGATAATGATATCCTTTCCTATAAATTTTACTTGAATTTATACCACATTTAATTACGAAGTTGCGGATTTTCCAACACTACATCTTCAAACTTGTGTTACTGCCGCTGACTGCATATGTATAATCTTTTGATATACTTCAGATGGTGTTACGTCTTGCATATCGTTCAAATTGTAAAATACCTACGACGTTCCAGTAAATCTACTTTTACAGTACAAATATTAAAAATTTGATATTAATGCGAATTTACAAGGGGCAATTCGAGATTGTTATTTTTCCAACGCTTAGTTGACTATCATAATCGAATATCGGCTTATGTAACTCCTTATACATCTGTCGACAAATTGGCTTTAATAAAATTAAAGTACTATTTTTATGTCAGTAACGAAGTATTTTTTGTTCTTAAATCTATTTTATTTAGGTCCTTTAAAATTTAAACGTTGATTTAAGTTTGCTATCTTTAAAGCCAGTTCAAATGTGTAATTGAGAAAATACTTTATATTGATTTATTTTCATCACCATATCAACACATTAATGATCTAATCAACCTTGACTTTTAGATCAATTATTTCTGTTTATCTGGGATAAAAAATCTTGTTCTTGTTAACGCGTTTAAATTATTTTCTTGTGATATCGATTTAAATGGTTTTTTTAAATTTTAACTGTATACGTTTACATTTTTATATTTAACCATATTTTTAGATCCTCCCCTCAAAATTAAAGAGGGGTGAGGGTAACTTACGAACACATATGTGCACAAAAAATTTCTTGAATTGTTCCCCTGGTTATGGAATTGTTATTAATCAGAGTTCTATTGAATTTAAAAAATAAATCAATTTTATCCAATAATCTCGATCACTTGAAAATAATAATGTTTACTTATTACGGAATCAAAAGAAATAAATAACTTACTACGCAATTAACTTCAATTGACAACATTAAAATTCGCTTCCATGTTTTAATTAACAAAGTGACAAATAATCATCAAAAGTTCAAAATTTTCAAATGACTTTTTATCACTTACATAGAAACGTATATTCTTCCCCAGATCGTTGTAGAATTAACTTCTTTACAACTTTGTATTGATGTCTGTCTACCAAAACTCAACTGTTAGCTGCGAAGCTTGTTTTTTTTTGTTAGAAATACACTTTTCATCAAAACATTTTTATTGACAATTCGAAATTATAAAATAGGTAATCACAATTAGAACAAGATTATTTTAAACAACCGACATGAAGATCTGAATAAACTGGAAATGTCAAATACGACAAGAATTCCTAATAAACGTATCAGCATTCAAAATCTGTTTTTGTCAGATATTGATATAGTATTGTACGCGATAAGGATGGAATTTGTTTTTTTGTAACACTTTATTTACAGTGGTCTTCAAAGTTCCAACGTTATCTGTTATTTCTCGTACTCCAAAGATGATAATAGTAACGATAACGATGTCAAATTGCATTTTTTTGAATCACAGCTTGGGGATAGCAATGTAGTTCCGGATTATCTGCTTTATAATTATGAGCTGCCAATAAACAACTCCCATTCAATTTTCCGGCGGAATAAACTATACTAACTAATTCCACCTTGACAACAACAAATTTTTGACGTTCGCATTTCAGCGCCTACTTGATTTTTCGATATCATACACATACAATCGAGTTTTGTTTTCGTTTGTCTGTTTGTTTGTTTATCCGCCTTCTCCTCCAAAACTACTTAACCGACTTTGATGGTTGTGGCTCATTTTTTTCAGGAGGTCAAGGCGGTGAACTTAGTCTGTTTACACCTGACCGTTGACCTCTGACGTGGTGAGGTCAAATCTTTGGAAATTGAAGGAAATATAGGCATGTGATATGTCATTTTCATTCATTCCATTTCTCTGCACTTCCCTTCATTATTCTATTCTGCAAAGTCTTTTAGGTAGAGATCGGATTAGGGACACATTCCAACTCTCTTATCTCACTCTGACTTATTCTAAGCCCATTCTCTGGTCTGAATGGGCGTGGTTCTCTAGTTTTCGATAAAAACGAGGTTCATGACTAACAGTGGATTTTTGGTGGACGAACATGTACAGCACAATTATAGAGAATTCAATTCTACAACTTCCATTTGATTTTCCGGTGGAATAAACCATACTAACTAATTCCACCTTGACAACAATAAATTTTTGACGTTCGCATTTCATCGACTACTTGATTTTTCGATGATAATTTTCGATAAAAATGAGTTCACATCTAACAGTGGATTTTTGGTGGACAAACATGTACAGCACAATTGTAGAGAATTTAATTTTACATCGACCTGGCAAAAAATATACAGGGTGTTACTTGTTGAAGAACTTAATTGGGTACAAACACAATCTCTATTTTATTAAACAAAGAACACATTTTTTAATGTAGGTACTAGATTTGATCAATGTCAACGTAACGTTTAAAAATAGTTATCTCGGAATGTATAATTTTTTGAGTAAGACTCGTATGCATAAAGTCACCATTGTTTTTTACGTATATTCAGAATAAAAAATAAAAAATTTGTTTCAATGTAAAATGTCAAAGTTGACAGGTAGTCCATGAAATTGGGACATCTTGTATAATAGAAAATATTTTTAAATTGTAGCCACTAAAGAACCTAAAAGCATGGTCACAACTGATTTTGAAAAAATCTACTTTTTAAAGGCCATATCGGAAGTCAGCGTACTACACGGACATGCTATACAGGGTGATTTTTTTAAAACGTTCATTAGAAAATTTTCCATGTGCGATTGTAGAAAAAATCGGAAAAAATTAATGCCGACGTTATCGGCGATTCCGAATCTAAGTAAAATATTTTCAGTATAGCGGCACTTTTGGAAATTCTGAAAATTGATGTCAACTTTGTTAATTTAAATAGCATTTTCAATTTTTTCTTCGCATCAACAACGCGATTTTGAAGATCAAACATGCCACATGTCGAAACTTCATCTGTCATAGTTTTTGACTTACCTTTGTTAATTTTTCCTGAATGTTTTGCTAATGTAAGGGTGTATTCAATAATTAATTACTCCTCAACCATTTAAGATGGATACATACATTTTTTTTGGTGTTTCTCCAAAGTTTACGAAATTTTTTAAGCTAGCGCGCATGTTTTTACAACGCTCCTACCGCCTACTATGATTTTTTAAAAATCGGAATGAGAAAATGTAAAAAACTCAATTTTTTCAAATGGCACCTGTTAATTTTCTTAACGAAAATCGATGTAGAATTGAATTTCAGTACAGTTTTTGTAAGCATGTTTTATACTTAGACGAGTATTTTTCGAATTATTAAGGTTTTTATTATTTTTTATTTATTTATTTATTAGTACATAGTACTTACAGAAAAAAACAAATTTACCCAATAAACAATAACTAAAATATTACATTAAATAATATAAATTTAATATAAAAAAAGTACAAGAAAATAAACAAATAATTTTCATTTAATTATGTAATACCTAATATATGCTTTTTTAACTTAGTTTAAAAGCGTCCAGATTGTTACAATTCTTGATCTTATTTGTCAAATTATTCATGTAATCCCTTATTTAGAACAAAATTATGTATTTTATTACTATTACATGTTTTGTTTAATATAAAGTTATCACAGTTACGTGTTTTATATTTATGTACATTTCTAAATACATTCGTTCTATCACACAAGTATTGCGGAAATAATTTAATTTAATTTTTGTAAATGGTTCCAAAATATATGGTCTAACATATTCGCACTCGGATATAGTATACCTATTTAGGTTTTTAGACTTACTTTTTAAATTAAAGGTTAGAATTACGAGAGTAATATTAAAGTGACAATAAGTTCAAAATGCGTTTAGTCCCTTTGGAGCAACATGAATGTTCTGATGATATATATTTTTTTAAATAATACCTAAATGAATTCTATTTAGACTCACAATTGTCTCTTTAACATCTTATTCATTTTGTGCAAAATTTTTAATAGTTTTAGAAAATTTACCGCGCGGTCCTCGTACTTCAAACATCCATTATTCTAATTTTCCCAATATTTGAGGTTAGGAACGAGATTTTGAGAAATGATTTTCACTGGCCTATTTGGATGTTATTTGGCTACTTTATCATAAAGAAAAGTCATATTATTCCATTTGATTTTTTTGATTTTTTTTAATTTCGGTCATGGTGTCAAAACTAGCCCCCTGGCGGAGAAGGATTCAACTAAATTAACAATTGAACACCCCCCGCCATCTTTGTTTTTGAAATAATTGAACTTTTGTTTTTACGAAAATGATAGATAAACTGGTTCTCTTTACAAATGTGAAAATTTTTTTTGTTATTTTGCGAAATTTATAGAAAATGCAATTTAAAAATTTAAGATGGCTGTTACGCCCTCTGGTGGTCATTTTTAAAACTTGAAAATATTTTCCTGCGATTCTTCATGGCCGATTTACCTAATATTTTTTTACACCAAAGTCATACGACGAACTGTTCCCGAGATATGGCCGAGGAACAGTCTTATTGGGTCACCCGGTACATGATTTCATTTACAAATAGAAGTTTGACATTGTCGATATTTATATTCATTTTGTTACAGTCAATATTATTCAACACAGATTTTTTTCAAATAGACAACATTAACTTGACTTTGCAACATTAACACTCAAACTATTATTATTTAACCACGAGTATAGAGCACTAAGATCTTGATTAATAGTTTGTTGCATAGTTTCTATATCATTTCCTATAACTGTATAAATCATTGTATCGTCAGCAAATATAACGATTTCACTTGACTGGATTACCTTAATAATGTCGTTGATATACAGTATGAATAGCAAAGGACCTAGAACTGTTCCTTGCGGTACCCCTTGATACACTGGTAATGTTGTTGAAAAACAGTTTTTAAATTTGACACATTGAGTTCTTTCACATAAATACGATTTAAACCAATTTAACACATTTCCTTTAAAACCAATTTTGTCTAATTTGTAAATTAATAAATTACGATCAATTGTTTCAAATGCCTTACGAAAATCGAGAAAAACACACAACACTAAGTTTCCTTTGTCAATGACTCTTAAGAATTCATCACAAATATTTACAATCACAGTTTCACAGGAATGACGATCACCAAATCCAGACTGATTTAATATCAACACACAATTGTCATCACAAAATTTCTGAAGCTGTTTTTTGGCCGCTATTTCTAATATTTTTTCATAGATTGGAACAGTAGTGATTGGTCGGAACTCATTAGTTTTGTTCATATTATTTACTTTCGGGACTGGTATCACAACTAATTCTTTCCATTTATCCGGAAAAACACCTTGTGTCAACGATGTATTTACAATATCCAGTAGCCTATTCCCAACCACATCAAACACATCTTTTATTACCTTGGTTGAAACACTATTCTTGTTGGGACTAATATTTTTAAACTATAGATAATTTTTTTTAGCTCGCTCATTGTAATTGGTTTAAAATCTGATAAATGAACACGTTCACTTTGTGTGGTTTCAGTAACTTCCGATGTAAACGTAGTTTTAGGCAATTGTTTCACAATATCGTTAACACTACTAATGAAATAATTATTAAGAGCATTAGCAATTTTTTGTTGTTCCATGATCCGAACGTCATTTGGTAGTAATATTTCATCAGGTATGTTATGATTCTGATCGCTAAGCAAAATTTTCAAATTTTTCCAGAGCTCAACCAAGTTTCGCTTATTTTCATCTATAGTTTTTCTGAAATACTTTTCTTTCTCAATTTTTAGCATGTTTGATAAAACATTTCTCACTCTTTTACTTTCATTCCACAAATGTATATTGTTTTCGTGAACAGCTCTCTTGTATAATGAATCTCGATCTCTCATCATTTGTTTGATGTTATTTGTTATCTAATATTTATTCATGTGTTTTTGCTTAATCACTATTTTCTGCAGGGGACACATTCTATTCACTATAATATGCAAATCACTGATAAAATGTTTGCCAGTGTATTTACATTATTTGTACTACAATCCCATATAGTGTCTAAAATATTGGTTTGTATTATTTTCGAATTATAGTTTTTCATATTTCTCCTAGTAACAATGACATCACAATTTTTTTACTTTTTTTGAATTTCTACAGACAATATACAGTGATCACTGATTTTGGGTGTCATATGGACTCGATGAGTTAGTGTTTTATCATTCGTAATAATATAATCTATCGAAGTTGTACTGTTTTTATTTATACGTATAGGAGACGTAACAATTTGATTAAGGTTATTTGAATAAATTGTATCTATTATCTTATTGGCATAAAATGTATTTTTCATTATGTCAAAGTTGAAATCACCTAATATAATGTTTATTCCATCAAATACACTTATCCCGTCAATATAGTTCTCAAAAAAATCTATGAATTTGGCACATTGAGTTTTAGGGGGATGGTACAGTGCACTCATCTGATACTTACACCCTGATATACGACATTGAATCGCTATCAACCATACAAAATTGTTTACACACTGTACAGTTTTGACCGAAAATTTAATATTGGTTTGAATTATTGATGTAACACTGTACAACATTATAACCATCAATTGCAACTTCATGTTGATGCACCTCTTCTTTCACATGTGTTTCAGTAAAAAAACAACATAGTTGGCTTCCACTCCTTAACTAAAACTAAAATGTTGTCTTTATTGTTCATAAAATACTGACAGTTCAAATATACTAAACTATTCTTGAGAACAAATTTAATATTTAATTGTTATTTTAAAAATTTGTTTCTCTGTATGTTTTCATATCTTTTATATATTTCGCATTCTTTATCCCAACATGCATGTTCAGTTTTCATGTTTAATCCAAATTTTTCATTATACAGGGTGTAACTGAAAGACGTGGCCAAACTTTAAGAGCGTAATATATGGATTGAAAAAATGAAAAAAGTTTTTATAAACATGGTTCCGGAAATCCTTCCTAAGGGAGATACAGCCCTTTGAAATTTAGTAAGGATTTACAGTTTTATTTTATAACAAAAGAACGGTGGTGTCGAAATGAACAAAAGTAACCACTCTAGATGTACTTTTCATTGTGATTACATTGGTGTAAATTTTATTTTGATAGGATGTTAGGAACGGGTAGTTTTGTCTAAGGCTGGAAGTATTTTGCACCCCAAATTTATTATTTCGGGTCTTTTTGTAAATTTAATACCAAGTTCAGCATCTTTCGGGTTTTATACGCAAAAGGTACTCATCTTTACATTATTTTAATTAAAAAAACACACAAAATTGAAACATACAAACATACAAATCAGAGCAACTGCTGGAAATGGTTGCCTTCAGCTACAATACAGGCTTGACAACGTCGAATCATCGACAGCCGGACACGCTCAAGAATTCCAGGAGTATTCCGAATTACATCAAAACTGTTGATGATACGTTCACGAAGAACATGAACGGTAGGAACTGGAGTAGTATAAACTATATTTTTTAGGTGTCCCCATAAGAAGTAATCTAACGGGTTCAAATCGGGAGACCGTGATGGCCACGCAACAGGTCTTCCTCTGCCAACGATTCGGATAATTATGGTTGAGGAATTCTCTAGCAAGAAGACTAAAATGGGCCGGAGCACCATCGTGCATAAACCATAAGTCACGGCGTATTGCATACGGCACCTCGTCCATAAGCTCAGGTAGATTTTCTTCTAAAAATCCTATAATTTTGTCCATTTAATGTTTCTGGCAAAAACATTGGTCCTATTAAATAATCCCTACAATACCGCCCCAAACGTTACACGAAAATTTTTGTTGATGTCTGGAATCTTGAATAGCATGAGGATTGTTGTCAGCCCACAAATGGTCGTTATGAAAATTTATAATTGAATCTCTGAAAAATTTTGCCTCATCCGTAAAAGCACTAAACACTGAAAATTTGGATTAATGCATTGTTGTAAAACCACTGACAAAATATCACTCGTGGCCGAAAATCAGCTTCAATAAGAGCCTGCACTCGCTGAATGTGGTATGGGTACAATAGCTGTTCATGTAGAATTCTCCATACTGTCATATGCGAAACACCTACTTCTTCAGCTACCTTGCGCGTGCTACTTTCAGGAGTCTCCATAATTCTGTTGAGTACATCCTCTTCTAATGCCGGTGTTCGTGTATTTCTTTGAAGCCCACAATCGCCACTATTACGTTGGAAAGATCCTTTTTCACGAAGACGACGATGGACTGACGCAAAAGTATTCTTATTTGGGCATATTCTATTGGGATACGTGGCAGCATACAACCGACGAGTCAAATTGGAATTGCCATTTGCACGTCCATAAGTGAAATGAATATCTGTCCATTCTTCGTTGGTAAAATTCATTATGTTAATTAATTAAATTAAGTACCTTCTAACTTTAACAATAATTAATAACTTATAAATTATAATAGTAACTGTCACTTACTTAGTGAATAAAATCGCAGCCTGCTCGGATAATAGCTGCTGTAATTCATTATTAAAAATTGTAGTGCATAATAAGTTTTAAGTCAATTTTCTCGAAAACCGTTGTCTCTAGCGATTTAAAAGATGAGTACCTTTTTGCGTATAAAACCCGAAAGATGCTAAACTTGGTATTAAATTTACAAAAGACCCAAAATAATAAATTTGGGGTGCAAAATACTTCCAGCCTTAGACAAAACTACCCCTTCCTAACATCCTATCAAAATAAAATTTACACCAATGTAATCACAATGAAAAGTACATCTAGAGTGGTTACTTTTGTTCATTTCGACACCACCGTTCTTTTGTTATAAAATAAAAACTGTAAATCCTTACTACATTTCAAAGGGCTGTATCTCCCTTAGGAAAGATTTCCGAACCATGTTTATAAAAACTTTTTTCATTTTTTCAATCCATATATTACGCTCTTAAAGTTTGGCCACGTCTTTCAGTTACACCCTGTATACCACACAATTTACACATTTAAAAATTATACTGCTACAGTCTTTCAACTCATGTTCCGTACTACATCTAGGGCAAGTTATTCTATCAAAACAGTCTTTTTTCAGATGTCCATATTTACAGCATTTATAACACCGTATAATACCATATTCATCATATACCCAACACTGACTCCAACCTATATTCACTTTTTTCTTATTATTAAATACATTGTAAGTAATTGGATCCACTTCAATAATTAAATTAAATTTACTATTTAAAACGTTAGTTCTGCGCAATATTTTGATATTGATTTTATGTTCCATAAATTTCAGATCATTTTGTTTACCAATTTTATTTATAAGATATTTATCCGTTTGTATTTGTTCACTTTCATGTACCCCGACAACTTTTATACGATGTTCAAGAATTTTTGGTATATTTACTTTATAATCATTGCCTAACTTAGTTTGAATTTCCTTCTGCAAATTGTCAATAGGCATCTCGTTTCCACAACGTATGATGATACCACCACTTTTGGCCATAGGTCCCATAGTAACACCAACACCTACATCAGCCGGATCTACCTTATTTTTAATATCTTCTTTGATCTGTTGAGCACTTCTTTGACCATCTATTTGTTTTATAACCAGCACTTTATTGTTGCTCACCGCAGAAGCATAGGATTTGTTTACACTTATTTCATTTGCAATAGAGGTAGATGTATTGCATTGTGTTTGACTTGTATTATTTAATTTCATAATCTTATATATGTCATTAAATTTAGAATTGATTTCATTTTAAGTTCATTGATATACTCCAATATTTCACTTTTATTTTCAGATACGCTATCAACAATACCTTCATATTCCAATTGTTGTTTATTTTGCAATTTCAAATTATTTATTTCTAACTTTAAATTGGCAATTACTTGATTTAACATTTTATTTTCCTGCTTTAATTGATTAATTTGATATTCTGCGTTAACTTCAATGCCTTCATTAACATTTTCGAACTCATTTCCTGTATGTTGGCCGCATATTAATCGTTTTCATTAAGATTAACAATTTGTTTATCATTACTCACTAAAATTTTTGCACAATTTTTATGGTGTATACATTCACACTTTATACACTTTATGTAAGCGTTTTTTACTTTATTTTTGGACTTTTTACACCAATAATCTTTGGTTAAAGGCGCAGCACTTTCTGACGATGTTTCTTCGTCCGCCATTTTAAGAAATGGTATTCAAGATTTGATTTTTTTTTTAATTTGTAGGAGACTATGTAACATCTATACAATCATCTACCCAATCATAAAATATGTTCGAAATGTGGGGTTGCCATTTAAATGAACAAAGTTGACATCGATTTCCGGAATGTCCGGAAGTGCCGCCATATTGAAAATATTTTACTTATATTCAGATAGTCGATAACGTCGGCATTAATTTTTTCCGGTTTTTTCTACAATCACGAATAGAAAATTTTCTAATGACTGCCTTAAAAAATTCATCCTGTATATCATACCTACCTAAATACTTATGTATGTTAAACCATACAGTTTGCAAGTGGGAATCTTAATTGTGCACCAACAAACAAAGATACAGCTAAAATACTTAAATAGTTGGTTTAACTTAAATTGAACATTACATATTTCTGTAACCTGTTGGAAGCTATAACTAATTACCCTTCAGTTGGTATTACGGTTACCTACCCATATCTCTGATAATTATTGAGAAACTGTCAAATTTGGTATTTTAACATTTAACAATTCGTTTGCATCTACAATATGTGTAATATATCCGTAAAATAAACATAGTTTCGCTCCTAATATGCTTTCGTGAAAGTGTTGTTCATTGTCATCTAAGGAATGGTAATATTAATATGAAACACATATGTCAACATAAGTGCTATTCCTCATTGTGCATTAACCTGAATTTTATTGCTGAAATATGTGATTGATTTTCGTAATGATTTGCAGAACTTCTCCTTTTGGTGAGCCAGAGGAGGTAAAATTTGATTTCCTTAATTTTATCGAGTGGAAATTTGGATTGATTGTTAAGTAAGCCATTTACTTTAAATTAATTTTGCACCAAGTTCATTAAAAAAGTATTCGTTGATTTTCACAATTGAGGAATTATTGGTAGAGATCATTATAGACTTATGTTAAACAGATTCACGAAAATTTGAAACAAAACTTGTTTTGATGTAAACTTCTGAACTGTACTACTTGATTCATGTAGTAATATTATGTAAAATATAAACAAAACAACAATAAACAAACAAATTTAGGGTTAACTGTTCAAATGCTAGTTAAACCATTTGCCATTTTCTTTGAAAAAAACCTACTTTTCTCATACAATTTTTATACCAACGCTTGTGTTGGGCGAATGTTAGTAAACTTTTTGTATGGGAATAGTTTTCATTGGGCATGTTGGATGTGGAGGGGCAAGTTTGTTGAAATGACATTGTACAACCTAGGTAGCTCAAAATCTAAACCGATCAATTTATCAAGAGCAGCAAACATATTTCTTCAGTAAATGTTTTATATATTCTGAAAAAAAGACAATTAAATTTCAGTTAAATATACTAGGTCTCATATTAATTGACTATTGTTGAACAGGAAAACCGCAATTTTAGAAAAAACGCGTTATAACAAAACCAACAAACATTTATCTAGTGTATTTGAACAGTAAAACAGTTAACAAAAAGTGAAAAAGTGGTGTGTTGGTACATTTTCTGATACTAAAAATTTTTAGATGGTGACAGACGGAGCAATTCTTTTTCCTGCTAGATCTGTCAGTACATTACATGCAAAGCATTCTAAAAATCCAGTATACTTTTACTTATTTGGATATCGTGGTAGTACGAGCTTTTCAACTGGTTTTGGCGACCCACAACACGATTATGGTAAGTTTCTGCATTTCAGATAATTACATTTAAGAACTGTTTAAAAAAAATTAATATCGCAGCTGAATAGGCTAAACCGAGTACACCCAAAGTATATTCTCCTTAATACTAACTCATCCAAGAACAATACAATGTACATAATACAAAAAAAGAATTGAAAATCCAGAAAATGATTTTTTTTTACTTGTTGCACGTCTATCGCATATGTTCCTAAACGTTAATCTTCCGATAGAACGATTAACAATTAAGTCGATGGATTATTTACACATCAATGATTTTATTCTATTTATTTCAAAATTAAGTAATATAATAAACAATAATTTAACACGAAATACAGAAAAACACAAGACAAACAAGTCAAGATTAAAGTGAAACATTAACATTTTTCATTATAACCAATATTCAGATAGTCCCTTTTGAATCCAACTGAACTTCAACCCCTCTGGAGTTAACTATCATGTTTGTTAAATTGTAAACATATTAATAAATTTATAAACAATTATAAGGACCGCGTCAGAATAGCTTTTAACATGTGCGATATGCGTCCAACAAATTTAAAAATGAAGTGTTCAATGTTAATCCCATTAAGTCATACCGCTATTTGTATGAGGAGTACTAGGGAAATAATATTCATCAAAAACCGAAGTTGTGTGCACACTCCCTATTTTCCACTGAGCCCTAGAAAGCATGTATCTAATTTTTAATTGTAGGAGTATGTCATGGCGACGATTTACTTTATACATTAAGTTCTGATATTATGGAGTTCAAACCAAACGAAAATGATAAAAAAATGATGGATCTTATGACTGAAATATGGTTTAATTTTGCATCGACAGGGTATTCAACTACATTCTTAAAAATTTTTTGAAAACATTTCTTCGAAACGCAATCCTTATATTTAAGTAATGGCAATCTTACTTTCATTGCACGTCATTAACACTAGTGACGTATTTGGCAAAGACGTTGTCGGAGTTGCGCACAGCTGTCTAAGTAAACTTTATAGGTTATAATTAAAAAAAACACTTTTGGAGTATTTTATTAATAATTCCTTTTACTTATCATTTTCTTTCTTCGTAAATATAACAAACAAAGAAAGTATTTATCAATTTTAGTTAATTACATCCAAACTGTTTATTAACATATGCACACTTCGAAGATAAACAACTCAAATTAATTTAACAGATACAGGGACGTTCATAATCATCCGGCAACATTGTGTCACACAAGAAAAACCTGGCAACTTTCAATACACTATTTACTTGTCAAATAATTAATACCTACAAAAAAAATTTGGGCTTTAGATTCATATGAATTTTTACGTCATACGTGACGTGCAACCAAAATAAGATTGTCATTACTATAGTAACCAATTATTAAAATTTTGTAATGAGCAATTCTTGAAATTCGTTATTTCTTCAAAACCCCTTTTTTAGCGATAGTTGTATACATTTTCTATGTTTATTAAATATACGGGGTGATCATTTGAAAACGAGTCACCCTTAATATCTCGAGAACAAATGCAAATATTTTTGTGGAGTGAACGGCACCTTTCCATGTGTCACTACTGTCATTTGACGTTACTAGGTTAAACTTAAAGTTAACCCTCTCACCCCCAGCAATCCCTACTTTTGAAATTTAAATGGCATCCCTATATTTTTTTCACATTTGTTTATAGCGGATTTATCCCTAAATACGAATTCAAAAAAGAATTACGATGACTAGCAAAATGTTGGATAAAAATGCAAAAACCTTAACTCGCCATTTACCGACCTATACATACATAAAATAATTAAATTTGGTTAAAGTAAGATATTGCAGTAGGTTAGAGCAGGTATAAAATACAATACAATTGTGCATAAAGTAACTAAGCTCCATAAATTCCATCCGTATAAATTACAACTTCATCAAGAGCTTTTAGAAGACGACACTGACCGCAGAAATGAATTTTGCGAAATCATGACACGTATGATCAATGCAAATCCAAATTTGATTCAGAATATTTGCTTCAGTGATGAATGTTCATTTTTTTTAAATGGACATGTAAATAAACAAAATGTACGGTACTGGAGTGATGTAAATCCACACAATTTTAGAGAGGGTCACACTCAGATACCACAAAAATAAACGTATGGGCGGGTATATTGGGTGACACTATTATTGGCCCCATCTTAATAATGGAAATTTAGATGGCACTATGTATTTAGATCTATTAGAAAACATGATAGATCCTTTAATAATAAAAGCAATAGAAAATATGCGTAATGAAAATGGAAATTTGATTTTGAATGAAGATAGTTTAAATGTTCGGCAATGGTTCAACGATAGATTCCCCAATAGATGGATTGGAAGAAGAGGATCGATCGAGTGGCCATCGAGGTCCCCTGACTTAACGAGCCCTGATTTTTTTCTACACCTTAAATTCGTTATTTATAAAACATCTACTCAAGACCTTGCAGAATTACGTCAACGAATAACACAGGAATGTAATTTGATTCTGAGAGAAGTATTTCGAAAAATACTGAGAGAGTTTAAAAACCGTCTTTATCATTGCATGGCCAACAACGGTGGGCATTTTGAGCACTTATTATGAGGAACTTTTTTTTGTTATTTTTGTCGTCTTTCTTTTTATAAGTTAAGTTTTTAGCTAGTCACCGTAATTCTTTTTTGGGTTCGTATTTAGGAATAAATCCGCTATAAAAAAGTGTGAAAAAATATAGGGATGCAATTTAAATTTCAAAAGTAGGGATTGCTGGGGGTGAGAGGGTGAACTTTAACTTTAACTTAGTAACGTCAAAAGATGTCCCCCTTAACACATGGAAAGGTGCCGTTGACTCCACAAAAATATCTACATTTTTTCTCGAGATATTTAGGGGGGCTCGTTTTCAAATGATCACCCTGTTTAAACAATTTTTGTATTTTGAATTTGTGCATAATAACCGTGAATATTTGCTCGAGAAGAATTGTTTTAAAATTGTTGAATGTATTTAGTAAGTAATATTTTATAAGTGTTCTTTCAGAAAACCAATATTCCACAATAAGGAACCTGTTCAGTGGAACCCGGTCACTAGTGATGATTTAGAGTATCTTTCCATTTACAACTATGAAAAAGTAAAAATGGAAAAGCATTTATACGAACAAAGGTTCCAATTTTGGAAAAAATTAGAATTTCCTAATTATACTGCCCAAATTCCTTTCGAACCTACTATTGTTAAAACCGAGTTGTAGTTCAATCTATTGTTTGTCAAAAATTGTTTTTGATTGAAAATAAAGGCGTGGAATATTGTTAAAGTAATATATTACATAGCAATATTTAGGAATTAAAAATGATGACGCATCACATGAGATACAAAAATCCTGTTTCGTTGCGTGTAGCAAACAAGATGCCGGGTATTCCCGAAAAATACTGAGCACCTTTGTCGTCATATTTGTTATATTCTCGATGTTAGTATTTCAAAATAATACTGTTTCAACGATAATTCATGACAACGGGTGTCAAATAAAAAACTGGACTGGGTAGGTAATGAAATTTTCTCTGATTCTGCAAAGCGCCCTTAGTTTTGGTTTTAGTAATGAAAGTTTTCTTAAACAGCAAGAAAATTATAAATTCTTTTGATTTGTTTTAAATTTCGTTGCTACAACCCAGAATTTGACAAAGAAATTTCTTAACGAAACTCATCCCCAAATTACACTTTTTTTTTAATTTCCTTAATTCTAATTTCATTATAAGTGATTTTGCACATACTTTTAAATGGTTTTTATTCTAGAAATTATCAATATTATTTATAATAATATTTTAAAATTCCGTAAATAAAAGTAATAATTATTTTCTGTCAAAAGTCCAATTATATAACAATAACTATTTTTGTCAATTTTTCATGTTAATGATTAACACGTAGCGAATATAATAATAATAATATTAATAATTATGTTACTGCATTGTTAACAATTTTAGGTTATATGGATAAATTGCCTTGCTTCTATCTGTTTATAAATTATTTGTTTCATAATTTTGTTGAAATAAGATTGTATTATTATGTTTATTGCAAAGTAGATCTGAATAGTGATTGAAAAAAGATGTTGAAATTATAGTTACATAATGATAAAAAGTGAGGACAAAAATGTTTTATAAGTGCAACGAAATTAACAATAAAAATCTACAGCTTCTATTATGAAAATTATGAAAATATACAACAATCTGTAGAAATAAGTTCTTAAGATTGTTAGTACGATTGAAAATGGATGTTTACAGTGATATAAGTTTCCAAAGTTTAAGCGTCTCACAAAAGATCTTGTATGTTAGATGTGGAGTTAGAAATTTTTTTTTCAGGCAGTTTCAAAAGTAATGTGGAGTAAAAAGCAAAACGGAATTATGTCTCTTCAAGATATCACCGTAATGGAAAGTAAATCACATTCAACATACATTTGTGCTACAAAAGCCCCAGTGAGCAGAGTTTAGAAAAAAAACTATTATCTTTTCAGCCCTTTCTCAACCAACACGACATCATTACCAATGTTTTCCACGAGAAGGAAATTATTCAGAGGTTCAAAAATACACGATATTCAAAAAAGTGAAATGCTTTACTGGCAAAGACTCGGATCACCAGGCTGACAGGTTATGTTGGTTATATGGAAAAATACAACTTGATGAATTTGACAGTACAAAAAATAGTTGCTGAGTTACTAGTGATATTTTCACTATAAATATAATTCATGGAGCATAATGCTGGTAGGGCACGATTGAAATGTAAAGAACCTGTCACGTGAATCAATCTGCAACGCAAATCATAAAAATATACCTTACTATAAATGTATTTATTAAACTAGGGTATAATTTGAATAACACTACAAACGAAATTACGAAATACACTTCGTTGTTGCCCTTAATGTGAACAGTAGACTCGTCCGTTTCATTTTCGTTCACGGCGCAGGTCACGTGACAGGTTCTTTATATTTCAATCGGCTTCTACAATTTAAGTTGCATTTTCGGACGTGATACGTTAGCACGAGACGACGCTAGATGTCGCGGCACTTATTAATCGCACAATTTAACATTACTGTGTATGAAGAATGGAGTCAGTAAAAAAAAATACCGCCAGTGTTTGGTTACCGATACACGAATTATCTAGCTTAATTGAAAACTAGCCTCGTTTATTCCATTAAACTATTTTTAAATTTAGTTTTGTATTTCAAATTTTTGGATTAAAATAAAAATTATGTTTATGCTTACGGCATATTCAGCGAGTTTAGTGTTTGGTTCTTTAGATTTATGTTTTTTTAATTATTTTGAGTGCTTCTGTTGTTTGATTCTCCGTTTTAGTTATTGCTTTGTTTGCCCTGTGTATAAGACTTAACCTTACTATCACCCACATCTAGTTGGGTCCATTGCTTACGGAACACCTAGGACATAGTATATAAAAAGTAGCCGAAATATCAAAAAACACTATAGAAAACTTGAAAGGTTTAAATGTTAGTTACTTTGTATTTAGATTCATACTATTGATCCTATTTAATATACAAGATTACTACAAATGATTGAAGCAATTTCACAGCTCTACAATAACTTTATTGTCACAAGGCTTTGCACACACATAGAAAAATTGAAAAAGTTTTTTTTTGACTCTTACAAATGTTCTATATGTGCTACCTACTGACTCTGCAAACATAAAACCGATAATCAAACTCGTCCCACACGCGGTGCAGTGTAAATAGTGAATCGTTCACATAATCCCACACAAACAAATCACATGGGATTAGGTCGGGAGAGTATGGAGGCCATCTTGTCTCACTGCTCATTGCTGCGCTCTCGCCTCCGACATTCGAATATGTTGTTACAAGTTACATTCCAAACTTACAAAGTAAATTACTAACATTGAAGGGAGAGCAATCTAATTATACATTAGCATTTATCAACATTTTATTATTAATCGAATTTTGCACGATAATAACCTACACAAACATACTCGCAAACAAAGTCCATGCATAGTCATCACAAATCAACTAACAAATATTATTTATAGAACTCTTTTTTAAATTAAGGCCTTATTGGAATCGAAACCCATCTAGCCTAAACTATTATTTGGAATAAACAAGGATCCACGTTTCACGTAGAGAGGCCGATCACTACAACTTTATAGTTACAAACAATTATGAAGGCCATGGTGCACGGGAGGACTTACAGAGGAACAAAACAAAAAAAAAAGGAAGGTATTGGTACCCCAGTCCTTTAAGTAAAGCCTTTTATTCTAATTTCTTTAAAATTTTTAACCTACTTTCTGATGAATATACCTAATTATTTTAAATTAAAGACCGCTTTTTTATCTGTCGATAATAAATGTAAGATGTTCGTAAGTAGTGGAAATTTTATCTTTATTAGTCCCAGTAACATTTCATCAGTACTTGCCTTTTTGTGGTAGCATTCAAAAAATATATGGTCTAAGCCTCCTATCTCATCTACAAGATGGGGAATTATTTATTTTTATTGTATGTAAGTGTACTGGGTAGTTACAGTGACCGAGTTTTAATCTGGTTATTTGTGAATAGTAAAATTTATTTGCGATTAAATTTTTGCTCCAGTGAGTTGTTATTAAACATGGATGCAGTTTCGCATATCGGGTGACGCGTTCTTTAAATGAGTCATACCAGTGTTTTTGCCAGTTCACCGTTAGAATTTATTTTTTTTAAACATTTGTAATATTTGCTATAGTAAGTTCGAGATGATAGTGTGTTCCATTTAATACTGCTATTTTTCCAAGATTATCGACTTTTTCATTAGCATTAATTCCCACATGACTTTTTATCCATTTTAATCAATTTAACCAACGTCTTCTCCGAATTAAAGGTTCTTAACACTTGAACTGGTATAGTAGAGTATAGGGTTAGTTCTATCCATACATAAGGTTGAGTTGCTAATACTGTAGATTGTTATTTTCTTTGACTTTGTAGTTTTTGCGTACACTTCAGAACTTCCAGGATTGCAATAGCTTCTGCCGAGAATATTGCTGATCTGGGTTTTAATCTGAATATTTTGAATGTCGAGTAAGTAGGGTCTAAAAATGCACAACCTGTGCCACTTGTTGTTTAAAGAACCATCTGCATAAACACTCAGTGTGTCTAAATTTAGAAAAACCATTGAATTAAACACGTTTCGTATTGTGGTTGATCCAGCTACGAAGGAAAATTAATATTTGGTTTAAAGAAAAGGTATTCAAACTGCAGGGAATAAGCATCTGGCAGGTAAACTCCTCTATTCAGTAGTGTCTTCGAGTATCTAAATGCCAAGCTGTAGGAGAGGATTTTTTCAGAGCCCAGTAGTTATTATTTAAATCAAGGAGAGACAAATCCGAAACTTTTTTTAATATATCCTGGTTATCTTGTTTCGTCAATTTTAATATAATATTTTATTGAAAGATATTGCAGATGAAATTGAAACGGCGGCGGTTCTTGTGACTCAATTTGAATCGCTTTGATTGGAGTTGACTCCATGGCTCCCACACAAATCCTTAAACCTTTACGCACTTAATATAGTATTTTTTTATTAGCGAATCACTAGCAGACGCATACAGTTGACACCCACAATCCATTAAGGGTCGTAAGAGAGCTCTGTACAATTTCATGAGCGTTACGTAGTCAGACCCCCAGTTTTGTTATAAATCTACGAATATTTAGATCTTTTTTTCCTCTTTTTACAATACTGTCAATATGAGGAAGCCATTTTAATTTGTTGTCAATTGTCAATTCAAGGTATTTGAAAGAGGAAACAATTGGAAAGTTTTTTCCGATGATGTATACATATGGTCTGTGGGCAAGATTTTTTTGCTTGATATATGGAAACCGTTTGTTAAATTTTTATATTGTCTTGAGTAAAGTAAGCACAAAAGTCATCTGCGTACTGGATTATTTTCATTTCTTTTCTGATTTGTGGATACCTACTGTATAAACGTTAAATAATGTGGGCGATAGTATTCATCCTTGCATTAGAACTTGATAAACATATCGTGGGCCTATTTGTTTATTAGTTCTTGATTAGACGTACAATTGTCTTTCATCTTAAATGTTCATTAGCAACCTGGTTAAGTATTCCCAGTGCTATTAATTTATTTTCAAGAATATGTAAGTCAACATTTCCATACGCATCATTTAAATCATAAAGGAAACAACCAGTGCACTTGTTTAATGTCAGTTGTGTTTGAATGTCTGTAACTAGGTGTTACAGGGCATCTAAGGTACCTCTGCCTTTCTAATAACCATATTGATTGTCTGATAAAAAATTTTCCTGTCTAATCCACCACTTTAAGCGCTTTTTAATCATAGCTTCTAAGGTTTTTGTGACACAAGAGAGTATAGAAATCGGACGGTATGATTTAGGTAATGCGGGGTCTTTATTTGTCTTAAGTATTGGGACAGCAAGGATTTGTTTAAGATTATCTATTTCTTCTGCACTTCTCCAATATCTGTTAAAACTTTTCAGCAAGGTAAACTTTATTGTCATTGGGAGATTGTACAATATGGAATATGAGATATTCTCTATGCTGGGGGTTGAATTGTTGTGATAAGAAATGATCATTCTTTGATACGGGGTGTAACACTTTTTCTCTGGGGACAAACGCCGGTACTAATGTGTTTATAAAATCCGATGTAATTTCGTTATTCATAGTTGCGTTATTTACGTTAAAGTATCTACCAAATTGTTTAATGTTTGTCCATAGTTGTTTTATATTCACGTCTTGATTAATGTTACTACAAAAATTTCTCCAGCTCTTCCGTTTTTCATATTCTAAAAACCTGTTAGAGTAAGAATTTTTGCTGACACTTAATATAATTACTGATAGTTTGATTTTTCTCAAATTGTTTTAACGTTAACTTTCTTTCGTTGGCAACTTTTGTACACTAAGAGTTCCACCAGATTGGAGATAATTTATGTTTTGGAGCAAAACGTTTTGAAATTTTTAAAGTTTTATCCGCTGTATCTGGGTTGTTTTTATACATTCGCAAATACTTGTTCTTTTCATTATTCGTTATCCTGTTTTTAAAATTGTTTGTAGTTTCAGTGTTAATATGGTATTTCCTCGATGGGAAAATGGTTTCGCTACAATGATGGTAAGAATTCAACGTCTTAATGATCGGGAAATGATTAGAAGTAAAGGAATCTTCTAATATACTCCAAGATATTTTGGGAGCTAATGAATATGAAACTAATGACAAATATACGAGGATATATTGAAAAATTCTTAGCCTACTATAGAACCAAACAAAATTTCAATGTCAAAATATTTTATTACTCAACATATTCTCCTCTTAATTAGATACATTTATTACAGCGAACCTGCAACATCTCTAGACCTTTCAAAAAAATTTTTTCTTCTTGCTCTGTAAACCAGACCTCCACATCTTCTATTACCTCCTTGTTGGAAGAAAATTTACGACCTTTTAAACTTTTTTTAGTTGAGGAAAGAGGTGATAGTCGGACGGAGCCAAATCGGGTGAATAAGGGGGTGTTCTAGTAATTCAAACCCTAAATCACGAATTTTTGCATGGCAACATGAGATTTGTGTGCAGGGGCGTTGTCCTGCAAAAACAAAACACCTTTGGATAGCTTTCCGCGTCTTTTCTCTTTAATATTTTCCCGTAGAGTGGTCAGTAATGTCGAATAGTAATCTCCAGTTATTGTTCTACCCTTATCCAAAAATCAATCATGATTACTCCATGGCAATCCCAAAAAACTGAAGCAAGAACTTTTCCAGCAGATTTTGGACACGAAACTTCTTAGGTCTTGGAGAACCAGAGTGTCGCCATTCCATCGATTGTTGCTTTGTTTCTGGATCGTAGAAATGTACCCAAGTCTCATCCATAGTAACAATTCGGTTTAAGAAGTCTACATCGTTTTCAAATCGAGCACAGATCGAACGCGATGCTTCTACCCTTGCACGCTTTTGGTCAACATTCAAACATTTGGGGATCCATTTTGCAGCAATTTTTCTCATGTCCAAATTGACGTGAACCATATGATGAACGCGTTCGTATGAAATATTCAGTGCTTCAGATATCCGTTTTAGCCCAATTCGACGGTCTGATAAAATCATGTCATGAACTGCATCGATATTTTCGGGGACTGACACAGAAACTGGCCTTCCCGATCGGTCATCATCTTCAATGGAAAATTTACCTCTTTTGAAGCTTGCATTCCAATTTTGACGGTCGCATACGAAGGACATTGATCACCAAGGGTATTAAGCATATCTTCGTAAATCTGCTTACCTCTTAACCCTTTTAAATACAGGTACTTGATGATGGCTCGATACTCCAATTTTTCGATTTTCACAATCTTTTTCATTTAATTTATTGCGTGACTCTGGTTTACTTTTTTGACGTCAAACTTTACACTGACACTTCTAATAAGTTATTGTTCGTTGCTATGGTAACGCAATATTTTGTTTATGCAAGGAACTGGTCTAGGCTAACTAGATATCAATACATCCTCGTACAGTTGATTTATGTTGATTTATTCTAGTTATCCTTGTTGAGGTTCGGCCGAAAAAATAAATGGTGTTGAGACAGAGAAAAACATTTTTAGGTAATCCTCTAATGACATACGACAATATTTAATTTGGCAATTACAACGCCACACGCCATAAAATCAGCATTATTATAATCAAATTGCATAATCCTGTAGTTTAGTTTCCTTTCAACCAATTTTGCTACTCCTCCGTAACCTTCCTGACGATCACATCTCACTACGTTATATATTTTGAATTTGATGATTTTTTCTGGTTTAAACCACGTCTCTTGTAATAAATAGGGCTATATGAATCCCGTTTTGGTTTAAAAACATGTCGAGCTCAATTCTTTTAGAAATATCTGATTGACAATTCCAGCATATTAAAGTGACGGTTAATATTTTGGTGATTAATATTAATTTAATCTTGTATGCAGTATGTCCATTAATTGTGTAATTATTCGATTATGGGCTTTCAGACTATTTGTCCGGAAAAGTGTAAGCAGACTTCCCAAACGTACTAAAAGTTGCACATAAATATTTTGATATATACAGGGTGATTTATAAAAACGTAGTCAACCAAAGTTAATTTTTATTAAATGGAACACCCTTTATATTTTTGCACCGTTGAATAATTCGTGAAATTTTCCGTACATTTGACCCGTATTCATATCCCTTGCATCAGCGGTTTTGAAATTATTCTCATTATTTAAAAATTTTTAGTAGATATACGGCATCAAAGAAATTAGTGTACTGTAGAGATAAAAATTATTTTCGATGCCTGAAAATATTGTACAGGGCGTCCAAAAAATTCCGTTCAAACTTTAGCATCAAGCTACGAGGGTTGCGATAACAAGTTTCTTACGTTTAAATTGCTTTTGCGATCTTCTAATGGGCGCTTTTGCAGGTAAATAAAAAAATACTTGCATGTGGTACGTTTATTATGGAATCATGAATGTTGATCTTTTCATGCACTTCGTGTGTCGCTAGTTTAGTATTTTAGTTTCTTGACAACTTAAATTTGTTTAAAATATTACTCATTTTAAGGATCTTGAAGATCGAGTTTAAAAAAGAAAACCCTCTGCCTTTTTAGTGCAAAATTGGCTCACGTTTCGCCCCTAAGAAATGGGGGCTTCTTTGAAGGCTAAAACTGTCTTTTACGCAATGTTGTCAATGAAAAAATTGACATAAGGAACCTATTATTCCAATTATGGTACTCTACTTTACAGAAAAAATTGGATTTTATCGAATAAATCAAAAACTGATTACTTCAGATATAGGGCATGTTAGATACTTCCCCATTGATTATCAAAGAAGAATTCACTAGTGACATAAAAAATTGTAGTTTCCATTTGAAAAAATTGAGTTTACATGTATATTTCATGTCCAAATTTTTCGGGCATCGAGAATGGTTCTTATTGGGGCCGTACTCAGGCTTTAACACCTCAAAAGATACTTTTTATCTCTACAATAACTTATACGGTACACTAATTTCTTTGGTGCCGTATATCTATTAAAAATTTTGAAATAATGTAAATAATTTGGAAAACATTAAATTAGGGTCAAATGTACGCAAGATTTCACGAGTTATTCGACGGTGCAAACAGGGTGTTCTAATAAAAAAATCGACTTTGGTTGACTAGGTTTATTCAATCACCCTGTATATATGACAATTTATTTAAAATGTGCAACTTTTAATCTATTTGGAAAACCTGCTTACACTTTTTCGGACAAGTAGTCTAGGGGGCCATAATTGGACAAAATGGACACGCTGTATACAGGGTGTGTCTCGACGAACTAACTAACTAACTAACGCATGTTATACGAATAATGAGAACGAAAAAACCGATTCCGATGAAAACTTGTAACTTATACAAATGGACATGGTATACTTACTGAAAATATTTTCATGGCGGTGTCACTTCTGGTTATACCGGAAGTGAATACCAACTTTGTGATTTTAAATACAACGCCCCAATTTTTATTTTATTTTCGGTTTCCGCCTAAAATTTTACGACTTCTATTACCAGGTTTGGCGTACCTATCTCTTACCAGTATTAAAAAAATACTTCAGGCCCTAGCAACGAAAATTTAAAACAAACCGATGATTTCTGTATGGACATAATTATACTTTTGAGTCTATTTTTAAGTACTGACGTTTTTTATAATTTTTCGACATTCGATTAATAGATTTACAAATTTTTCAACGTTTTCTGTGTATTTTTTCACAATCTCTATTGCTTTAGATCGACCACTAACTTTTTTTAAGAAATCGCAAAAGTTTTAATTAAGTTGTTTTCATTGTTAAAAATTTGAGCAAATTCTGTAAAGTGCATGGAGTCAACTGCCAGTGCTTTTTTGGATCGGTTGTAGTCCAGCTTTTTGAAGGTCTTATTCAGAGCATTTTCCTAACTTCGTTTCAAATTTTCGAGATTCTCGAGTGTTATAGTGACCTTTTATTCTCAACGAATCAAGTTGGTATTTTACTGTTACATTCATAATATGACATAACCGAGGTGCCAACCTCTAAATAGTTGTGAAAACAAAAGAACTGTTGCTTTTAATGTTTAGACAGTAAATAGTAGATTATTTTACTAGGAGTTAAACAATTATATTTTTTAACTCCAAGTGAAATATATTACTTTTTCTTCAAGTGTTTATTGCTAGTTTTCATGTGTTATTTTTAAATTTTTTAGTGTTATAGTAACCTTTTATTTTCGACGAATCATGTTGGTATTTTACTGTTACATACATAATGACATAACCGAGGTACCAACCTCTAAATAGTTGTGAAAACAAAAGAACTGTTGCTTTTAATGTTTAGACAGTAAAAAGCGTTTTTAGCGTCTGCCAGTAGTTCAATAAATATGCCGTTTTAATAATGTCGCTTGAAGAAAAAACTAATGAGATGCTTGTATTCTTCATTTTGAATGCCAGAACTAATGAAACTAATTGCTGATACAATTATGATGTTTCATTTTGCAAATTCTTCCACAATAACTTTATTTGGTAAGGTTAAAAATACATTTGATAAGATAATGCGTTTTGTAGGTGTTATCAATGGCTGAGCCAAAATAAACTTATCATTAATGTCAAGGTCTTTATGCTTATTTAAAAAATCTGATACAATGTTACTGCTAGAAAGGTAAATACAAACACGACCTCCCGTTATTCTAGATGCCGAAATTAAATTTTTCGGACAGCTTATTTTACCTAATACAAAAATATAATTGTTTAGCGGTATTCCGTCGACAGAAGGAAATATAATGGCGTGGTCTCTCTCTGGATGTATAATTTTTCTAGTAGAATCTTTAACAATTAAAGCAAATGATTGATAACTACTATTAGCTGTTGCCGGAGCAGATACTGTATTTTGTATTTCTATAGCAAAAATATCAAAAAATAAAATCAAATCAAAATAAACAAATAAACTGATGACTGTTATAATTATTTTGTTACCAATCCACTGAAGTGAGAGTCAAGGAAAAACGCCCACGTGCACGATGAATCTAAACTAATACGATAATCTCGCACTACAAGGTTTATCAGAGTCAAATTTTCTATAGCGCACAAAAACAACACGTCTTTTCACTACGGCAAAACGATGTGAATTTTATAGAACTTTGCAATGTGCCTTATTTTGGGCATAATCTATCTAGCCAAAATGGCCGTTAACCTTCATAGACTTTTAAAAGTTTTCAAATATTTACAAAAACATTTTTTTCTTTAAATACATGTTGTTGATAATTTAATTATACGCAATTTTTGTTTAAACAATTTTTTGATCCAATAAGTAATTACTGAGATACGACTATCACGTGACACAATCTCCAACAATATTAATTATATAAAAAAGTTATAAAGAAAAGTTGTTGGAAATTTTATTGTCAATTTAATTTTTCAAAATTTGCAAATGTTTAGCTGCAAGTGTATATTCGTACTATGTTGGTCGATAAGCTAATTAATGTTAATATAAAAACGGGTAACAATAATCTAAATTAATATTAAAAATTATAATAGCAATAAAAATTTATTCTAAAAAACGATTCTAAAAATTAGTTATGTAAGTAATTTAAGTATTCTTGAGTAAACTTCCATCTATTCGTATTAAAAAGAAAATAACATCATCGCACACCTCATTTGCTCTGTTATGTAAATTCTTAAGTATCAATTTGTCCTTTTTTTAAAATATTTATACAGAACGTGTTTGCAGACCTACTCATACGTACCTTAAAAAGATTGAAAACTAGAGCTTTCTAGTTTACACTAAAATAAATATTTTATAGTAGTGCACTCAAATACCTTTTCAGGTAAGAGAATTTAAGATCAAAAAGCATGCATTTATGCATTCACAACCTAATTAACTACCTACACCGTATGTTTGTCACATAAAATTTTTATTTTATGTTTGCCAAATTGTGCTTTAGAAATTTTAATTTTTGTGTTTCATCAAATTATATTAAAAACATAGTTTTCTAATGCAAACAGGTTCATGCGAACTTGTAATTGGCAGCTATTTCTTACGGAACAATAAAAGAGCACTTATTATATGAGCATTTATAAATATTACAACAGTTTTGATACGAATAAGAAATGAGTTACTTTACTTACCTCTTGCTTAGTTTTGTTCAGATTGCCAGGTTGAGCAATGGTTTCTTTATAGATAATAAATAAATAATCAACAGAACGCCACATAGGGCATTCACATCACATCTTATTTTTCATCTAAAGTTTTGTCCAGATAAATATTTAGTTAAAGTTTTAGGTAATACAATTTTACCTTAAATTAATCTTGTTCGCCATTTCTTTTATTAATTGATTTTTTTTCGTTTATAACAATTAACATTTTTCCTGTTTTAGTTTCCTGTGTGCAGTTGTCCGTAACCTCGTTTGTTTTGGAATTAGAGAACCTCATGAAGTCAATATATTGCAGTGAAGGATTATGTTTTTTAATTAATAAACAAATAATGTCTAAATCAAAAATGATTGAAAGTTTCCATTTAAATGAGAGGTAAAATTAAATATATTTAGAGTATAAATATTTCTAAAATATTAACAATAATAAATTAATTAATCATACGAATAAATAAAATTAAGAAAATAATTTAGTTTGTACATAAAAGAATATTTTCCGTTTAATTAAGAAAAAAGTTGTTTAGTAAGTAAGTTTTGTTTGTAGAGGTAATAAAAAATAAAATGAACGCTATGTGAAAAGTGTATCAAAATTAATTTCTGTGACCCAAAACAATGACGAACGCGCATTAGTTTTACCAAGGTTGAAGTGCACGAAATAACTTTAGTGTTAGAAGGTTAAGAGTGTAAAAGACAGACAACTCTTAGATATTGAAGGGAAGTGAGAAAAAACATTCAAAAGATAACATTCAAGGTGTGAACGAGAGAGGAGAGGGAACGGCGAGGCCCAACTCGAAATAGGCATTCTTGATTCAACGGTCGAGTATTGAACATTTATTCAATACGGCATTTTAGTTTTTCAATTGTCAACAATGAAGTATCATTAATTCAGCGAATTAGTGTTGAACGATAAACAAGTATTATGATTTGTAATTCGGCGATAAATTAGTAAACTACGGTAGTAAAATGCACTAATTTAATGAATACAAGATGATCGGTCGGAGGATTCTACAATGATTTAATGTGCACTTAATAAACTACACGCAAATCAAGAAAACAACACAGCGGAATAAACCTCGACATCATCCACAAGCAAATCAATGTTGATGGAAATTAAGTAAATTATTTGAACCATGGACATTTAATTTAGCATTTAAAAAACAGTGTAACAGATTGGCGGTCTTCATTTTTTAAGAAACCAATCTCTTTTTTTTTTAATTTACAGCAATAAAGTTTGGTAATATCATTTGAAACGACCTCTAAAAACTACACAACCTTCAACGTTGCTTAGTGTGTTTGCCTGTTATTTATTCTTAAGGTGAACAATGGAGTAGCATATACAACAATGCTGAAGGTAAGTAACTTTTACACATTCTGTTAATGACACTATTGTTTACTATTCGTGGTAAATGAACGAGTGATATAAATCTGAAATTATTTTTACTTTGAATTAATGCAGCTTTACATACATATGTAGAAACTAGTAATTTCCTGTTTCTCAAAACATATTTGCAGATGAACACGATTGTACTTCAGACAGACCGAATACTTTTCCAAAAACAATTCGACGTATGCGAAATGCGAATGCATTTACGTATGTCTTTGTTAACACTAGTCGACACTAGGTGTTGCATAACTTATTGTTACAATTGACGTTATAAGTTATAATAATAATGTTACTCCAGTTTCACTAGAAAATCTAAGTTTTAGTATTACTAGAAATTCAGGCAACTTCTTGTGGTCGTTTTAGGGGTACCAAAACAAAAACCTGCTGAAAATGAAGTTTACAGAAATCTTCTAACATTTATGCATACTACACAACAGCATTAACTTCTGAGGAACCTGCCGTTTACGTGAGTACAATCTATAGCTACTGATTGTGTATCCTGCTAACGTTGGTTGTTCCTCCCCGAACTTCCCTCCGCTTACCATCTTCTCCTAGTACTTTTCTTCCCAAAACACTTTCTTCTCCGCGTACTTTCCTCTCCACATATTTTCCTCCCCGCGTACTTTCCTCTCCACATACTTTCCTCCCCGCGTACTTTCCACCCCGAGTACTTTCCTCCTCGCGTACTTTCCCCCCGCGTACTTTCCTCTCGAAATACTTTCTTCCACACGCACTTTCTTCCCCGCATACTTTCCTTCCCGAAATACTTTTGTTCCCGCCTACTTTCATCCCCAAAACACTTTTCTCCCCACTACTTTCTTCCCCGCTCATAAATAAGAAATCACAAAAATACATACAAATTTACGTAAAAAAAAAGTTTGTTTTTGAAATTGTTACTATGAGTGTAATTCTTTAAAAATAAATTGTAATAACTGTAACTTACTAACCAACACAGTTTACCCCCGATCACATGAAAACAACTTAAATTAATTAAAGGCCGTGACTAGCAGTACATCGAATGTACCGCGACTAGCAGTACATCGGATGTACGGAATTAGTTTATACACCGGCTAGGTGCGCATCTTTGATTAACGTTTACCCCAAATCACATGAAAACATGTAATTTTTATAAGAAAATAATTGTAATAACTATAACCTACCAACCAACACCGTTCACCCCCGATAACACCTACCAATCAACACCGTTTACCCCCGATCGCATAAATAACAACTTCAATTAATTATAGGCCGTGACTAGCAGTACATCGGATGTACAGCGACTAGCAATACATCGGATGTACGGTATTACTTTATACACCGGCTGGGTGCGCATCTTTGAATAAGGTTTACCCCAAATCACATGAAAACATGTAATTTTTTTAAGAAGAATATTGTAATAACTGTAACTTACCAACCAACACCGTTCACCCTCGATCACATCTACCGACCAACACCGTTTACCCCAAATCATATGGACCTGGAAGAAATCTTCTTCGACTGAACAACCGAAAGCAAAGAGTAAACGTAAGTCAAAGAAAGTTATCGACGTGATAGAAACCAAAACGGCTTACAGTACCTAAACGATAAAAACAGATGTAGAATAAAAGTATGCCAAAAGATTCGATAGAAGAACATTCTAGTAATGATCGAAAAAAGAAGAAAGAATGGAGAAAATTGTCTTCAATATCAACGGGCAAAGCAAGGAATTCACAAAGAATTGGATAAGATACAATAGAATGTTGGTATTTGTAAACATATAGGGATTATTTAATGTATAATCAATAATATAACCTTTGCTTTCATCATCTAGCAAGCAATTATAGCCCCCCTGAACCCCCTTATGGAAGGTACCATTGTATAGGTAAAGAAAACTTTGGATACTAGTCAGGCCGGTGATCGTGGTGCGAAACGTTGTCCTAACCACTATCGTTGATTGAAATATTGGTAAAGATAGTCAACCTTACGGGATTATGCGACCCCAAAATTTGTTCTAAACATCAGAGGTCGGTAGTATCGGTTTGTGCTAAGAAAATACGTCAATTGTATTGTAGAATTTACAGAATAGTATTGCCGATAAATGTGAAATAGAAAACTGTAATTTTGCTGATAGTTTATGCTAAGGCACGACATTGTTGCCAATGCATCATGCCGTTGATTGAAATATTGGTGCATTGAGTCAATGTTTACAAACAAACAAAAACATGCGTTCTACAATATACAAGAATTTATTGATTTTTGTCGACGTACTAATTAAATGTGTGTCCTTTGTTATATATTTTTTTCTATTGTCTGTTAATTGTTCAATGTAATAATATTTATTTGTATCTTTCTTACGTAAGGTTATAACAATGGTTATACCATCATGACAAACACATATATGTACAAAGATTGTATACATACACATGTGAATAAAGTTTATTATTATGAAAAAAAACCTGCAGATTTAAAAGTATTAATTTCGTAAAGAAATCGTTGAAAAACGTTCTCCCAAAAAAAACAATTTCTTTAAATACTTTTTGAAAATTCCATACTCATATATTTATTACATTAACATCGTTTATCCGTTGAAAATGTTTTAAAATCTATTAGGCTTACGCAAGTAAATTTCTAAATTTTGGTCATTGAAATTAAAATTTTTTAACATAGAAATTGAATTTTCTTATATTACAATCTAACGTACTCAACTGTTTGCATCTAAACAATATTATAACAAGCCTACTCATTTACTAAAGGTGTTGCTAAAAGTATGCAATTGTAGAATTTCTGACTAAGCCGATAAGGAATGTGACTCATAAACGATAATCCGGAAGACTGATGGAATTAAATACTTACACCGACCATCACCCGAATTCTCAAAATTTGTGTTTTTTTATTGAAACTTTTACTGAAGAATTTCATCTTTTAAAACAGATTATGGTTTATTGGAAAAATTAAACTCCGTATAAAAAATGTCTCAACAGCAGTGTGAATTCATGGTTCAGAGAATGCGACACTCATAAACTGTTAATTATCGATCAGTTGGTTAAAATAAAACTATATCGAACCTTAAAGTGGGAGGCTAATAAACATATTTCTAATAGCTATAATTACAGTGATGTCACAAAACCACACCGTAAAATAAGAATATTATCTGCATAAATAAGTGTAAATGTTTGGATATGTTTTATGTATAGCATTGTATTAGGTACGTTATTATTTATGTGTAAATTGTTTGTAAATTATTACTATTATTTTAGATCAGTTGGAATTGTAATTTTTGAAACAATGTTTATAATTAATGAGCTATTTTTACTTTAATTAAACTATTTTAATTCGAAACCATGATATTTTGATACAGTTTCAAAGAGTAAAATCCTAACTTTTTATCTCTACTAACAGATAACAAAGTGTCACTTTTCGTAAATAATTTTTTTCCTCGGGAAAAAAGTGAGTACTATTTTTAACACCAAATTTCCCTCAATAATTTTCTAATTCTATTGTAATATGATTTTTCAATATTAAATCGTCATTTATTTCGTCACAGAAAAGAATAGTGTATTATACACGTATTATCCGCACCGCGTCGGGAGACAACACACCTCAAGCTAAAATCTAGTACTTTTATTTTTAGAAGTAATAGGAATAGGTTTTATTACCAAGTGAATTTAAATTTGAAGGTCTAGTGGAACCCACTTTCCCTAAAAACACGGTAACTTGTTGCCTTTTGAATTGAAAAATTTGAAAACCAATTTTTATTTAAAATCCTTTTCAACTGAACACGTAAAACAAGTAGATACAAAACCAATAATTTTGCGTTTCTGAACTCTAGTGGTATTTCTCCCAGTATGTTCTACTTTATTCCTAACGAAGTTATTAAATGACAAACAAATGTCAACATTATTATTTGCAAGTTAAAAAATAAAGTGCAAGCATAATTTGTAAAATAATTGTTTCTTATTTATCTAACACCGACCAAACCAAACTGTTTTAACAAATAACGCTTCGCATGTATTTTAGTAAATTATTAAAAAAAACATTGTCATTAAAATCCAAGATATGTATCATCAATGGTATTATTCATAAATGAAAAATTCGTCACTTTTAATTACTAGTTAATACGTTTACTAAATATTTGAAAACGTTGCAACATTGTATTGACAAAAGTAAATTTTACGGATTGTATGTTGCGCCATTTTACAACGGTGGAATAAATTGAACTATTCTATTTCAAGAATCGTACACATTATAACTTAGCGCTTCAGTACAGGTGAAAAAAGTAAACAAAAACGCAACCCAACATGCATATGTGAATTGCATCCGTGATACAAGCAAATACAAGCGGTTGACTATCTTTACCAATATTTCAATCAACGCCACTATCCAGAGTTTTCTTTAGCTATAAATTTGTACTTTCCATAAGGGGTTTAAGGCCCTCAGTTTGTCCTTGGCTTGCAGCTAAATATATTACGGAAGGAAAAAAATTACACCAGAATTATCCTCCAGCAAATGAGACTGTAGCCAACAAATTTAGCTATAAACTACATATAAAACTTCAGTTCTTGACTAAAACGGAAGCAAAGAAGATCGAAGTTTTATATCGAGTTCTTTTAACTTGGAAAATTGTCTGGCAACACTTTATCTGAGGAATAGAGTTTTGGTCTAGAAAAAAAGTTAGGGGTATTCAACCCAATAATATTTCCGACCACTACTATTGGCACTATCGGACATGGCTAGATTTGGGTATGAAATTATTGCTGGTCGGCGAGAATATCAAATAGCTTCTTGTATACGTAAGTTTGAATTACCTTTACCTGAATCAATGTGAATTGAAAGTTCTATAGCGAGTCTTGCCCTAGACAAAATAGAAACATATACAAGACAATGAAAGAAAAAAACCTGTTTAAATTTTTATACACAACTAACTTTAACATTGTGGAAAAATATTAAAATAAATGACGGTGGAAATGTTGTTATAGTTTTATTTTTCGAATGTAGGACGTATATCGAGAGCCGTCTTAAAACGTGTGTCGCGAGTAATATGTTACGACGAAAGTCGTATTTGGAGCGCATTTTGCTAATTTTCTATTTGTGGAGAATAAAATCCGACTAAATTTTGGATTTGGCGTACTTCTTGAAGTTGAAATTTCCACAAAAATGATTTAATGTGTGATTCAAGGTTTCCAATTCAAATTGGTGTTTAAGTTTAAATCCGGCTAAATTCGCCCACGTTGCGTTAACCTTTTGTTCTCGTCGTGTGTTATACTTGGATAACTACTGAGGGTGCTGGAGTGGCTGATTAAGAACATTCCCTATCAATTAAAGACAACACTACGATTTCGCATTAATTAAGCTGCAGACAACCGGTGGATACTACGTCTACAGGGGTTAGTTATGCTTCATAACTTCATTGAGGGAGTCAATCGCCTTCTGTTCTTCTCCGCACACCTCCCCTAAGAGGAATCCTTAGCTTTGCAGTAACTGCAGGGTATATAGCTTTTTCATAATTGGTGACACAAATTTACGAAGACAATTCACAAGATATAATAATAAAATATTTTACAATCGCGGACAAACTCGGCGAAATATATTATAATATTTTTTTCTAGATATCGTGTTTACATACGGATGGACGGTCGGTCAGTCGCCGTAATTCGACTTAAAAAGTAAAAAAAAGGAGTGTTATAATTTTCGGTTTGTATAACTCCCCATTTTATTTATAAGACGTGGAGTAAAAATACGTTAATGTAACGAGGAATAACTTGATTTATTCTCATTTTGCTTGATTGTAGTATCTACATTTGGTGTAAATTTTTAATTTCCTCTCAATGCCTGTAATGATGCTTTTAAATCGACGTTTTTAGTTTGCACTAAGCTGTTTCAAATATCTATCATTAGTCACTCAAAACGTAAATAAGGAATATAATTTCAGTTAAATTTAAATTACTACACAATAAATTAAGCGTCGATTCGAAATCCTCTCCAATTTAAATTGAAATATTCATTGAACAGATTATTTCGTAGCATTAATCAGAACAGTGTTATTTAACAAAGTAATTGGAATTCAATTCATTGATTACAAAAAATGCTATATAAATCTTACAGCGAACACGTAATAAAATACAAAAATAAATTTAGAGATTTGTGCTTATGGTGTTTAGTGAGTGCAATACGTGAAAGAACGAAAATCTTCAGTTATTCCTTATTTAGAACAATAAAATGTTTTCACAATAATTTCCTCAACATCATAAGCTTTTCTTAATTCTTTGCATAAAACGATCGCAATGTTTGTTATTCCCTTTCAACATTTTTAAGCTCCTTTAGCAAGCTTGCAAAAGGTTTTATTTATACGTATTTCATAAAATGCGAGAGAAATTCCGCATATTAATGTTTAATTCTATTTTTAAATCACTGACTAGCACAAACTAGTAAATAGTTTGTAGTTCAAAAATAATAGAACGATAGGAATAATATGGAAACAAGGGTTTTTTTCACGTAAAAATGTTGTGCTTTCTTAAACTATAACAAACATTTTTGCAATAACACTTATTTCAAAATACGCTTGCTCGTATAGTGAAATTGATAAAAATGGCTGAATTGTATTAAGTTTAAGTCGAAGTTTAAAAGTTCAGGATGTCTCATTTTCATGTGTTTTTTTACGTTTCTCGCTTATGAGTGGAGATAGAAAGTTGCGGTTCTAGCAATTCTTGGCTACTTTTTCATGATTTAAAAGATGCAATAACTAATTTCTCCTAGCTCCCTTAGTCTTTGAACTACAGGGTGAAATTGAGAATGGTCATTTTGAGGACCCTTGACTAAGGTAAAAACGAGGTCTTATAGATTTTCTTACATAGAATCCATTGATCTAATTTTTTCTAAACACAACCGTTTTTTTGTTATTGATTAATGTTGTGTTTTTCTTAATGCGACACTATGTTTTTTTTTCTAAAATCGAACCGCATGTTTGTTATATTATATATATATATATATATATATATATATAATCTCTGTATTTATTATGACAAATAAGGTAACCATTCAAAAATTTCAAAAAACGTCATATTTCTTATATGTAGTAGGCTGTGATGGATTGTTTTTTTAATAGTAGGTAACCATAACGACATTTTGACACTTCTGTACTTCATTAATTTTTCAATTTTAATAGCGATTGAGCATTTTCTGTTTAACTGCTATCATTTAAAACGTTATAATAATAGTATATGTATGGTTATGCAAAATAAATTTCAAAATAGCAATAAATATCAGTAGCGGCTATTCAGAGAAAGTAGGGTAAGAGCCACTTCCCCAAAAAAAAAATCAAAATCAATAGTTTACGATTTGTTAATGATAAAACTATAAAAATACACCTAATTTCATGTACCAACTTTTCTTATTTAATTACATAATTATTACTGAAAATTATTCATTAAAAATCTCAACTGTCCTCCTTGCCGTTGCGTTGAGAGGCAAACACAATAAAATATGTTTTGCATCCAAACCGAAACGGCTACGCGCGACTGGCAGGAACGACTGTGTCATATTTGCGGCTGTCGGCCGCGGTAAAAATTTTCCAAGCGGCTGAAATTAATATGGCTGATTCAGGTTGGTTGCCATAACAACGATGACGTTGTACATGCGTGAGTGGAAGATTTTGACGAGCCGGCACTTGACTCTTCCGACGCGTTACAATGATCTAGTTTTGATGCGTTTCTTGTAGCAGGTGTTTGTCAAGTTTTTCCGAGTTTACCGCGTAAAATATAAATTTTGATCGGTGTGTGCACCTGTTAAAAAAACGTTTACCTAGTGGATCAATAATTTTTTTATCAATAAATCATAGACAAAATGGATTCATTTGGGCCAGTTAGGGACATAGTTTGTTGTTTATTAGAAACTTCATTTTCCCGTTGAAAAGAGGAGGATAATAAGATCTTTTAGTTACCGGTCGACCAACAAGTGATCTTGGATTAGCTGCTAAAAAGATCGTTAAAAAATCAATCAATCAATCAATAAATCAATCAATTCAATATTTATTTTGTCTTAAAAAATTTCTATAACAAAAGATTCAGTTTTTTTCTTTACAAAAAATAAACAAAAAACAACATAATATTTCATTAAATTATAATTCAACTAATTCCTGTTTCCTTCTTCAACCTTCAATCCCTCTCTTCTCTAAACTTTCAGTATTTTTCTTTTCCTCTCCTCCATCCCTTTCCTCCTCTCCAACACTTTCCTCATCCATTGTTTTCCTTCCCTTTCTCTCCTAGTAGTAACTTCCATTCCTTTTCCTCATGTCTTGTTTCCTGCATCCCTCTTTTATATGTATTATATTTTCCCATTCATCCCCACACAACCTGCATAATCTCTCCTCATCACTCATCCAATATTTATTTTCTTTTTCTTCATTACCCATTCTAAACCTTGCAATCATTCTTATTTCATTCATTCCTTTTCCTACTGTTATGTACCTTGGTGTCTTGTCTGTCATTATTTTTATGTATTTCTCGTTATATTTTCCTTCCTTTATTTTTGCCCTTCTTTCCTGCTTCTGAGTATCTTTATATCTTGCAATTATTTCCTCTTCCATCTTTCTCCCCCTCTCTTAATCTCTTTATTTCTTCACTCGCTTATCCCACTCTTTCATAGTATTTTCTTCTTTCTTCTGCCCCATATTTTACGTTCTGTACCTCGATCTCTTTCCAAACTTCATAAAGTATTTCACTTTCCTTCCTACTTCCCATTTTTCTTCATACCTTACTGCAATTCTTCCTGCTTGTATCCTTATTTTTTCTATTTCTAGCTCTTCTTCCACTATATACCCCGGTGTCTCTTTCTCTAGTCCTAACGTCCACTTCCAGTATTTCTCCTGTATTTTCTCCAGCTCTTGCCATTCCCTCCAACCCCAAATCTCCGCTCCATACAGTACCACACTTCTTACCAACTTTTCAAACATCCATCTCCTTTTCTCTATATTTTTACCAAATATCCTTTCCCTTAACCCCCATACTTGTCCTACTATTCTATTTCTTTTCATTTTCATCTCTTTTATATGGTCTCCATCCTTGTTATCATATCTGATGTTGTAACCTAAGTATCTATACTTGTCTACTCTCTCTACCTCTAAAAAATCAAGCAAGTCTTACAAGATTCATTCTGAATATAAGTGGCTATGTAACAGCAGTATTTGCAGAAAATGTTTTGCTGGCCTTGTTTACTTTTTTGCCACAAACATTCGGCTTGGAATAAAGACGGATTTGCCGATTGAATAAACGTCACGAAATCTTTCAATAGACATGCAGATTCCGGTGAACATCTAAAATGCGAATTGATGTTGACAAATTTTGAAAAAATACGATGAATATTTCAGACGCTTTAAAAGAAAACGCCAGATTTTTAAGAAACAATTTAATGAAAATGTTCGATTAAATAGGTTAATTATGAAAAGAATGATTAATGCAACATTCTTTCTCGGCAAACAAGAATTAGCATTTTGTGGGCATGACGAAACTGCTGACTTAATGAGCTTATATCAACAAGTTCCTCAGAAATTCAAAATCAATATGAAAAAATAAAAAAATGTTTTTAAAGGCGATTCAAAATCTATGCAGAATGAGCTTATAGAGTGCATTTCTGATTGTTTAAATGATGCGGTGAAAAATGAAATCAATGATGCCATATTTTTTCCCTGCAGGTTGATGACACTACTGATTTAACTCAAACTTCTCAGTGCTCTCTAATAGTGAGGTATGTAAATTCAGAAAGTACGCTGGTCGAACGATTCTTAGGTTTTCATGATGTTAGTGCCGACAGAGCTTCAGAAAGTTTATATAAAATGATTGATCAAATACTCACTCCATTTGATTACAGTACTAAGTTAGTAGGCCAGTGTTACGACGGAGTTAGTGTGATGTCTGGGCACCTAAACGGGCTTCAAATTAAACTCAAAAACAAGGCTCCACAAGCTGTATTTGTACACTGTTTGGCGCATCGTCTTAATCTCGGCTTACAGCAAAGTTTTAAGAAGATTTCTAAATGCCAAATTTTGTTTGCAAATCTTAGTGGAATACCTTCTTTTTTCACTCAGCTAAGCGATCACATGCTCCTACAGTCATATCTGCTCGACGAATTCCCACTATAACAGACACTCGGTGGTCTTCAAACTCTAAACTGTAATTATACAAGACTGGGTTAAATTAAAAGAAGTCTCTAAACTCATCATTCACTTTGAGGAATCAGATCAAAAATCAATACAGCTTGCCACTGGATTTTTGAGTAATGAATATTTTATTCGATATTTTGCAAACAAAATCTTTAGACATTAATTATTGTTTATGCCAGATTAAGAAGACTTCCAGGAGAAATGAAAATAGTTTTGAGCAAATTTTGAATCAAAATGACATTCGTACAAGATATAGAGTTTTGTTTTACGAAATACTGGATTCTGTTTTGACTGAAATTGACACAAGATTTAAAGACTGTTTGTTTGTCTTGGTGACTTGGCAATATTTCAACAGTATAATTCTAATTTTCTTTCCGATGGTCTCGAAAATTTACAAACAACTTATGCTAACTTATTTACTAAGAGTGCGCGACTTAAAAATGAACTTTGCCTTTTGTATTCAGATGAAAATTTACAAATACATCTTTACAACAGTTATTAAAGAAAGTACATGAAAATAAGGACTTTTTCTCAGAAGCTTATAAACTATTTTGCCTGATATTAACAATTCCGTCAACGACCGTATCTGTAGAAAGAAGCTTTTTTTTGCTTGAAAAGAATAAAAACTTATTATAGAAATACAATTTCCCAGGACAGACTATCTTCTTTGGCAAATATATCTATTCAAAAAGAACTGTTAGATAAAAGTGCCTTTTATGACGAAATTATTGACAAGTACGCAAATTTAATTTATAAAAAATAGGTAAGTACTTAATTTCTAAAATTTCATATTAATGGTTTTTGATATTTGGCTCTTCCCCTATAATTTCGACCACGAGCCGCCACTGATAGATATGATTGTACTTGCTTCCTTTTTAGTATCGAAAATGCGGAAGAAGCCGTACAGCTTTACTTTAATAGGTACGTTTTTCTAAATTGGAACTCGTATATTATGTGCAAGTATATTATACAGAGGGAGTGTTAAGTAAGGAACGCCTTAATTTTATCAGAAACAGCTTTTACGATTTTTATAGATTTTTCCGGAATAATAACGAACTTTGTTATTTCACATGATTAACCTGCATATTTTTTGCTTTTTTTAAATCGTTCAGAAATACTGATTATTTTCATGTATTCTCTTCAATATTTGAACGACAAGTTGGGTGGTCAGATGAGGCATTATTTCAAGCAGTGGAATTTTAAATTCACGTATTAAGCACATAGAATATTTCCAAGAGAACGCCTAGTCGTATTTGGGTTAAGTGTGTCGTGTTTAATTTTTGGAAAGAAAACTGCAAATATTTTATATGAAGGGAATTTAAACACTGAACGCTACATAGATATTCTTCAAACTAATTACTAAAAATTTTGGAAGACGTTCCTGTAACTCAGTTTCAAAATGTATATTTCCAAGAAGATGGAGCTTCACCGCATATTGCACGGGCTGTAACCACCTGGCTAAATGAGCATTTCCCCAAGCGCTAGACTAGGACAAATGGGCCGATTGGATGGCCACCTCGATCTCCTGATCTTTCTATACTGGTTGATTTTTGTATGGGGCTACCTTGAAAATAAGATTTATAAGAAACGTTTATGATTTCATTGAAGATCTCTGTGGCGCAATAGAAACTACTTTCAGGGAATTGAGAGGTCGTCCCATGATTATCCTTAGATCATTAGAGATAATCTAGAAGCTATGCCATATGTGGTTAGGACATAATGGGCTACAATTTGAGTAGTATTTTAAACTTTACCTAATGTTACTACAATTCTGTTAAAATTTAAGTTACCTATTTGTATTTTACTTCAATAACTATATTTTCGTCTATGTCAAAATAATTCTGTTAGTCATCAATTGTTATATTCATTTAATAATGATACCTACTTAAATAAGAAAATAAAATTAATGATTAAAAAATGAGTGAACAAGAATCATCTGCCTGAAAAATTAAAGACGAATTTTTTTGGTCAAACCATTCAAACTATTCATCACAGTTTATGAAATATGATTGGTTAAAAGTTGAAACATTATAAATTAGACATTAACTGCATCAAATATTGTTACTTTCAACCAATCCTATACTATAGTTCGAAAAAAAATGCTCAAGTTGGCCATGGAATGTGAGAACATCTCGAAATGTCGGGAAAAACTGATTTTGACGTGGCGATGTCAAATGCCACACAACGAATGAGCTAATATGTGCCATACGTTTTTTTCCATGACCTGCTGCGAGTATTTTGTTCAACATTCATTAGTTTGAATGGTTTGACAAGAAAAATTTGTCTTATTGCTTGCTCACAAATGTTTTTAACGGCACAAATGTCAAGATGTCTTAATGGTTATCTCCTATTAAAAAATAATCCATCACAGCCTACTATATACAGGGTGGGGCACTATTATATTATTCTGTAGCATTAAAACAAATAATGTAAGAAATCTTAAGGCATACATACATCGAGTTTTTTTGAGACCATATTTTTAAAATATTTTGGATTGTAGAGGGTGCTCCAGAAACACGTACCATATCAAAGTTAGTTTATTTTAAATGGATCGCCCTATATTTTGTTCTATTTTTTAATTGTACGATAAAAAATAATGTATGTTCTTTAAGATGTCCCTATACCTACTTTCAGAGATAAAACGTTTTAACCTGGTTTTCAGACCCTACAAAAAATACAATAGCTTCAAGATAAGTAAGAACAAGCAACATTGACTTACACCACCTTACTATGTGCTTTCAACGTCCTTTTTGCAATATTTACTGTTATGTTATGATATACAGAGTGTTTTTAATACTTTTCGAACCATAAAGAAAATATAGTGGGTTCCATTCAAAAAATTTAAATTTATGCTGCCACAACTCTTTGGAACACTCTGTACAATATTTTAAAAAAGTGCACTCAGTAACCGCACTAATTTTGAAAGTTAGATTTTCCTTATTAACTAAGTCGTCATCCGATGTTAGAAGTTTGTGCCACCCTGTATGATCAAAATCAAAAAATGCTGTTACTTGGTGATGAAAACCACATGTCGATATCTTCAATAGCAAAGAAATTATGGACCAATTACACATTCCTAGGTTAACCGGTATATTTCTTTGTAATTTTTCAGATTGCTTTTTTCGTTTTCTGTCAAGCTACTTTTAATTTTTGTTTTCCTGATTGTTTACTTTGTTGTACACTTTTAATTTTCTATTTTTCTTGGTCTACTTTTCCACCCGCAAACCTGGAAGACCTGCGATTAAAAATAACGACAGTTATAAATGGTTTGGATAGAAATGAAGTAAGAAATGACACCAGCAGAGCCGTATACGATCGAATTTTGGAATGTTTAAACCAAAATGGTGCACATTTCGAACATATTTTATGATTAGGTAGATGAATCTGTAGATGTTACATAGTCTCCAACAAAATTTTTAAAAATTTATAATTTTGAATAATAAAAACCTTAATAATTCGAAAAAACTCGTCGTAAGTATAAAACATGCTTACAAAAGTTGTACTGAAATTCAATTCTACATCGATTTTCGTTAAGAAAATTGACAGGTGCCAATTGAAAAAATTGAATTTTTTACATTTTTTTATTCCTATTTTTAAAAAATCATAGGCGGTAGGAGTGTTGTAGAAACATGCGCGCTAGCTTATAAAATTTCGTGAACTTTGGAGAAACGCCAAAAAAAAATGTATGTATTCATCTTAAATGGTTGCGGAGTAATTAATTATTGAATACACCCTTGCATTTGCAAAACATTAAGGAAACATTAACATAAGTCAAAAACTATGACATGACGTTGCGGATGTGAAACAAAATTGAAAATGTGGGGTTGCTATTTAAATTAACAAAGTTGACATCGATTTCCAGAATTTCCGGAAGTGCCGCCATATTGAAAATATTTTACTTAGATTCGGAATCGTCGATAACGTCGGCATTAATTTTTTCCGATTTTTTCTACAATCGCAAATGGAATGACCGCTTTAAAATAATCACCCTGTATAATTTAGCATTAAATTATTATTCAATATCCACCACAAAACTATAAAAATGTTTTGAAATACAAATTTTCCATTAAGATTGATCAATGAAACTGAATGTTCGATTACACTCGTTTTAAATCATTTGAAGTATATTTTCGCTTTCGAGAATAAAATTTATTCCGTTCTGTTCCTGTTGTAATCTACTAACTCAGTGGGTATCTAAAACCAACAGCATTATTTAGTATTTTTTGATATCATGAAAATATAATTTCCTGCTGAAAAATATCAACACTTTAATAGGCCTGCATCAAGTACAAATGTTTGCGAATATTTAAAGCTTTTATATTCTTTGTAGACCGTTTGGAACAAAATACCTTTGCAAAAGAAACTAAAAATACTTGTTTTAATTGGTTTGTTAAGTTTAAATAATTTAGTTATTGTGAGTAGGCACCTACTTGTTGGCTTTGGAAAACTTGATCAAACATTAAGCTCCTGTAAAGTTGAAATATTCAAAGCAGTGTTCTCTGTACTTAAGTAATCGAACTAATTATGAAAACCAAAATAAGAGCCAAATTATTAATTTTGCAGATATCATGCAGACTTTGAAGCGTTTATTATTTTTTTATTAAACATTTGTATCAAAGAAATGGAACACTAAACTGCAGCGTCTATTTTAACAAACGGAAAAACGCCAAAAGTGCACCAAAAACTTTACTCGGACACGTGTTTCAATAGCTAAGCTATCATCATCAGCGAACCGATACTGAAACACGTGTCCGAATAATGTTTTTAGTGCAGTTTTTTGGTGTTTTTCCGTTTGTAAAAGATTTGTATGTTTATTTTTTTTAATCTTTAGATATACAGAGGGGTCCAAAACGATGTAGACAGTCTTTGACAGTAAATATCTTGGAAACAAAATGTCCTAGAGTTACAATTCTTTCGCGGTTGTGTAGTGCATTGTTTTCTCAACAGATAGTCATATGTGTTCAAAGTGACCACCATTAACAGCTATACAGCGTCGATGCCGCTGAACTGCTGATCGAACTACGGCTACCAGTGTGTCCGGTGTGATGGCTGCGCATGATGCTTCAATGGATTCTCGTAGTGCGTCCAGTGTAGCTGGCTTCTGTCGATAAACTTCATTCTTCAATGTTCCCCATAGGAAGAAGTCCAGTGGTGTTAGGTCTGGAGACCGTGGTGGGAACTCAATAGGACCTCTTCGACCTATCCAACGTCCAGGTACTGTGTTATCCAAGTACGCCCTTACATTTCGATGGTAGTGCGGTGGAGCACCATCCTGTTGTAGGTAGAACACCTCATCGCCAAACATCTCTCGAATAGCAGGGAAAATCGATGTTTGTAGGATTTCGAGATACACCTCACCATTTACAGTACCTTCAAAGAAGAAAGGGCCAATCAACCCGCGCGATGACAGACCACACCACACATTAATACCAGGTAAATTCACTTCCTTGTCCACGTGAACGTGTGGATTTACAGGAGCCCAGTACACGGTTGTGACGGTTCACAGTTCCATTCAGTTTGAACTGAGCCTCGTCAGACCAGATAATTTGCCCTGAAAAATCCTCGTATTCGAGACTTCAGTATTCGCCGCACGCTTGATCGGCTTACCATACTTTCTCGTGCACACTGATTCACTGATTTCTGCGGTGATCGTGCGAAAAGTTGCAACACCGCAGCACTGCGAGCTGGAGTTCTTACTGTCCGTGGTCGCCCCGTTCTTCCTTTAATCACATCTTTAACAGTCCCATCATTTTCAAATTTATCCCGAATACGGGCAATTGTTCGACGTGTTGGTGTATCGGTACTAAACTCAGCCCGCCAACGTCGTTGTACCTCTTGAATGTTCTCAAACTTCCAATACCATTTCAGTACGGCCTTGCGTTGCTCAAAAGTCAGTCTTACAGCCATGTTGTTGTTTATACAGTTCGTTTGTTATTTTATTTGCACATGCGCATCACACTCTCATCATGTGACTCATAACCATTGCCATCTGTTGAGAAAACAATGCACTACACAACCGCAAAAGAATTGTAACTCTAGGACATTTTGTTTCCAAGATATTTACTGTCAAAGACTGTGTACATCGTTTTGGACCCCTCTGTATAACGTCCCATTTTGAATGTGAGATTAAGTCTGTTCTAAGTGAGTCTCATCTGGATTCTGGTTCAAACACATCTTTGCCACAGCATAATAAACATATACAGGGTGGCGCAAACTTCTGACATCGGAGAATAACGTAGTCGATAAAAAATATACTTTCAAAATTTGTCAAAATTACTACTAAATTAATTTTTTTTAAATAATTAATTTTATTGGTTTTTAATAAATTCATTTACCGAATTATATGTACACTAATTAAATCTTAGAATTTAGAAAGAAAGAACGCACACATTTTACTTGCTGACAACGCATCTGCTACAAGATTGATATAATTAAATGAATCTCATTCAATTGAATGAGTTTTGGCAATTAATGTGTCTAGTGATACCCTGTGCACGTCTGCTTGTGAAACCACGTTTCAAGCAACTTTACCTTCTTGTTTTAACTGTGCCATAGTATGTGGATGATGGTGAACAGTATTCTCTCGACCATATGCTGATAGAATCCGGTGAAGAGGAGACCGCAAATAAACTAAAGAAGTGATATGCTACCATAGGCTCACAAGTTGCATATTATACAGGGTCCTGGATTAGTACGTCGTTCTTTCCTAGCGGCTAGCCCGTTGGAAAAAAGTTTATACTAAACATAATTGGTATAAAATTCGTAAAATTATTTTTAACGATACAGGATGTCCCATTTTTACAGAATGCAAAAAATGTGTTTTTTTTTAATGGAACACCCTATATCTTTCAAAGTATTCTGGCATAGTTTCTCAACAACTATTTTTTTGGCAAATGAAATGACATTTGTTTAACTTCGCTATAAGATAGCATTTTTTCTTTTCTTTAATTTTTACTGAAGGTATCCTTTGCATAAACGGAATAATTTTTAAACGATGGTGTATAACGATTCACCAACAACCCCAAAAATATGCAATAAGAATAGTGGACGCGTTTGTAAGGATTTTACCTCAAATATTGAAGATAGTGCAGACGTCTTTTCAGCAGCGAATGAAAATAAAAGACATTTCGAATACTTGTTGTAGTCATTTGTTCAATTTTGTTATTTTTTTATAGTTTTTTTAATGTAATCAGTTATTTTGGTGGGTAAATAAATAATTAATAAAAAATTCTTGATTTATCCAAACCCCAAAGTGATACTTCAAATCATTACACTTACTTTCTTGGATGCTAAAAATGTAATTAAAATTGTTTTGTTAACGTAAAGGGTAGCCAACTAAGAATGCGTGGTACTGTATCTGGGAATCTATACATCGTAGAGACTTGGACAAACTCAAATGGCTAAGAGAAAAACAACAAGTTTCTGAAATGGGCGCTAGGGGGCATGGACTGCAATTTCGAATCTAAAACAATTGTTTCTGTGAATTCTGCTATACTAACCTAACAAAAAATACCTGATCTTTAAAGTCGAGGATAATTTGAACTTTTTTTTGTTTGACAATTCTCTAAAAATGAAGTGATAGCGGTATTCAAAGGTTTTCTTCAAAAACACCCTATATCTTCGAAACGAGCCGATCTGAACAAACTTGGGATAGTTGAAAAGAGCTATTCTTGGACTACAAATGTTATAATATTTGAAGTTTTATTAGTTTCACATGTCTCCGCTAGAGGTCTTTTTTCGACATTCCGACAGAAATAGTTAATTTTGTCAAAAATTAAATGCTTTAGTATGATTTTTTTTCATTAATAAGTAGCTAAATGATGCCTAAATAAAATTACGAAAACCGCATCTTGATATCTTGTTCCTAACTTAAAATTTAGGCCAAAGAAAGTTTTATACGAAAATCTCTTAAATTAATTCTTTTTATTCTGTAAGTTGTGGCCGTAAAAAGGACCGATTTAAAAAACAAAGCTGTTTAATGCCCCTGTAAATGCTCGAAATGCTGATCATCACGCTCTATGCATTGCTGAAGCTTCTCATGGGTAGACAAAGCTGCAGCTTCAATTTTGGCTCTCGGTATGTTACGTATTGCATTACGAATCCGGTTTTTCATATCTTCTTTGGTTGTAGGTTGAGTCTGAAACACGATGTCCTTTAACCGTCCCCATAAATAAAAATCAAGACAAGTTAAGTTTGATGATCGCGGGGGCCATGGAAACAGACTTCCTCTTCCAATCTACCGCTCTTGAAATACTGCATCAATATACTCTCCCACAATTCTAGCAAAATGTGCTGGGCAACAATCCAACTTCAAAAACAAATTTTTCTGTGTTTCTAGTGGCACATCTTCCAACAACACCGGTAATTGATTGACCAAAACTTCAAGAAAGACATTACCATTTTGCTTGAAAAAATATGGCCCAATAATTCTTCTTTCCAGTATGCCACACCACACATTTAAACTCGAATGTGCAGATTGACTCTCCCGTCACTTTTAAAGGTGGCTTCATCGGTTCAAAGAACTTGAAATAAAACTTCTCTATTTTCGCGTATCATCCCTAACATCCAATGGCAACAATCCAACCTCCGATCAAAGTCTTCTTCTTTTAAAGATTGATGCAAAACGACATGATAAGGGTGCATTCTAAAGTAATTAAAAAAAAAGATAAATTTAAATAAATTCCTATATTTGGATGGCCATGATGAACTTACCTATGTGGTTATTCAAAATATTTTGAACTTTTGCTCGTGATATGCCCAATTCAAGGGATACTGCTCTTGTGCTAACATGAGGGTTTTCTTCAATATTTCCCAGCACGCAGTTATATTTTCTTGGGTTTTTACAAATCTTTGCCTTTGTAATGTAGTCCAAAAAGTACCATTGGCTTCTAAGCTCGCCACTAATCGGGGAAAGACTCTCACATCGCAAGGACGCCGATTTGGATATTGAGTTGGTTAAACTCTTTTTGCTAATGCGGTATTCTAAAGACATTAAAAATAAACTGCGAGCATATCAATGGCTTCATCGTTCTTAAATCGCATTTTGACAACTATTGACAATTTGAGGATTATTTATGTTTTGATTAGGTATTTGATTTATTTTACAGCATCCTTCTGTTAATTGTCTTTTTCGTAAACACCCGTAATGAATATGCAATTAAACAAAACATATGCTTTTTGTTATTAAAATTACTGTTACTTACATTTTATCGATATTTTGTAATATTTTCAAAAATTGTGATTCTATTTTGATGAGATAAAAAAAATTCCCGAAAAATTAGTTTAAAAAATAAAAATATCAGAAAAAATCATATCAATGCAATTTTTGAAAAAATTAACTATTTCTCACGAAATGTCGAAAAAAGACCTCTAGCGGCAACATGTGAAAATAAAAAAAACATTTGTAGATCAAGAATAGCTCTTTTCAACTAGCCCAAGTTTGTTAAAATCGGCTAAGCCGTTTTAAAGGTACAGGGTGTTTTTTACGGAAACCTTTGAATACCCCCCCACCACTTTTTAGAGATACAGCAAAACCAGTAAAAAAGGTTTAGATTATTCTCGATTTTAAAGACCAGGTATTTTTTTATGAGATTATTATAGCGAAATTCACAGAAACATTTGTTTAGATTCAAGATTGCAGATTTCAGAAACTTAAAAATAATTTTTCGGTTTTTCTCTTGAGCGTTTTAGTAATAATCATTTTTGCCACAAGCTCAGATACAGTAACTCGCATTCTTAGTTGGCCACCCTGTACAGTTAAAGTTGTTGAAGTTAATCTGGAATGATCCCACTCCGTACAGTTTTACATTAAAATTTCTAAATAAAAAAAATTATAAATGTAAAAAATACACCAAAAAGAGAAGAAAATTCTGAATCGATTGTTATCATGGGCATAAGTTTACATAAAAGTTTAAACTAAAAAATGGTGCATTTACTTTACGTAATAATGCTCGACTAGTACCCCTAAGTTCACAATTTGCAAACTGTTGCAAATATAAAGAAGAAAATTAAAATATGTAAAAAGTAGATTCGAATGAAAATAAAATTCCGAATCGATTGGTGTGATTGACATAATTGTACTTAAAAGTTTAAACCAAAAAAAGATGAACTAACGTTGTCGTAGGGAAATTTCGGTTGATAAAATTTGCAAAAAATGTACGTCAGAACATGCTCGTAGATTATTTATAAATTTAAAGGTGTTATGTTTAAATCGAAAGTGAACAATAATTGAATGTTTTCATTTAAATGAGAGATAAAGTTACATTTATTTCGAGTATAAAAATTTCTAAAAGCAAATCTATATTTTTATTAAAAATAACCAATTAATTAACCATGCGAATAAATAAACTTAACAAAATAATTTAGTTTGACCTAAAAGATTATTTTCCGTTTAATTAAAGAAATAAAGTTGTTTAGTAAGTAAGTTTAGTTTGTAGCCGTAATAAAAAAATACAATGAACGCTCTATGAAAAGTGTTATCGAAATTAATTTCTGTGAACCTAAAATAATGACGAACGCGTATTAGTTTTACCAAGGTTAAAGTCAACGAAATAAAGACAAACAGATATTAAAGGGAAGCGAGAAAAATCATTCAAAAATAACGTTCAAGGTGTGAACGAGATAGGAAAAGGACGGCGAGTCCCAACTCGAAATAGGCATTCTTGATTCAACGGTCGAGTGTTGAACATTCATTGAATACGACATTTTAGTTTTTTAATCGACAACAATGAAGTATCATTAATTAAGCAGAATTAGTGTTGAACGATGAACAAGTATTATGTTTGTAATTCGACGATAAATTAGTAAACTACGGCAGTTAAATGCAATATATAATCAATACAAAGTGATCGGTTACAATATACTACGTTGATTTAATGTCACCTAATAAACTACACCCTGATCAAGAAAACAACACGACAGGATGAACCTCGACAAATTAAATGAAGGTTGGTTTGAAATCAAGTAAATTATTTGAACCATGCACATGTAATTTAGTTTACCCGTTCAGGCGTATTATTATGCTTTAGTAAACACTACTGAATTTTTCTGCACAAAAATACGTCTACATAATTTTAGTTTGGCGCTGTAGTAGTGGTGCATTTCTGAAGTATTACATACGTGGTGGTTGCATCTATTTGATAGTTACAATTTTAACCAGTATGGCGCAGCGCCAATTAAAATTATGTACACGTATTTTCCTGCAGGAAAATTCATATTGCAATATGTTCTGACATTAAAATTGTTGCAATTTCTAGACATTCCTGAACATAATAATTAATTAATGTAATTTTTAAGCCAGATTGAATAGTATGTCTTCAAATAGTTTAAATTGAAATAATAATGATTATTATATTGAAATATTAATTCAAGCGAACCTCAAAATTAGTTTGCACAAAGTTTTAAAATCATACATTCATACTAATGAGAGACAAAAACAATAAAGTATCTGTAACCTTAAATTTAATTTAAGGTTTAAAATTCACATTAATTTTAAGAATATTTAATTTGGATGTTAAAATGTTCAGCATCAAATAGTAAAATGGCTTTGCCATAGCTAACCCAATAGTGGGTCAGTTTCAATGTCAAAATCACCACAATATTATATTTAAGTGGCCGAAAGGATATATTCCAATACAAATTTGAAACTCCGAAATAATCTATGTAGCAAAGAATTGAGGAATAAGTACCGTCTTATTTAAAAAGCTATATAAACACTTTTTTGTAAACACCAATGCATAAAGGTAAATGTATTTAACAAAAATAATCAACTAAATTTGAGATTAGCTAAAACAAATAATTACAGTCAACCAATCAGTTGTAGAAAAATCTAGTATGCAACATATGGGTAAACGGTTCACTTTACACACTTGTTGCATAAATAACTGTTTGGTTGTTTTCTAATAAATAAAAATTTATGTAGGTTTGGGTAAAATTATTTGATTTTAACTCTTTACATAAATATCCATATCTCCAACTAATAAGTCTTAGTAGATCTAAGCCTGAAAAATATTTATGACGGAGATTTTCCCAGTAAAGTATCTCATATGTTAAGGTGTCTATATTCGTTGGTGTTTAATATTTTTCATTCAAAGTTAGATAGGAAAGTTGTATTACTATGTATCATTCACAACTTTCCCACAGATAGAGCAATTCATTTCCTTAATGTTGTAATATGCATTGATACTAACGTACCTCAAACGATAAATTACAAAATCAATACGCGTCACATAAATTATTTCGTGCAGTTATGGTGATGTAGTAGCTAAATGCAATTGTATTAAAGTTAATTAAAAACACGGATGTTTTACGATTTTCAGAAAACTGCTGAAGTAGGTATATTAAAAGAAATAAAAGTAGCGAATTGGCAATAAAAAACAATAAACTATTCTATATTATATTAGTTTTTTTCTATTGATACAAATTCAATTATTTGTTGTAGGCGTTCTTGTATATAAATTCACAGTTTATTGGTGTTTTGTAATTAATAGGACGGCAAAACTGATCATTCTTTGTTCAATACTTGAAAGGCAAATATCTTGAATACAGTTACTCTCAGAGACATTTACAAAGTATAATTTATTTATGTTAAAAGGACGGAAGATATATAATCTTTGATATTTTCCCCATTTTAAATTCTGTTGAAACGTAGAAATACATTCTTTGCTCCATATGTACTAATGGAATTGTTAGATGAACTGATAGTGGTTCAGACAGGATTCTTTAATTCCGTTAACGCCTGGATCAGGTAAAGATGCCAATAAGAAAATTTGCATAATTCCGTCCCCTTCATAACAACAAGGAATTGACCTTGTAAAACACATGTTTCCAAATACCTCGTGAGGTGTGTCTTTGTACACTGAACGAAATAGGTAGGTACATAAGTATAATGAAAAAGTACATTGAATCAATGAAATAAATCCTTAATTTTGAGCCGATGAACATATTCATTCATATCATGCACAAGCGTTCATTACATCTATGAATCTAATATCATTATATTAATGAACTAAATTTATTATATCTAGGAACTGGTTGATGATTTCATTGAACAACATTCATTATCTCAATGAACAGCATTCCTTATTTTAATGTACAGCGTTCATTATATTAATGTATACTATTCATTACATCAGTGTATATAGTTTACAATTTTGATGTACCGGAATCATTATCTCAATGAACAATGTTCATCACCTCAAGACACAGCGGTTATTATGTCAGTAAACCGAATTCATTAACTTGATGTACAGGATTCATCATCTCACTGAACAACGTTTATTGCTTCAAGGCACACCGTTCATTATCTTAGTGAAGAGCGTTCATTTATTAAATGTATAAAAATTCTTTATTTTAATATAATGGGTGACAAGCTTCTAACCGAAGTCTTTTTCCCACTCTCTTAATAAATCTTACTGAAGACTATTTTTAATACTTCCGATACAAGACTTTCATTCAACAAACGACAAAGACGATTTTATTTTTGTTTACTTTCTCTTTCACGATAGAAATCACGTTTTTACAATTATAGACAGAATCTGACAATAGTGACGTAAAACATTTTTTCACTTTTTTTTATATCATTAAAATAAAAATCACTTCCCTAGGTTACTAATGATAATCTCATCATTTCAACATTCTCCCACTTTTAATTAATCTAAATTAATTACCTTGTGGAACTTGATCACGGGCTTCACTTCCCTTCCATAACGCGTGGTAATCCTTCCTTTCTGGTTCTTCACCAACTTGTCCGTGAGGACTTCGTCCGCTGTTGGGACCTCCAGGGGAAACAAACGTTGAACTGGACGAGTCATTTCTCCCGTCGCGGCCCGAACTAGGGCAACTTGAGACATCAGATCCTTGCCAGGGAAAATGTGAATAATTTGGCCCAACGGCCAGTTCATTCTTTTGGAGTTTTCACTCCCAACCAACACCACATCTCCCACCGTGACTACCCGCTTCTTTTTCGTTCTTGGGCGATGATCCACTAACTGGCCCAAATACTCAACACGGAATCGCCGGCGGAGGTTATCTCTGATTCTTTGACGGTAAGTATATCACCTTCCAATAATATTTGTATTCAATTGATCCAAATCTGGTACTCCGATTTCAGGTACATCTTGGAGGAACACGGACGGAGTCAACGGAACCAAGTCATCGGAATTTTCGGATATGTACGTAAGTGGTTTTGAATTAATAACTGCTTCACAGTCACAAACCACGGTACATAATTCTTCATAGTTTAGTGTAGATTTACCCAACACTTTTCTCAACAGGTTCTTCAACATCCGAACCATCCGTTCCCAAAATCCGCCCCACCACGGTGCAGTTGGAGGATTAAATCTCTATTGGATCCTCTGGACTGAGGATACGGATTCAACCACTTTCCAGTCAACGGATTTCATCAAAATATCCGATCCAACGAAGTTTGTCCCATTATCGCTGTACACGATGGTCGGGCTTCCTCTCCTAGCTACAAATCTTCTAAAACTTTGAAGAAACGATTCAGTGGACAGAGAAGTCACTAGTTCAAAATGGACTGCACGGTAAACAGCACAGGTGAATAAAACTACATAAACTTTTTCTTTGTTTTTTAAATACAGTGGTCCAATCAAATCAATTCCAACAATTTCAAAGACGGACGCATCTCTTACTCGATCTTCCGGTAATGGACATGAGATTTTTTCAATTCCTTTGGCATCAAACCTCCTGCATTTCACACACTTGGAAATGATGGAAGTAATTGACTTTCGTCCCCGACTGATCCAAAATCTGTCACGGAGTTTTGTCAATAGCACTTGAATTCCGGCATATTCTTGTGTGCTCCTCTCTCACAAGGGCAACAACCACTGGATGATTAGCAGGTAATACAATTAGTTTCCGGAAATCCTCTAAATCATTCCTTTGTTCAATTTTTGTTTTGATTTGTAGGATTCCATCACCATCCATAGAAAGTCCAAGTCCAGTCACTGCATCACTTTTACCATGGAAGCTCTAACTCTGAACAATTTTCACCAGTGACTTCTCAGCTTCTACCAACTCCACTACTGCCAATGGACCAGATGTTCGATTTTGCTTCTGATTACGTAAGTTATAACAAAATCTCTTCATCCAAGCTACCATGTTCACACAAGCTTCTAACTGAAGTCTTTTTCCCACTCTCTTAATAAATCTTACTGAAGACTATTTTTAATACTTCCGACACAAGACTTTCATTCAACGAACGACAAAGACGATTTTTTTTTTTTGACTTTCTCGATAGAAATCACAACAACTTTTTACAATTATAGACAGAATCTGACAATAGTGACGTAATACATTTTTTCACTTTTTTATATCACTAAAACAAAAATCACTTTTCTAGGTTACTAATGATAATCTCATAATTCCAACAATGGGTTCATTATTTTTTTCTGTTTCTCTTGCTTTCCTTTTTAGTTTTTAACACAACCCAGAGTTAAAAGTAAACAAACATTGAGTAGTAGCCTACCGTTAAACTACTAGTGCACCGTGGCTCCGTCAGTATGGGGTTGTATTCATAAATATTCCCATAAAACATTTTAAAACTTTTTATACATTACACTTATAAAAATTATTAAATATTATTTACCCAAAAAGTTGAACTCGCAAGTATCGTAAATTATTAAAGAAACATTTTTAGGCAAAAGATACTATTTGAATTCTCGAAAACTATTTTTAAAAAAATGTAAACACCAAATCTAAAGAATCACACAATAAAATCCCCTCGATGCCCCAACTCTAGGAAGATATCTTCTTCTTTTCCCCGTCTGAACAGCTGTATTTTATTTACCAGAAAAAATAGAAATTAGGTGGTGGGAACCTCAGGCCATTTCTAATTTTAAATTATTGACAATTAGGTACTACTAGATATTTAGTGTGTTTGTGATAGAATGTGTTGCCTCTTGCATATAGTGTACGAAGTTGTCTAACATCAGCTATACGAGCGTAATTCCGAGAGTTGTCTTATGATTCATCGCATTCATCTTTCTTCAACACCAATAAATAAGTGAAATGTGTAACTATTTCATTTATTTGTTGTTTATTAAAGTTGTTGTTGTTGTTTATTAAAGAAAATAGATGCTATGAATCATAAGACACCTCTCACAATTACGACTATACAATGACTTTGGATTCTTTAATGTAAAAGTGGATTTCACAAAAGAAAAGCGAAACAACTGAAAAGAGTGAAAAAGAAATTACAGAAATTAGATGCTTTTTTGCCGAAAACAGTGTAGTGTAGTAATTGACAGAAAGGGCTTGCATCTATAGCAATTGAAAAGGAAAAAGCCGAAGTAAACACTGATGATTCCCATTAGATACTGCCTTCGCTTTATTAATTAATTCAAATCGTAAGAGAAAAATTTAAAAAAAATCAGTTGAAAGCACAAAAAATATTTACATACACACCCATTTTTGCTGTGTAATACAAGTTAAAATTTTTATTATTGGAAATGTCATTTCATAGTCGCTATCAGTGCCACTAATTTATGTGAATAAAACACAGTTAACATGATTTTCACATTTTTTTGCTTTAACTATTAATTAACTTATTATTTTAGTTTATCTTACCTTAATCCTTCAAAAAAATAACTCTTCACTTCCAGACACTGATGAGTGATGAAACACAGAGAAAAATTGGAAACTAACGAATGCAGCAAAGACACAAGTGTAATGCGTTGGCGGTTTTTATCATGCCGACAAACGATGATCGTTTTCATAGTGCGAGGGGATGCGATTGATGAATCGTTCATTGATTTAAAGGAACAGTGTTCATCAATACAATGAAAAATTTTCATCATCAAACGGTCACCAATTTTTGGGCGCGAAGGAGATGCGATTGATGAAAAATTCATTGATTAAGGAACATTCATCATTCTTTGTGTTAATGAACATGTTCCTTAATATAAATGTATAATACTTTAGACTGTTCATTGAAGATTAATTTAAGGAAGTCGGCGGAGTAATTCGGGGGTGACAAAGGGTGACAAGTGGCCACCCCAAAATTGCCCAACCCAATATTAAAAATATAAATAACCCCCTTATAGCTTATAATGCCTTTTCGTTGTTACTTTTTAAAAAAAAGATCATTGTTTATTTTTAAAGGGCAGTGGGGAGTGGCCATTAAGGTAATGAATAATTTTCATCAAATCAATAGTAAATGCTGTTCAACTTGTTCAAAACAATCGTTCAACATGACCCTCTTAGGGGTTCAAGATCTTTAAAATTAGTTTGACGTTTCTTTGACATTTCATTAAATCACTATAAAGTGCGTTGAAACAGGAGAAAAATTTCAAATTATGACAATTCTTTTTATTATACCTGAATCATAATCCGCGGTTAAAACACTCAAAAGCGCGCGTGCATAAATGGGTCTTTAATGGCTTTTAAAACACGCCGATGCTATAACCTCCCTTTAAAACAGGCACAATAAAGTACGTAAATGCAGTTAATGATTTATTATTATCGTTCGTCAATATGATGCATATCTTTACTTCTTTAAGAGTAAAAAGGTGTACCTAATGCTAATAATAAAAATTGTTCATTTACTTAAGGAACAGTGGTCATTAATACTATGAATTAATTTTCATCGAAACAAAATTTGTAACGGAATTAAGATTGCATTAAAAACTATACAGGATGGTCAATCGAAAACAGAAACAGACTGTTTTTTGGAGCTATCTTACACTTTAAAAAAACGCTCGCGCAAGTCAATTTTTATTTGTAGGGGAACATCTTCCAAAAAGAAAGTTGACCTCGAAATATCAACAGGGTACCCGCGGAAGCCCCCATGTCGAAAATCTTAATTGATGGTCGGCGGGTACCTCGTATGAAAGCTTTTTTAATTTTCTATAGTTATATCGGTCAAGGGGTACTAAGGGCCCCGGACAACCCTATTTTCGAAAATATAACAAAAGTCAAAAAATGCCAATTCATGTTTACAAGGGTCATTCATTAACGATAAAATTTGCCTGGCAAATTAACAGAGTGCTCCGGCAACCCCAACTCAAAGATCTCAATTTATAGGGCAAGTCAAGTGGTACCTCATATAAAAGGTATTGCAATTCTCTATTCAAACAATTACATTTTATTCCGAGAAGGAAGCCTAAGTACCTCAACAAGGAAGTTTAAAGGAGGGTTTCCAAACATTCATAATTTAACCGATGAAGCTATATTATGGCTTACGAATCTGAAGGACATCTGAAGTTCAGAAATATATTGTATTCTTGTCCTGATTATCTGTTTTTCCATTATTTTGTTTTGCTATTTCTAAAACCTACTATTTTTTTCGTCATTGTTGTTACTGGCTCTTGGACCGGTCCATTATATGTCGTCATGCAATGGCTGTGCTGTTATATTTTGTTCTTATTTACATTCTATAATGTTTACACACTTAATTAATATTATTACATATGAATACTAAGGTGGGTAAGGGTTGGCATGTTTAGGTTTTAGTGGTTTCCTAAACCTTGAAACAAATGCGTTGCCAAAACAGACCAATCCACTATTGCACACGCTTTGTCACCACACTATACAGGTTTATACTGATCTTCTGGGGCACCATACATAACACTTACATCACAATTCAATACTTAAAATGTACTATACGAATAAATAAATAAAATGAACAGCGTTCATAATATATTATTGAATCACATTTATTAATATGATGAAACTTCATATGAAGTTAATGATTAATTGTTCATTAATGTAATGCATAATTTTTTATGATTTTGTTCATTGTATTGATGAACTTTTCACTACAACAACAGAAAATATACTATCATCATCTCAATGAAATCACTCTTATAGTATTGACGAACCTGGTCATAAACATTCAAAAAATATTTCCTTATATTAATTAAATATTTCATTATATCAATGAAAAACATTAATGATGGCCATTAATTGATATTATGAGCAATATTTCTTTCAGTGATATCGACAATGCAAACAAAAGTTTGGAACTGATTTTTAATTATCCTAACACGATAGTGGAATCTGACAACAAATATACCTACGTCAGTATTTGACATACTGATATGCTTTAAGTACTCGAATGACAATTATGAAAAGAAAGCATTAGCCCTGTACGGTTAAAGTCTTGGAATAGTGGTTGGTTTGAAAAGTACCACCTTTGTTTTATTGTCCAAAAGGTGTGAATAACTAAATTATACTGATCGACAGACCTTACATAGGCACAAGCACAAAAACCGTAGCTAGTTAAGATTTGTATGTTTAGTTAAGAGAAAGAGAGCACCAAAAAAATAAAAAATAGTATATATATATGGTTTTCGTATTTTGCAGTTTTATACCATCCTTCTAATAAAAAAATATAATTGTATTTGTTGCGAATTTTTTTGTGATTGTGACATTTATAAAATAATAATTATTAAGTTTATTCTTTGACGTAAGTAAAACAGGGGACGAATATTAATACATTAAAGTGTACTACTCTATTCTACCACTCAAATGACCTCTTTTTGGTGTTTTAACAGACAAAGTGGAATTCGTCACAGTTAGTACAGTTACTGAGTGCACATTTTAAAAATCTTTTAGATTATCGATTGTACATAGTGTGGGTAAAAAGTGACAGAAGAAGAAGTAAAGGAAGTGACAAAGAGGAAAAATAAGGATATATGAATATAAAAAATTAAAAGGAAAATTTAAAAACGAAGGAGAAGAGATGAAGAAAATAAAGATAGGAAAGGGGAAAGAATCGGATAGAATACAGAGAAAACATTGGAAATATACTGGTGAAAAAATGAGGAAAGTGATAAGAGGTCAAGATTTGACCAATATATAAGAGTGATTAGTGATGGAAATAAATCAATACGGGACTGGCAAGCGGGATTTAGGGAAGGAAGAAGGACGATGGATAACATTTATATCATGAGGCAGATAGTGAATAAAAAGTTGGAGAAGAAAGGAGGGGAGGTTTTCGGATTATTCTTGGATATTTTGCGTTACAGGGTGTTCACTTACAATGCTTCTTGTGCGTTATTTTCTTAATTCTTAATGGTTGCTTTAATTATATTAATGTTAAAATAGTTAACGATTAACACTACATATAGAACGGTTTTAGTGGTTAGAAGCGTTATTATTGTGTTGTAGTATGTAAGTTATTTCCTGTCGGTACTTCTTTATATTTACTAATTACTAAAAAAATCTTTCAAGTGTCAAGTGACAAATTAGTACCGTCCAATTTCCATGTAAAAGTCACCGTCGCGCCGCCACTCTCAAGGGTACAGGTTTTATAAAAAGTAATTTTGGATTTTACTATCGTAAAGATCGATATGTTACGCTGCTTTGGTCAGATTCTAAAATATTTTGATTTGTTATAATTACGATTTGAAGACAATGCTGTTTTCGCAGATTTTACCGTGAAATATTGAAATCCTTCCCAATTTATTAATTGATCTTGAATTAAGAAAACCGTAACCACAGATAACTTACAGATAGTCCATGCATTGGGCAGTTAGCACATATATCCAAATTAACGTTTTCTTTAAAATATTTAGTGTACCAAGTACCTACATATAATAGGTAGCACACTATGAATAGCAGAAAGTAGTGCACCAGACTTTGGTCACACTACTGCATGACAGATGGTGCTGTTAATTCACTTAGCTAGTGATAATTGCAGAATTACGAACGGCAACTACATACACTTGCGTTTGAGCTACCCTACATGATGAGCCTAAAATAAGGTGAAACACGTGTATGTATGGCGTTCGTAATTCTGCAATTGTCACTGGCTACTGTTTTATTCAGTTGGCAATAATTTGAAATATTGAGGTAAAAATGCGCTTATCTTTTTCGCAATGTTAAAAAAGTTCACAACCGGCATCTTATATTCTAGAGATTTTACAAATATAATCTTTTGATTAATCTGAGCACATGGCAATTATCCATGAGGTGGTGACACCAACTATCTCTTGCTTGATGAACCACAAATAATTTCAACAGTATCTTGGTAAAAGATTGACTGTTTTATGTGCTTAGCTTTTTCACAATGTTGAAAAGTTGACAGCCGGCATCTTACATTCTACAGATTGTTACAAATATTACATTTTGTAATATTTTCTCAATTCTTTAACAGGGGAGGATTGTTTATTTATTAATATCTTATAAAATACCCTGTATAACCTAGTAAGACCATATATTTTTGAAAACCTCTTGAAGGTGCGAATTCAAATTTTTAATACGATACAACGTGCTCCATATAAAAGAATGTAAGTTAATACAGCCACGCATCTCTGGAACACCCTATATAGTCAATAATTTTCAGAATATGTGTTCGTTTGTGATACAACTTTCACCAAATTTTGAAAATTCTATCTTCTACCATAACTGTGCAATCGTCCGAGGCCAGAACTAAGGGACACCCTGTATGTAAAACAAAGAAGCTACAATAAAACCAAAAAGTATATTCTTTTACGAACCTATCCTCAAAACTCTCTGACTGAAAATCGTAAACATATTTCATACAAAACTATAAAAATGTGCTGCCTACCAACTACTGATGTCGTCTGAGTTGCCTTTAGAATCATATCTTTTTTTTTTAAAGAAGAATTGCTGGTAAATATTGAAGTTCACAATTGTTTAGTTTGTTGTTCTATGCCACTATGAGAAAAGCTGCCATATAAAAGTATTCTTGACATTTAAATTTTCTTTAATGCGACACCTCACAACATAACCTTAGGTGGTGTTTTCCTGTATATTATTTGCATATTCAAACTCATAAAATTATTTGCTTGGAGTCTGTCAAAATAATTTCCTTGTTTGCAAAGGTACAAATAAACTGACACGTTAATTTATTAAGGGCATGACTTCCGTGCAAACAATTATGAGCTGTACTACCTTCACAAAAACAACAAATCCTTTGTTGGATAAGAAATGATTCAAGTAATGAATTCTGAAACAGCCCCTTCACATTATTCACCATTGTTAAGCAAAAGAAATATGGACTTTCCTTTGTTATTAATACTTCGGCTAATTTGAATGATTGATAGTGGCTGAAAAACTGAAAAAAAACAAAAATTTTTGCGATGGTACTCGAGCTAACTGCTTATTTAATACTGAAGTAGACCTAAAAGCGTATTGTTTTCTTTTGTACTTAACATTTTTACAGATTTCTATTTTACAAGCATCTTGAAGCCAACAACCGTCGTTATTTTTGGTATATGTTCACTTCAATATTAAAGATTGCGAATTTATTAAAAAATAATATAATTTTAGGAAACAGAAACATCTTTATAGAAACCGTAAATGACAAATTTATTAAATAATGCTGACATAACGTTATTATTACAGTGCGTTTCTGAAAATAGGGGCCACTTTTACAATTTTCAAAAACAGATGTCGTTGTTTGGTAAGAATTCACTGGATTTCTTGAACAATATGGCAAAGTTTAATTAATCTTTATGAAACTTCAAAAATTTGACTGTCACGTCATAAACGACATTTTCCAAAATGAATTTAAATTTAGAGCAGAGAATCAACATTGTGAAATGGTTTTACGATACTTGTACAAACTCGGCAACTCAGATAGATTTGCAGCAGCGCGAGTTCAGAATAAGTGGCAGCAGACATACGACAGACCTGCACCGTCAAGGAAAAGTGTTATGCAAGTCATCAAAAAATGAGAAGTTACAGATCAGCACAAGAAAATCGGACGGCAAGCTACAGTTGTAACAGTAGAGAATTGCACTGATGTTCATGATTTTTTAAATTAGTCATCCACGTCACAGAGACAACTTGCCGCTGAGTTTCAAATCTCAGCAGCATCTACTAATAGGATTATTTAAAAAATCGGCTTAAAATGTTACGTGCCCCGGTTAATACATCCATTGAGCGAAGATGATCCTGACAGGCGTTTACAATTTTGTAAACAATTTGAGAATATGGTAAATGATGAGGAAAATCCAAATAACTTATTAGACAGAATTTTGTGGTCAGATAAATCCAAATTTCACTTAAATGGACGGGTGAATCGCCATAATTGTGTATGACAAATGCCAACAGTTAACTGTAACGGCATGTATACACCTCTGATGAGCTCACAATAAGAGCGAAATGCTGCATCAGGTGTTCTTTTGTTGCGTTTGTACTTCTGTACAAGTTATCTTGGCTTTATCGGCAACGTGTGTTACAAGCATTAAAGCTATCTCTTAGATAGCGCTTTGCACTTCAACACACACATGCCGTTACAGTTAACTGTTGGCATTTTTCTTAGTTTACACTATTCATAAGTGTCAATGTTTACACGAGATGTCGCAAGACACACATTTTACTTATGTTCATTGCTCCACGAGAGCTTAAAAGACCAACCGCCGTCTTGTGCAGTCGTATACCGCACTTAAGAATACACCTCTGATGACCTCACAATAAGAGCGAAATGCTGCATCAGGTGTTCTTTTGTTGCGTTTGTACTTCTGTACAAGTTATCTTGGCTTTATCGGCAACGTGTGTTACAAGCATTAAAGCTATCGCTTAGATAGCGCTTTGCACTTTAACACACACATTCCGTTACAGTTAACTGTTGGCATTTTTCTTAGTTTATACTATTCATACGTGTCAATGTTTACACGAGATGTCGCAAGACACACATTTTACTTATAATTGTGTATATTATGCGGACGAAAATCCACATGTCAGCCTGGAGAAAGACTACTATGTGTGGATTGGAATTTGGTCGGGAGGAATCATTGGGCCATTTTTTATAAAGGAAAATATTACAGGTGGCATTTATCTGAACCTTTTTCGGCACCAGATTGTGCCAGAAATTTTGGAACGATGTCCTTTGGACATAATATATCAACATGATGGGGCCCCGCCTCATTTTGAAAGAAATGTAAGAGAGTTTTTGGACGATGCTTTTCCGGGCTCTTGGATAGGAAGAAGAGGAGCGTTAGGGTGGCCTCCCAGGTCATGTGATTTAACTGCTCCAGTTTTTTCTCTTTGGGGTAAGTCAGGCGTTGTGTTTATTTAGATGGGGCAAAACCGGACATTGAAACACTGAAAGTCTTTATAACAGAAGCTTTTAGAACATTATTTCCACCCGAAACTTGCACCCATATTTGCAGACAAGTACATAGAAGAGTTCAATTGTGCATTGCGCATGAAGGAAGATAATTTGAGCATTTTATGTAATAAATAATAGTTTAATTTGTTTCTACTTTATTTTAATGATAATTTGAATTGATATCGGCACTATGCTGATTTATAAGGCAATTCTAGCAGATAACTGGGGTTTGGTTCAAAGTTTAAACAAACTCATTAGATGTAAAAAAACCGTTCGAAAGAGAGCTGGCATGTAGTATCAAGGTATGTATTTGAGTAGTAATTGAAAAACAGGTCCCTATGGAAGCAGATTTTAGATACAAGAAATGGCAGCGTTGCCACATGCAAAATCCCTAATATGCGGCACCTGTGACGCCATCTATTGAGTTTAATAGAAAAAGTGGCCCCCATTTTCAGAAACGCACTGTATAAATATTTTAATATTGTTGCAAATTAAATTAATATTGGTAACGTTCAAACTAGTTTGTCGGAAAGTGAACATAAGGCATTTCAACGCTTTTGCCAAAATGGCGTCTGTGGGGCAAACATTTGACAGCGCATTGAAATGCGTTATTGCTAACTTGACGGTTTTCGTAACCTCTAAAATATTATGAATTAACAAATTACAATAGTGATTGTGAATGAAATAAGATATGAAAATTTCATTTTTTTTTCCTGAAAGAGAAGTGTTACCACGAGTGACAGCGAGTGAACAGCCCCTCAAACGAAAAAACAGAATTCATTCCGAATAATAAATACTATTTTCTCTACGAAATAAGAATATTAAAAACAAGGAATAATCAAATAATAAAAAAAAACAATTGGGTTTCAAATACGTCGAAACATTTCATGTTTGATGTTAATAAAAGTATAAATGCCATACGTTAGTCGGTATTGCACAGTTCTACCAATTGTGATGCAACAAGTGAAAGTTACTGTCTTTACTAGAGGTGAAAATAGAACTTTCACACTATGAAACTTCTACAGAAAGTCAAGTAGAAAACAGTCATCACATATCTGAAAATGTAGTGTTACCTACTAAATGGAAAGAAGAGAAGGTAATTAACTAAAGTATCAACAGAACAGAAGTAGCAACTAATATAATAAAGGCTTGTATTGAGTTGTGGTGTCACGCCATTTTGAAGGTTAATCTAATTTGTGTAAGTTCATTATCGTTTATATGTGCGACTCGCTTCATTTTCTTTTGAATAGTTCTCGTTGACAAATTGTTTTTTATTCTTTGTTGTATTTTATTTTACAAGTAATAGTTTTATACAATAATTCTCGGTTTTTGAAAGTAAGGTATTTGTAAATATTGATATGTAAAAACAAAGCAACAAAATCAATACATGTTGGGTACCTCTAAAAATTTATTAAATTTTTTGTTTCTATATCAACTGTATTACAGTAACGAAATTAATTAACACAATAATTGGTTTTTGAAAAAAAAATAAATAAGGGGAAGTTTAAAAATGTAAGCTTATTTACGCATGAGTTTATACAAAATTAAAAAAAAGCTAACCATTATGAAATAATAATTATAATAAAGAAATTTAATTCGGTACAGTTAATTTTCCATAGCGCTTTGTGCCTTAACTTCATTGTTGGTTCTCACTACGTATGCATTAGTTATTTCTGTAGTTCATTAAAAATATACACACGTGCTGTGTTGGTTGTCCTTGTTAGGCAAATGTTTCAAACACATCCATTTCTACTTGCATGATAAAATGTATAAACTACGTGATTCCCTTGGTTTGTAACCCTTTTTATTCATAATTTATAAGTTATCATACATTGCCACGTTTAACAATTTTAACAGGCATATTCATGTGTGTTTGTATGGTAAGCTAGCGTGTACATTTAGAAATTAGAAGATGTCATTACATTTGTTAAATATTAGCATAATCATAAACAGTAAGTACATAAATCAAACTTAATTTAATTATTAATTACTACTTAAATTAGTTTTAAGTAATGATGTCTTCATTAAGTGTCTAACTGAAAACGAGTTTTTCTTGCAGCTCAGTACGTTTCGCCTAGAGACTAGAGTTTCTTTATTAACATATTCGTTGACCTCCTGGCTACAATTTTGATATTTGATTATGTTTTTATTCTTTCTAAACTGCTCAGATGCAAAACACTTATGAAATGTACTATGCAGAAAATTGTTTCTTTACTGGAGACATATTTATACAGGGTATATGAGACAATTTAAACTATCTGTATATTGCAAACTAATTACCTATATTACAATTTTGAAATTTATATACAGTGATTGTGACATTTACTTTATCAAAATATTTTTGACAATCTGCTAATTCATATGTGGATACTATTTGTGGCCAGCATCATCTCACATGAACTATTTTGTTTTTATTGCACTTTAATAATTAAAGTACAGTTGCACCACTGTGACAGCATAAATTTATTGATAGCTTTAATAAAAAAACTATAAACACTTTTTATAAACTTTAATTTAAGTTCACAGTCAAGCGAATACTATCCGTCTTTACCAACAAACATCTCGTCTGGGACTAACTATTTTCTCCCAGAATTTTATAAACCTTTAAGCATTGATTATATATAATACGAAGTATATATAATCACAGATATAAGGTCTTTTTATCTGTGATATAATCAATGCTTCAAGTAAGAAAGTAAATCAAAATGTTACAATCTTATTGGTTGTTTGTCAAACAATATATACATTAGTGAACTACCTATCCATTATGTAAACATGCCGCCCGGTCTTGAAAACGATAACTTTCAATAAACTCTTAAAATTATTTAATATAAAACGACCACACAGTTATACCTAAAAGTCATCTTCTTGGGGTTACACACAAATCTACCACACGTTTCAATTAAAAGTTCTTAACGATACCACACGGATTACACCGTCCGATCCTAGATAAACTTCAAGTTTCCACCGTAATGGTGGTAAATTCTTATACGTACACCTGTATTGCAGTTTATCTTCTTGGTTCTGGTCTGCAATTGACTAATATATTCGGAACTCTAATGCTTTCAATAATTTGTTTAATTTGTTGTCAGCTATATACTGTGTCCAAGATAGGATTCTGACTATGTGGATCTCGAAAATGATAATAGATACAACTCTGGTTAAATAGAAAAAAATTTGTGTAATTTGATCTTCCTAATAAACTTAGCAATCCCATTCAATTAAATTTTTATTTTTCATCAGTGCAGGTTCCAGATGAACCTTGAACTTTGATATTATAAATCTAATATACACGAAAAGGTAGAAGAAAATTTTGAATTTCGTGATTTAAGGAGTCTAATATTGCCCAAGTCCTGAACTCGCTTTCATCAACGTTCTTGTGTCTGGTGGCATTGTACTGCAGATGCTACAGCTTTCTAGTCCGTTTATTTTAGACTATCTTCGACAGATTCTCCATTTTGCAATATTGTCGGGTTGCTTTACAACATGTTGGAAACTTATTAAAATAATTCTTATTCCAAAAAGAGACGCGGCGGAATTTGATTGAGTATATTGCCTGTTCTCTCGAAGATATTTGAAAGATTACTCTTTCGGCAAATTTTATGTCATCTGAAAAGATTTAAAATAATTCTGAATTACTAATCGGGTTTTCGACACTGGAAATCTGGTTGCTCTGTTGCTGGCTGGTTTCTTTAAGGCCTTTATTAATCATAAATTACTATTAACTATTTTACATTACATTGGCCTTGGAGTGAATTCTCTAACCCTTATTTTAAGTTACTTCACGGAGAGGAAGCAGTTAGTTAGTGTGAATAGCAACTCATCACATATGTCCAATGTGATTTTGGGAGTGCCCCAGGGCTCTATATTGGGTCGGTTATTTTATAACATACACACATTTACTCTTTTCAAATATTTAAAATATTGCAAGGTATATGCATACGCTGATGATACTCAAGTACTCAACCTTCTTAATATAAATAATAATCTTAATCAAAATAATATTGAAATAAACTATATAAATATTCGCACAAACACCAGTTGTTCATTAATCCTAGCAAATGCTTAATAGGTAATTCTATTTGGCAAAAGCCAAAATCGCGAAGTTGCAGAGCATCGGCTTAATCTATTTATGAAGAATATTAACTTACCATTTGTTAAAACAGTAAGAAATATTGGACTTATTTTAGGATACAAATATGAAATTTACACCACACATCGATAATATTTGAAGAAACTCTTGCTTTTTCCTTAAACCTTTCACGCTTAAACTCTTATATTCAAATTGCATTATCCTTAACCATGCATCTAAGACAATGTTATGTGAATCTTTAATATTATCAAAATTTATTTATTGTGACGTAATTTATAATAACTTTCTACTTTACAACGATAAACGGAGAGTGGTGCACAAGGGGTCCGGACAAAGCGCGAATGGACAAAGCGCCAAAAGAGTGAATAATTCGCCAAAAATGCTTCTGCTTAACCCATTTACATATATATTTGTATTACTTTCATTTGGTACCATTGTTGACATTTTCACACACAGCATGAAATGGTCTGAATCCAAATCCGCTCCTCTATATGTTTTACCATATTTGATGATATTTTCGCTTCTACTTTCAATTAAAACATGATCTATCTGATTTGTAGTTGTGCCATCTGGACTTATCCAGGTTGCTTTATAAATGTCTTTATGTTGGTAGAGTGTACTCTTTATTTTCATACCTTTTTCCATTGCTAAGTGAATAAGTAGTCTTCCATTTTCGTTACTCTCTTTGTGCAAACTGAATTTGCCAATTGTAGGCCTATATCCCTGTTCTTGTCCAAGTTTTGCATTCCAGTCACCCACTATTACTTTAATCTCATATTTTGGTAGTTTCTCATATTCGTTGACCATTAATTCATAAAATTGTTCTTTGACTTCTACTTTTGTTTCTTCCGTTGGCGCATGCACATTAAGAATACTTATTTTCCCATTACGTCCTTTTATTCGCAATAAGCACATTCTATCCGTTATTGGTTGGAAACTGATTACCATATCCTTTCTCGCCTCACTCACCATAAAGCCAGTTCCCATCCTTCTATCTTTTCCACCACTTTTAAAAAAGGTATAGTTTGCTATGTCAACTATGTCATTTTCACTTTGTTTTGTCTCTTGTAACGCTAAAATATACTCTGTACTTTTTCAATACTTTTATTAACTGTTTTAATGCTCTTGCTACAAAAGTTCCCCTAACATTCCAAGTTGCAAGGAACATTATATCCTTAATCTCCACCTTTCCCTTGTTTAAACCGTTTCCTTTTTCCTGTTCGCGCCTAGTCGTCTTATGTTTTTTCCAATCACCTCCCTTGTTCAGTTTTTTGCTCTTTCAACCTTTTCTGAACCTCTTGCAGCTGATCCAGATCGTAATTCCAGTAGTATTGCTTCTCATATACCTTTAATTTCATGTAACCACTCCATACATCATTGCCTTTATCCCTCTCATCTTAAGTTTATAAAGATTCGGTTGCCATTCAGTCTATTTTTATTCTTCATAGTTTTGATTTTGTCTTCAAAATCTTCCATTTCTACTACGCATTTGTTCCGACCCACTTTATACACTTTTGGGATATTTGCCTCTAAGCCAAGTTTTTCCTTCATAAATTACATGATTTGTTGTGTTGCCTTTATCTGTCACAATATCGTCTACTCCCGTTATCATCACATTATTCCTTCGGGACTTCTTCTCCATGCCTTCCAATCTTTTTTCAATTATATTCAGGCGATCCTTCATCTTCTTCTTTTCAACTTCCCATTCTATCTTTTTACGTTGGTGACTTTCCCACTAGAGCTGCGCTTGCTCACGTGCCTGCTTTAACTCCTCTTTTATATTGTTTATTTCCTTAGTGAATTGCACCTTCCAGATCTCCAGCATGTTATCATTTCCAGTTTTGATATCCTCCTTTATCTTGTTTGTCATTTTCTTTATTTCCTCCAGGATTTTTTCCATCTCACTGTTAGTTTGTTCTTTTCCTTCAGCTTATTATGGCTTCTAATTGGCGATCTTTCTAGTAATGTGCTTCTTTGAAATGCGCTGTTCCTTTCAGTTGGTGAATCACTTTCCCTATTTCTTTTCTTATTGCTGGTATTACTCATTAGTATTTAGCGTACGTATTTTCCTACACTATTCCGTTAGAAGAAACATTACTCGGATCGACTCGTAGGAAGTCACCGTTCTCCTTTTTCCGTTGGCAATAAATTTGTACCTTGTCTGATTAGTGTACGCTACGCCCCTGGATTTTATTTACCTTTGCAACGACGCATAGTCGTACAGTTCCAATATGGCTGTGTTTTGTTATTAATCTTGAAAACAAAATTTGCTCAATTTAGATATGGTTACCTGCAATATAAAACTTTTATCCGCTTCAACACCTCCCACCTTCTTCGATAGCTTCTCTACTATTATCAATAATTTTATACTTCAAACTATCGTAATTCCACTTTTAATTTCACTGTGTGATAGATACGTATTAACGTTAATCCTGTAGACATAACTTTCTTGCAATTTATATATTATTATATAAATTTTATTAACGAAGACTTCACCGTTTCTTTACACTAAGATAATATTTAGAACGGATGTGCATAATGTCAACATAAGAAGGAAGGATATTTTAGGTATTCGTATAACAATGCACATCCTATATTAATTTAAAGCCAGATTCAATTAATTGTTATTTTTCCGAAATCGTCACTAAAGTACAAAAAAATCGGCAGTAAAGTAAATAAAATCGGCACTAAAGTAATTCATTATACGATGATTTTTAAGTTCACATTTTCGCCGGTAGAGATGTGTAAAATGTATGTAAATTTGAGAATCGCGCATGCGCGGTGTAAAAATTTTACGTAAAAAATAAAACAGCTAATTACATTTGCTACTTAAAGAACGTTATAAAATTGTCAAATTCTGTTCAAATTTTGGGATATCGAAAAAAAAAATAATATGTACACTCATGAAATTTATAATTACCACAATTTCTGTAAACAAAAGTTTGCACATTGTGAAGCGGGCTTAAGGGTATCATTTACAATTCTAACAGCAGGTAGTCTCAGCAGGGGTTATCTTATAGAAGGACTGTAGAATGAATCATTACACTAAGCACGTTTTAGAAAATAGGTAATTTACGTTGCTTACTTAATTTTTTCTTTAAAGAATATATTTGAAGGTATCGCTAATTAAACACCATAGCTCGATTAATTATCGAATCAAAATTTTGTTTAGGAAATGTTTACAAAATAAAATTAGAAATAATTTTGATTTAAAAACGTCTACAAGCAATAACTTTTAAATTAAATCAAAAACTAAACATGGTTATTTGGGTTGACTGATTATTACTTATTTTTAAATAAATCTAACCTACTAATTATTGTAAGTTATTAAAAAAATCATTAAACTCTCTATTCATAATATTTAGTCCTTACAAAATGTATATTTTATGACGTTTCATTTTTTTCTGTAGTTAATATAAAAAGTGAAAATAAAAACTAAGGCAATTCTTATTGTCAACGTATATATTTAGTTTTTGACAAGAATTTATTACATAATTATAATTAAGATACCAAGTTATAGTTTAAAATTAAATGAAAACTTTTTTTTTAAATAAAGGTATTACTATATAAATAAATATAAGAAATCAATAATGGGTGTGACCTCCATTATTATTGATACATTCTTGGAGGCGTCTGCTCATTGACGCTATCAAGGTATCAATATAATTAATATTAATCGTTTCCCATGCGGTATCAATGGCTGCAATTAGTGCATTACGGTTTACTGGTATAAAATTTGGCCCTTGTTGTCTTCGGATAACAGCAAGTATTCGAGCCCAAAACAGGCCTGTATAGGGGTCATCTATATCCCGATAGTTAATTATCAGAATGTTCCAAGAAAATATATGTAAATAGTAAATGGAATCTACTAACGTAACGTTAAGTCGTTAATTATAGTTACATAACTCTCCTTTCATAAGATATAGTTCATATTAATATGCTTATTGTAAAGCTTCGTACACACCTGAACAACAAACCGAGGAACAAACAGAACAACGAACCGAACGGCAATCGGAACATTAATTTGGACGGTGCTACGTACGAATTTTAGAACAGATTCGCAAGTCCTGATTGTTCCACGAACGGTTTGCGGCGTTCCCGCAACTTGTCGGTTTTTCTCCGACATCAAAGAAAATGCGCGCGAATGCGTTTGCAGGTTTGGACGAATCTAAACAAAACGGCGAACAAACTTATGCGGGAGAATTAAATTATTTATTTTTGTCCTCCCTTTTGTGGGTTTGTTGTGTTTTAGGTAATATTATGGAGTTGACAGAAGAAAAATGTTTTAAATTAATCAGTGTTTAAGAATGCAAGAAAAAATGATGTCCCTATTAGCATCATTTGGGCGGGAAATTTCAAAATAAAAAAAAGCGAAGTAAATTATAATTTTTACTCTTCTTTGTGCGTAAAAATTTGGTTGGCACTATCTTCTTGTTTTCCGCAATTTTCTCTTCTCAATAATAAATATATATGAACTGAAAACTACTGAAAATAATTATGGGAACAGCACAAACGTTCCGTTTGTTGTTCGGATTGTGGAAATCATAAAAGATCGTTTGTCGTTCTGTTTGACTTTCGGTTCGTTGTTATGTTTGTTGCTCGGTTTGTTGTTCAGGTGTGTACGAAGCTTTACAACTTAAGCAACAATTTTGGCGAATAAAGATTAGTTTGTGATGTAATATTAGAAACACAAATTTATATCATATCAAATTTATGACAACTTAAAACCAAGAACGTGTATGTTATTGCTAAGAAATTATTAAGGAAAAAGCGCAATTGCAGTGTAAATATTTATAATTAGATATTTTCGAAAGTTTATAAGTCCTCTATTGTAATCTTAATACTTAAAAGAAAATCCTGTCCATTAGCATTATAAGGAAATGGCTTTTACTTTATGAATAAGTTTCAATAACAATAGAATATCCTTGCTTGTTTAATTTACTTCCTTTGAGTCATATTGCTCTAAGGGTTGTTACATTGGTCATTAGAAGTATGTAATAAATAAACAATTACCTACTGTTTGAGAAGGGGTAGTGTGAACCAATAAATAAAGTAAGAAATGTAAATTCCATTTGAGTTTAAAATTTCAAGTGTTGTGAAAATGCCACCTCATCTCGGTGCTGATTTGAAAGCGCGGATATACCAAAAAGCACCGTAGGGCATTACCGAGTAAAATGGAATCTTGAACACACTTTGGAAAGAGCCATCGGAAGTGGTAGACCTAAAGTATCTACACGTGCTCAAGATCTCGAGTTGTTTCATTACGTAACAGAACAACCATTTGCTACATACTCAGGGCTATAGCAGATACACATTTTCCCGGATGCCGTATAACTGCACAAAAAGATTAAAGGAGATGGGAATAAAGAAGTATAATGCTGCTGCGAAAGAAGTTCTCAGTGACGAAAATATGAGACGTCGTCTGGAATTTGCAAGGCGATATGTGAACGAACCTTTGGAATTTTTGAATCGAGTGATTTTTAGCGACGAAAAAACGTTCAATAGCCGCAACGATGGACCACTAAAAGTTTTTAGAATGGAAGGAACTCGTTACGAAAATAATCACATATGTCCTAAAAACGAAGTGGTTATTTTTCTGTGAATGTGTGGGGTTGGGTTAGCGCGCGGGGTCCAGGAGTTTGTTGGGCTATCGATGGACGTCTTGATTCTGCTGCGTATTTAGATATTTTTGGAAACTATTATGAAACCTTCAGTCGAAGTGTTTTATCCAGACGAAGATTATATTTTCCAACAAGTAAGTATTCTTATTTCACTATACTTTCTCCAAAAATAGTTCGGGATCTGTTGAATTAACATTTTCATAATGTATTTTTGTTGTTAAAGGACAACGCCCCTATTCATACTTCGCGGGTTGTGCGCAATTGGATACGAGAAAATAACTTGGAGCTGTTACCCTGGCCAGCAAAAGCCCAGATTTTAACATTATCGAAAATGTTTGGGCTCGAATACTTGCTGTTATCCGAAGACAACAAGGGCCAAATTTTATACCAGTAAACCGTAATGCACTAATTGCAGCCATTGATACCGCATGGGAAACGATTAATATTAATTATATTGATACCTTGATAGCGTCAATGAGCAGACGCCTCCAAGAATGTATCAATAATAATGGAGGTCACACCCATTATTGATTTCTTATATTTATACGTTGACTATAAAATTGCCTTAGTTTTTATTTTCACTTTTATATTAACTACAGAAAAAAATGAAACGTCATAAAATATACATTTTGTAAGGACTAAATATTATGAATAGAGAGTTTAATGATTTTTTTTTAATAACTTACAATAATTAGTAGGTTAGATTTATTTAAAAATAAGTAATAATCAGTCAACCCAAATAACCATGTTTAGTTTTTGATTTAATTTAAAAGTTATTGCTTGTAGACGTTTTTAAATCAAAATTATTTCTAATTTTATTTTGTAAACATTTCCTAAACAAAATTTTGATTCGATAATTAATCGAGCTATGGTGTTTAATTAGCGATACCTTCAAATATATTCTTTAAAGAAAAAATTAAGTAAGCAACGTAAATTACCTATTTTCTAAAACGTGCTTAGTGTAATGATTCATTCTACAGTCCTTCTATAAGATAACCCCTGCTGAGACTACCTGCTGTTAGAATTGTAAATGATACCCTTAAGCCCGCTTCACAATGTGCAAACTTTTGTTTACAGAAATTGTGGTGTCCAAGTTTTAAATTTCATGAGTGTACACCTTACACGTCTCTACCACCGAAAATGTTAACTTAAAATCGTCAGTATAATGAATTACTTTAGTGCCGACTTTTATGTACTTTAGTGACGATTTCGGAAAAACTATGTTCTCTATCAACTTTTCAACGCAAACTTACTTTATTTTTATTTTAGAATGATTAGTGATACGTGAATCAAAAAATAAATTTCAGTCAAATCGTTACATAATAACTTTTGAACTTCATTACAGCTGTTACTTTTCTTTGTCCCACGTTGGTCCTTCTAACTTGTCTCTTCTGGTCTTATATAAAAACAATTATTCTTTTTTGGTACCTTAATTATCAGATGGTTACTTATGTAACTTATCTGCTGGTTACTATTACTACTACAATATCTCACTGTGTCATATTATCATAAGGCTTAAGTCTCAAAAATAAAAGGACTTTTACAAAACTAAAAGAAATACAAACAAATAACTTGAATACAATACTAGTAAAAAAGCATATTAACTAAAAATATTTAAAAAGGAAATACATTGTTGCTATCGTAAACATATTTCTTATTTTTAATTCACGTTGCTAGTTTGGCCAAACACTGCATTTCACTAGCAATCCTACTGTAATTTAAATAATAAAAAATCATGATTAAAAACTGCTTTAATATAGTACTTATCATACTGATGATTACATAATACAATTGTTATAATTTACACCAAACTAATAACAAAATTTCTTAGCTCATGTAAACAACATTTTGTAAAGTAATCGAATGACTTATCATAATCACCTGTTGCTTGATCTCGACAAGTATCGATGATTTTAGATTTTAGTTCATACGAAACTCCAGGAATATACACATTTTCAAATTTTTATATGATATCTCGTTCAATTCATATCCTTTCCCAAACTTTCTCAAGCAGCATTTTAACAACGCCACTAAATCTTCCGAATAACTTTTATTCAATTCTCTCATTATTGCACTTAAATCTACCAACTCCATATTCTCTTCGCGAATGCACATCTTAAGTGTATCTAGTGTAAGTTGCAAATTCTACAAACGAGAATTAATGAACACATAAATTAAATATAAAATGAAACATACCTCTTGGTGAGATGACGTGTTTAGTAACAAGCAGATTAGAAGAACGATAACAAACTTCATGTTTGCAAGTAATAAGTTTATTATTAACTAATATATTTTTTAGAAATCTTATATTTATACACACGTTAAATAAATAATTGTAATGGTATAAATACTTAGAATTGAAAAGGAATGATTAGAAATAAATTGTTTAGATAATAAATAGCAATTAGTTTTCGCATTATAATTATTATTATCACTGGTATTCAACATGTTTTTTTAAATTTAAACTAACATGAATGAACATTGAACAATAACTATATTTATCAACCCGACTTTTCACTGTTTTCTGACTAACTTTTTACATTCTTTCTAATACTACTAGGTATACTTGATAAGCTTCGTTGTATTTCTAACGTATAATAGACATCTCACAAATAATATAGATATGTATGTCCAAATTCCTGCAACAATGGCAATCAACTACACAATTTGTTCTCAAATAAATTCAAAATACCTTACTGTAATATTAAGGAGGTGTTATCATAATGGGATTGAAAAGTTAATTATTTAATGTTGTTGAATAAAACACTTTTCGACTGCGTTTTGTTGAATGCACTTCATTTTATTAATTACAAAAATTAACTGAAAGCAAATTCTTCAGTGGTACACTCAAGTACGGTTTAAACGCAAGTGCCGTTTCTAGCGGCAAGCATTTTACCCCACTATCTGCAGAGGGTCGAAACTACACAAAAAATGCTTAAGTATTTAACATAGCCCCCACCTTGAAAAAGGGTCTTTCAACAAGACATATAAAATAACATAACTATAATAAATATGAAAATTTATAACAGTACAAATAGAAATACAATCAATACATATTGCAAACGCAAAATACATATAAAGCCGATAGAAAAAAAAGGTTTTTTTTAATCTTTCACAGGAAAAAAACACAAATTTGATACCCCGCGTTTATAACTTGCACTAATTGTACGTACAGTCACTACGCGCACCTTTCCATCAGGACCCGGATGGAGCTCGATAATTCGTCCCAAGGTCCATTTTAACGGTGGAGCTGTCGGATCTTTTATTAGAACCATAACACCAATTTGTATTGGACTAATATTCTGGGCTCGTTGCCATTTTACTCGACGCTGTAATTCGCTCGCATACTCTTGCGACCAGCGCTTCCAAAAATGTTGAGCTAGTTGCTGCGCCCTTTGAAAGCGCGACAATCTCGACTGGGAAACATCTAATAAATTGCACAGCGGTTAAGCTTCTTCAGATCAAGAAATGGGCAGGATAGAGGGTTTAGGTCACTAGGATCAGAGGATAAAGGGGTTAAAGGAAGGGAATTTAGTACAGCCTCTATCTGTGGTGTTTAGTTCCTCAAATGTTAAATTTGCGTGACCAACAATTCTTTTAAGACGGAATTTGACACTTTTGACGCCAGCTTCGTGGAGTCCATCAAAATGCGGTGTTCTAGGTGGAATGAATTTCCACGAGATTCCATCTTTAGATAGGGAAACCTTCTAACGTACCCTTATTTGGGTTAGCCTTAAGACTATGCAGAAATCTTTTTAGTTCTGGGTCTGCTCCCACAAAATTCGTAGCATTATCAGACAAAATTCTTGTAGGTTTGCCACGCCTCGATACAAATCTTTTTATAGCGGCCAAGAAGGCTTCCGTGGTTAGGTCGCCTACTACTTCTATGTGTATAGCTTTAGTGGTGGCGCAAACAAACAAACAAATATATGCTTTAATTAAATTACTCCCCCGACCTTTTCTGTTTTTTATAGCAATGGGACCACAATAATCAACGTTAGTAACGTGAAAGGGAGGAGATGCTAACAACGCTTGAGGTTCTGCATGCAGCATTCTTAGATGCTCGTACCTAACGATTAAAGTTGTTAATGGATGTTTTGGAGGTAATATCAAAGGAAATTTTTTATCATGATGAAAGTTGGAATTACACAGCCTGCCTCCCGCTCTAACAAGACCTAATGGGTCAATAAACGGATTTAATGAAAGCAGCTTGCTTTTAGAAGAAATTACTCTATCATTTTTTAAATCTCTTAATTCTGCCTTAAAGGTTTCTTTTTGTGCAATTCGTATTAAAATAAGTAATGCATCATTTAATTCATTTGATTCTAAATGACCTAAAGTTCGTTGGATACAAGGTTTTCGAAGATTACGTATAAATCTTAAGCAATAAGCCACTGTTCTTTGCAACTTGGTTAGAGAGGAAAAACGCTCGAACAAATAAAATGGTTTTTGTATTGCTACAACACACGTAACTTTGCGTGCGCCAAGCTCACTTTCGAACAAGGTATCATTTATAATATTTGAAGAGGCTTTTGGCCAGTTTTCGTTCTTTTCCGATAGCCATGATGGTCCGTGCCACCATAAAGGACTGTTGATTAATTGCTTGGGCATGACACCCCGTGATATTAGATCTGCCGGGTTGTCTGCTGAACTAACATGTCGCCAGTTAAAACCAAAAGTTAAGTCCTGTATTTCGTGATCCGATTAGATACAAAAGGTTTCAAAGAGCTTGGGGAAGCTTTGATCCACGCAAGGACTACTGTAGAGTCGGACCAACAAAAATGTTATTAAAATCTAGCTTTATTGACCTTATGACCTTGGACATAAGTCTACTAAGTAATAGTGCAGCACAAAGCTCTAGCCTTGGGATTGATATGGTTTTTAATGGAGCCACCTTAGACTTTGAGCACATTAAATTTACTCCAACATCACCCTGAGAGTTTTCGCTCCTGACAAAAACACACGCTCCATAAGCCATGTTAGAGCTATCCGAAAATCCATGAAGTTCAATATTTTGAAAATTTTCAATTAACGCGTGTCTTGGAATTTGTAATTGCTTTAAAGCGGCTATTTACTATTTTTGCAATGGCGGAGAGAATCGTTCGCTTAGTTATAGAGGTGTTTGTGCAGTTCGCATTTATGCTACAGCAATTTAACTGAACACGGCAACCACACTAATCCCAAAGTCCTTTTGTTTTTTGAGGCCCTAAATGAATAACCTTAAATTCTGTTTGATTGTTTATGTTCTTTAAGATCTCCGGAGAATTGGATGCCCATTTTCTTAGTTCAAAACAGCCTAAGTTTAGTACATACGCGATTTCTCTTTGTAAAAAGATTGCTTCCTGGATCGTATTTGCTCCGGACAGCAAGTCGTCAACGTAAAAATCATTTAGTATTATTTTGGAAGCTTGTGGATGGTCTTTTTTATTTTCGTGGCCTAGCTGTTGAAGACAGCGTATGGCCAAGAAAGACGCGGCAGAGGTGCCATAACTCACTGTGTTCAGTGTGTAGTGGAGAGTGGATCAAATGGATTCTCTCTCCATACAATGCGTTGAAGGTCTCTTTGGTCTGGTCGAACAAGTACCTGGCGGTACATTTTTGTTACATCGGCCGTCAATGCGTATTTGTGTTTCCTCCATCGTATGAGTATGGAAAACAATTCATCTTGAATTAGGGGACCAATCATTTGAAGGTCGTTTATTGAAACACCAATACTGGTTTTGGCGGAAACACAACGCGTAGCTTACTAGTGAAGCTATCTTCCTTAAGCACACCGTGATGTGGAAGGTAATAAGAAATCGTGTTTTTATCTGGGTTTTTAATTTGCGTCATATGTCCCAAACGTTCGTATTCTAACATAAAATCGACGTACAATTTCTTTAATTGTGGATCCCTTCTAACTTACGTTCAAGAGAATAAAATCTATTTATTGCCATCATGGTTGAGTCACCTAGTGATGTAATGGTTTTCTTGAATGGGATAGAAACACAAAATCTTCCATTTTTCTTGTGAGTTGTAGTCCTTTGAAAATGAGTTTCACATTGTTTTTCTTCTTTAGATAATGAGGCCTGAACGCGACATTCTTCTAATTCCCAGAATTTAGCCAATTGATTTTGTATAATACAATTCTCAACGGCGCTTACGTTGCAGTGGGTTTTATTGTTGTTGACGTTCCAATTAAATGAACCTGCCAGTACCCATCCAAATTTCGTTTTTTGTAACGTAAGTCCACAATTTAATTTAATTTGACCAATGCACATAAGGTCGAAAAATATTTGTGCTCCTAGTAATATATCTATTTTTGGGATTGATTACATTTACTATCAGCTAATTTTATGTTAGGTGGTATAGATAATTTTGACCATTCAAGTGAAGCACTAGGAATGTTACCTTTTATTTTTGGTATCACTATGCATGACAAATTTGTTTCATAACTGTTGTCATGAGCTGACCGAACCTTAACATCTACCTTATGGGTTATATTTGTAATCATACCGTTTATGCCTTTAACGCTTAAACTAAGCTGTGATTTTTCTAATCCTAACATGCCGCAAACTTCTTCTGATATGAAGTGCGACTGACTGCCACTATCTAAAAGCGCTCTACAAATATGATACTTTCCAAGTTTATCACGTAACTTTACGGCTACCGTAGGAAGCATAACTTGTTGACTGTGATTAAGAGCATGATTGACAATAGTTTCGCTTGTTGATGGTTGAGAATCGTGACATACATTAGACTGCTGAGAATTTCCAGCGTTTCGATTTTGCAAATGGTGCAGGGTATTATGCTTTCTACCACATAGCCTACAATTTGGATTTGATTTACAAAATCTGCCAAAATGTCGCGGACGCAAACAATTAAGGCATAGCTTACGAGCTCTGGCTTCATCAATCCTTTTTTCGATGGGAAGTTTTTTAAATTCTTCACATGCATGTACTGTATGAGATTTTTACAATACTCACACGAATTAGGCTTCTCATCGGTGGAAGTTGCTAGTAGAGAATATGATTTGCTACTGTATTTAGATTTTGCACTCAAATGCGAAGAGTTACCTATTTGATTGATATTTACTGCCTCTAATAACTGGCACCTACAATTTAAAAATTCAGTGAAATCTTTCAAAGTCGGAACCTTTCCATTGGCTTTATGCGACTCCCATTCCCGCTTGCTAACGGGATCTAATTTATTTGACAAAATATATATCAACAGCGTATCCCAGTGTTCCACCGGTTGATTTAACGCCTTTAATGACCTTAAATGTTTAGACAAACCATCCAGTAATTGTCTCATTGAATCATGACACTCTTTGGTTAAAGCGGGTAATTCAAAAATTGCCTTAACGTGATTGTGAATTATCAATCGTTCGTTACTGTACCTTTCCAATAAAGAATTAAAAGCAACTAAATAGTTATCATTAGATAATTCAAGGGATTGAACCACTTGACTAGCAGGAAATTTCAATGATGCCTTTAAATAGTGAAATTTCATTATGTTTGATAGAGAATTATTATTGTGAATTAGTGAGATAAAAGTATCTTTGTACTCCAAAAAATTGCTATAATCACCTGAAAAGGTCGGAAGATCAATAATTGGTAGTTTAACTTGACCCGATTGATTTGTTACTAAATTATTATTTGCATTTATGGGAGCAGAAACAGTATTTGACAATTTATTTGCAATATTTTTCGCCTTTTGTAGTAAATTATAATAAGAATTTTCAAAGGTTTCCCTTATGGATATCTAATTTATCATCTCCATCGTCTAAAAGTTCAATTTGGTATTGAATTTCATTAAACTCACTTAATAATGGCAAAAATGTTTCCAATCGAATTGGTATTTGTTGTACATTAACGTCATTATCATCTGAAATATCTTTAATCCCCGAGATCAAATTTTGAAAACGCGTTACATGACCTTCAAGCGTACCGCGCTTTATGGTTAATGATTTTATATCAGTCATTGTTAACAAAATAGCACTACAAAGATTCAAGTGGACGGTACCAAATAAGCAGGTACAGGAAATGTAGATACAGAAGGATAAACGAATGGAAACTTACTTGACCGTTGAAGTCACAGGACCCAGGTATAGGGGGTATCGTATGCCGGCCGAAGTACCCTTACGTAGGGGTTGTCTAAGACGATCGCCTTTGTTGTATACTGCGATGGAAAATTCCAGACGCCCTTGTTTGCAAATGTTGATTGCTGAATTTTGATTACGGAAATTGCACGCCACGGATTCTTGTAAATCGACGTGCTGTCCGTTTTATCACTAATTTCTTCACTTGGACATTAAATCGAATTAACACACCTTTGATTAACAGAGTAAAATATTTTAATTTCCCGTTAATTAATTGATTTATTTTTTGCTGATTTTACAATCAGGCACGAAGGACCAAAATATGTTGATAAAACACTTTTCGACTGCGTTTTGTTGAATGCGCTTCATTTTTATTAATTACAAAAATTAACTGAAAGCAAATTCTTCAGTGGTACACTCAAGTACGGTTTAAACGCAAGTGCCGTTTCTAGCGGCAAGCATTTTACCCCACTATCTGCAGAGGGTCAAACTACACAAAAATGCTTAAGTATTTAACAAATGTGTTGTGATATTCAAAACGTCCAAACTTCGATTAAGTAATAAAGTAATATAAAAATTAAAACTTATCCAGTTAACATCTGTTCACATTCCGACCTAAAAGCAATCAGGTATTAAACATAAAGGAAAAAGTTTGTAAAATAGAAATTTAATGCCACCGACTTTGTACAAAAAAAAGCAGCTTAGATATACTCTCTCTATTTCTCAAGTATTCCTCAAACCTCGTTGCCTTCTTCACTGTTACCACCCTTAATTTATAGTCAATATCTAATGTTTTTTATCACCTCCTCTAATTCTCCATATACCCATAGGATAGAACTAAGTGGTCTTAATCCTCCTTCTTTACAAAATCACCACTTTGGTTTCCGGAATTAAACGTCAAAACGTACGTCAATTTTCTTTAGAGTTTTTTTTCGTGTGTGTTTTTTAGGGGTTTTTGGTGCAAATATAAATTATGGAAGGTGATCAGTACCTTAAAGTACTCCACGGTCAACAAGAAAAACATGTTGTTCCTGAGAATCACCACTTTGGTTTCCGGACCTGGTCATCAAGACCCTCCCGGATAATTAGGAAAAAATGTACAACACAATTTCACAAAACACAATCACATTACACACTTAATTAATATTATTACATGTGAATACTAGGGTCGGTAAGGGTTGGCATGTTTAGGTTTTAGTGGTTTTCCTAAACCTTGAAGTAATTGCTTTGCCAAGACGAACCAATCCACTATTGCACACGGTATTGTCACCACACTGTACAGGTTTATACTGATCTTCTGAGGCACCATACATAACACTTTCATCACAATACAATATTTAAAATGTACCATACGATTAAATAATCAAAATATTTTACTTATTTTCTCGTCTACCTTCACCTTAAACCTTGTTTCTCTGTATCTCCTCCAACTTATTTATGATTTTTGTCTACTTGCTTTTTCTTAGTATTAACCATAACTTCCTTCTGTTGATATTATAGGAAAATGCCTTTATATCATTAAATAGTACGTACACTTTTCCCCTCTACTTCTCTAATTTCTTGTTTACCATATGTTTTTAATATGTATGTGTTATCAATTAATCTCCATCTCTTTCTAAATCCCATCAAAAAATGTTGTTGTGTTGTGAAGTGTCGCAATAAAGTAAATTTAAATTACTATTACTTTTATAAACAAAGAGTAAAGTAGTTCTTCTCATAGTTGCATAGAACAACAAGCTAAAGCTAAACAACTGGGAATTTCATTGTTTACAAGCATCAGCAGCTCGCTAACAACATTCCTGGTTTCTACTTTTGTATAAAATATACTCAGAATACCGTAGTTGATTGTGTTGCTAAGTATTCAGTACTTTCCGTTTCCTCGAACTGGAGGAGATAACTCCTATCAATCCAATGTCATTTCTGAGATTCCTTAGGGAACTTGACCTATTGGAGGTGCTGTAAGTTTAGAAAGGGGATAACAATAGTATTGATTCCATGCTACACACCCCAAATTATATCTATCTATCTACACCTCCACGTCGATATTTAATATTCAACATTGACATTAACACTTTTGCATTGTAGGTTTATAAAGTTAGTTATTTAAGGATATACGAGTTGCAAATATTTGTTATCGCTGTGTGACGTCTGTAGGTGTCCCCTATGGTTGTTCCATGAGTGGATTGGTTGGTCTTGGCAAAGCAGCTCTTTATAAAACCTTAAACCTTATAGTAGATGGACAGGTAATAGACTATTATGTTAATAAAAGGCAATTTAAGCCAATACTAAAATAAGACAATAGTTATTTGTACAACAAGTGATGAAAGCTATACTTTTTTTTCACGAATTTGCAGTTTGATTAACGAGGGCGAAGCGAAGCTTATAAATTATCGAAAATTTATTTGAACCTTCCAATTCGTTTTTGGCCTCACAATGTAAAACTAATGTAATTGACAATCGTGTTAGTGAATAATAACAAAAATTATACAGGGTGGCGCAAACTTCTGACGTCCGAGAATAACTTAGTTAATAAAAACAGAGCTAATGACATAATAGAAATATATGTTAAATTATTTCAGATATCATTTATAACAGAACGTTAATGTACTTAGGTATCATTTTTATTGATAATTATCTATATCTTCTAAATTACATTGTATACAATGCATTGAAACTTTTTAAAGCTTTCGATGAGATCATTTTCAATCTTAAAGAAAATATGATGTGTTCTATTTAAAAAAATGTAAGTTTTTGCTGCCACGACTTTTTGAAACACCCTACATAATCAAAAATATTTTTAAAATGTGCACTCAGTAACTGTACTTAATGTAACACATTTTGACAGTTATATCTTTTTATCAACTAAGTTATCTTCCGATGTCAAAAGTTTGCGCCACTCTGTAAATTTAACTCTAGTGTCACAAGGTCATTGTCTGTAAGAGTAGTATTACTTAAATTTTGCTTTTTCCTTATTACGTCCACATAAAACATAGTACTGAGTGCCAATGGCTCTTACTAATATTACTGTGGTTAAAAGTTTCCAGGACCATTTTTTATCATTTCATACAGAATCCTAGACGCCAATTTGTTGAAAATCGATCGTTTGTGGTGTTAATTGATGTCGGCTGGTGGAACAGGAGGGTTCGGAGCAACGCTTCATTTATTGATTATTTTGCACGATCAGACGAAACTGAGAGATGATTAAGATTTAGTAAATGCACAGAAACTTGATCCAATCACCAACCATAACATAATTTGGTAAAATTTTATGAATAATAATTATGTCAAAGGTCATATGCAAATAAGTGCAAGAGTAAGAAAGCCACGAAAGCAGTTATGGTATGTACACTCATGAAATTTAAAACTTGGACACCACAATTTCTGTAAACAAAAGTTTGCACATTGTGAAGCAGGCTTAAGGGTATCATTTACAATTCTAACAGCAGGTAGTCTCAGCAGGGGTTATCTTATAGAAGGACTGTAGAATGAATCATTACACTAAGCACGTTTTAGAAAATAGGTAATTTACGTTGCTTACTTAATTTTTCTTTAAAGAATATATTTGAAGGTATCGCTAATTAAACACCATAGCTCGATTAATTATCGAATCAAAATTTTGTTTAGGAAATGTTTACAAAATAAAATTAGAAATAATTTTGATTTAAAAAACGTCTACAAGCAATAACTTTTAAATTAAATCAAAAACTAAACATGGTTATTTGGGTTGACTGATTATTACTTATTTTTAAATAAATCTAACCTACTAATTATTGTAAGTTATTAAAAAAAATCATTAAACTCTCTATTCATAATATTTAGTCCTTACAAAATGTATATTTTATGACGTTTCATTTTTTCTGTAGTTAATATAAAAGTGAAAATAAAAACTAAGGCAATTCTTATTGTCAACGTATATATTTAGTTTTTGACAAGAATTTATTACATAATTATAATTAAGATACCAAGTTATAGTTTAAAATTAAATGAAAACTTTTTTTTAAATAAAGGTATTACTATATAAATAAATATAAGAAATCAATAATGGGTGTGACCTCCATTATTATTGATACATTCTTGGAGGCGTCTGCTCATTGACGCTATCAAGGTATCAATATAATTAATATTAATCGTTTCCCATGCGGTATCAATGGCTGCAATTAGTGCATTACGGTTTACTGGTATAAAATTTGGCCCTTGTTTTCTTTGGATAACAGCAAGTATTCGAGCCCAAACATTTTCGATAATGTTAAAATCTGGGCTTTTTGCTGGCCAGGGTAACAGCTCTAAGTTATTTTCTCGTATCCAATTGCGCACAACCCGCGAAGTATGAATAGGGGCGTTGTCCTTTAACAACAAAAATACATTATGAAAATGTTAATTTAACAGATCCCGAACTATTTTTTGGAGAAAGTATAGTGAAATAAGAATACTTACTTGTTGGAAAATATAATCTTCGTCTGGATAAAACACTTCGACTGAAGGTTTCATAATAGTTTCCAAAATATCTAAATACGCAGCAGAATCAAGACGTCCATCGATAGCCCAACAAACTCCTGGACCCCGCGCGCTAACCCAACCCCACACATTCACAGAAAAATAACCACTTCGTTTTTTAGGACATATGTGATTATTTTCGTAACGAGTTCCTTCCATTCTAAAAACTTTTAGTGGTCCATCGTTGCGGCTATTGAACGTTTTTTCGTCGCTAAAAATCACTCGATTCCAAAATTCCAAAGGTTCGTTCACATATCGCCTTGCAAATTCCAGACGACGTCTCATATTTTCGTCACTGAGAACTTCTTTTGCAGCAGCATTATACTTCTTTATTCCCATCTCCTTTAATCTTTTTTGTGCAGTTATACGGCATCCGGGAAAATGTGTATCTGCTATAACCCTGGAGTATGTAGCAAATGGTTGTTCTGTTACGTAATGAAACAACTCGAGATCTTGAGCACGTGTAGATACTTTAGGTCTACCACTTCCGATGGCTCTTTCCAAAGTGTGTTTAAGATTCCATTTTACTCGGTAATGCCCTACGGTACTTTTTGGTATATCTAACATACGTGAAATTTCACGCACGCTACGGCCCGCCGCTAATTCCGAAACAATCCGCGCTTTCAAATCAGCACCGAGATGAGGTGGCATTTTCACACTTGAAATTTTAAACTAAAATGGAATTTACATTTCTTAGTTTATTTATTGGTTCACACTACCCCTTCTCAAACAGTAGGTAATTGTTTATTTATTACATACTTCTAATGACCAATGTAACAACCATTAGAGCAATATGACTCAAAGAAGTAAATTAAACAAGCAAGGATATTCTATTGTTATTGAAACTTATTCATAAAGTAAAAGCCATTTCCTTATAATGCTAATGGACAGGATTGTCTTTTAAGTATTAAGATTACAATAGAGGACTTATAAACTTTCGAAAATATTTAATTATAAATATTTGCACTGCAATTGCGCTTTTCCTTAATAATTTCTTAGCAATAACATACACGTTCTTGGTTTTTAAGTTGTCATAAATTTGATATGATATAAATTTGTGTTTCTAATATTACATCACAAACTAATCTTTTATTCGCCAAAAAAATTGTTGTTAAGTTGTAAAGCTTCGTACACACCAGAACAACAAACCCTGCAACAAACATAACAACGAACCGAAAGTCAAACAGAACGACAAACGATCTTTTATGATTTCCACAATCCGAACAACAAACGGAACGTTTGTGCTGTTCCATAATTATTTTCAGTAGTTTTCAGTTCATATATATTTATTATTGAGAAGAAAATTGCGGAAAACAAGAAGATAGTGCCAACCAAATTTTTACGCACAAAGAAGAGTAAAAAATTATAATTTACTTCGCTTTTTTTTTATTTTGGAAATTTCCCGCCCAAATGATGCTAATAGGGACATCATTTTTTTCTTGCATTCTTAAACACTGATTAATTTAAAACATTTTTCTTCTGTCAACTCCATAATATTACGTAAAACACAACAAACCCACAAAAGGGAGGACAAAAAATAAATAATTTAATTCTCCCGCATAAGTTTGTTCGCCGTTTTGTTTAGATTCGTCCAAACCTGCAAACGCATTCGCGCGCATTTTCTATGATGTCGGAGAAAAAACCGACAAGTTGCGGGAACGCCGCAAACCATTGGTGGAACAATCAGGACTTGCGAATCTGTTCTAAAATTCATACGTAGCATCGTCCAAATTAATGTTCCGATTGCCGTTCGGTTCGTTGTTCTGTTTGTTCCTCGGTTTGTTGTTCAGGTTCAGTTTTACAATAAGCATATTAATATGAACTATATCTTATGAACAGAGAGTTATGTAACTATAATTAACGACTTAACGTTACTTACGTTACGTTATTGATTTCTTATATTTATTTATATAGTAATACTTTTATTTTAAAAAAAAGTTTTCATTTAATTTTAAACTATAACTTGGTATCTTAATTATAATTATGTAATAAATTCTTGTCAAAAAACTAAATATATACGTTGACAATAAGAATTGCCTTAGTTTTTATTTTCACTTTTTATATTAACTACAGAAAAAAATGAAACGTCATAAAATATACATTTTGTAAGGACTAAATATTATGAATAGAGAGTTTAATGATTTTTTAATAACTTACAATAATTAGTAGGTTAGATTTATTTAAAAATAAGTAATAATCAGTCAACCCAAATAACCATGTTTAGTTTTTTGATTTAATTTAAAAGTTATTGCTTGTAGACGTTTTTTAAATCAAAATTATTTCTAATTTTATTTTGTAAACATTTCCTAAACAAAATTTTGATTCGATAATTAATCGAGCTATGGTGTTTAATTAGCGATACCTTCAAATATATTCTTTAAAGAAAAAAATTAAGTAAGCAACGTAAATTACCTATTTTCTAAAACGTGCTTAGTGTAATGATTCATTCTACAGTCCTTCTATAAGATAACCCCTGCTGAGACTACCTGCTGTTAGAATTGTAAATGATACCCTTAAGCCCGCTTCACAATGTGCAAACTTTTGTTTACAGAAATTGTGGTATCCAAGTTTTAAATTTCATGAGTGTACATAATTGTTATAACGAATTACTTTGCGGCGCAAGAAATGTGAAACAATAGCTTTAGAGGGAAAAATAGATGGCAAATGAAGAAAATATTAAGCATAATAGTGATTAATTCGAATCTAATTAATTAAAAGATGAAAAGAAACTGCAAAAAATGGAGAAAGTACGAAGGTTGCAGTAATAGAGTTTTTTAAAATAATTTAATCAAAGGATCCAAGTTGCGTTGGACAAAGTTATAAAAAGAAGTGCCAAAATGACACTGGGGTCTTCGTCGATACATGGTTTAAAAAGAATGCAAAACTAGGTCACTCCGAATTAAATGGGAATTAGAAAGAAAATGTTCCCATTAGCTGCGACTAGATAAAAAAAAGTACTACTATTTATTTCAAATACTTACAAATATCGGTTTTTGTAACACACGTGAGTTCATCCCGACCGAGTTATTCTTTATATTTTTAATTATAAGAACATAACTAATTATGTGTTATTACTTGTCTCAAAACATCTAGGACGCTGAATTCAAATGGATTTACATCTGACACTGACAGTTTAGAAAATCATGGCACTCTAATTATTTTTTTGAGCATTATTGCGGAATATTCATTCTGTCGCTTGTTATAGAATGAAAATACATTCTAAATCTATAAGACGCAAGTGTTTCAGAATAAATAATTTAGGTATCTCAAAAATTTGAATTTTCACTTCATATATTATTTAAAAAATGATTACAGAATTACTACATTTAGTTTTGATCGTGGACAAACGAATTTTAACACATAATGATTTTTTTTGCAGAACTTTTAAATTATGCAAATATGCAAAATTCATAAATTCTTTCCTCTCAGGTTCAAAGTTATTTTTCACAAAATATTTCTTCTATTTTATTGAACAGTTTTTCTACATATGATAAACAAAGAAACAAGCTATTCTACTCTACTAACGAAACTTCTTAGGTCTTTCATACAGCATTTTGCAAAATTATCGAACGCTTCATCCCGAACGCCAACTGTCTTTTTTCGGCAAGAATCGATGATCATAGATCTTATTTCGTATGGAACACCTGGAATATTGACATTTTTAAATCTTCATACGAGATCTCATTTAAAGCGAATCCTTTTCCGAAATGCCTTATGCAGCACTTCATTAAATGTACGAAATCGTGCGGGCGACTACTTTTAAAGTCTCTCATTATCGAAACCATGTCGACTAGGTTTATGTTCTCATCACGGGTGCAAATCTTAATAATATCTATGATATGTTGAAACTCCTTCAAATTGAAATAATTGAACAATCGTTGAAAGAAATAAAGTAAAAAAACATACCTCATTCTGGCCTGAGACGTTTAATAACAAACACATTAAACAAATAACAACGAGGCTTCATATTTGCAGGTAATTTTGTATTTAACATTTCTTTATTGGAATCTGTACTTATATACATACGTATACTGTATCAATAGAATTGGTAACAAAAATACTTAGAATTGAAAAAATTACTAATTACATTTTTAGATAATAAAAAGGAATTCTAAACTGCCTCAAAGTATTATGAATCACTATGATTTTAAGTCTAATAGGTAATTGTTTATTGATGTTGTGTGTAATATTATACAGGGTGATTCAGCTAACCCGTTCATTAGAAGTTTATGGACTTCCCGTTGAAATATTTGTTTAAAAATTTGGAATAGGGGATTGCTCGAAAAGTTCTATTTATTTAAAATATTTCAGCTCTTCTAGCACTTCCGGTTACACCGGAAGTGGCTACCAACTTTCTTAATTTAAATGGAATGATATATTTTTTTTGTATATTTCGATTCTACGCTAAAATCTGAGTTACTTTTATGTAGCACAACCTATATGAAAAATCAATAGTTTTTGAGATATTCTCATTTTTTTGAGAAAAATTGGTTTTCTAGTATTGTTTTCAAACGCTTGTCAATGAAAGAAAAAGAAAGTTATAGTAACAAAATTTGGGTTATACTTAGAAGGACTGCTAAGTTTTTAAATGATGTGTAATTTGACATCTCATTATTTACAGGGTGTTCAATATGTTTGGCTAAATCTGACTAACTTCAACTGCTCAAAAGTCAAGCTATATGTGATGGAGAATGAAGTGGTCTTTCAATCTTCATAAGGGTTTCCTATACCTATCTGTTACCATTTTCCTGCTATCGATGTATTTACATTCGATACACAATATTTCTCTATTTTATTAAATAATTTCTGACTAGTGGCCTGTGGAAATTAAAACAATGTGCCTTATTTATCAAACTTGTAAACGTCGACGTGACACATTATACACGATATGGAAATCTACCAAGAATATTCGAATGGAGACATACTAAATTTATTTTTTATTCATGGAAATGTTACACAATTATTGAAAGAACTTGCCGTTTGTTTAACGAGAGATATCCACACTTGCGACTTCTAAATAAAACTACGTTTAAGAGAATAGAAGCACATTTTAAACAATTTGGAATTGAATGTACTAGAACACGCCCCAAGGTAGTCACCGGTGATGAAGACAACGAAATAAATGTATTGGCATATTTTAATGCAAATCCACATGCATCGATCAGAGCTGCGTCTGAAGATTTGGGACTGTCCTACTCGTCGATACAGAGAATTTTGGCACAACGTAAAATGCATGCTTTTTCTATTATAAAACTACAAGCTTTCCGCCCAGGTGACGAAATACGTCGTGTAGCATTTTGTGAAAGCATTTTATTGAAAACGCAGGAAGACCCAAATTTTGAAAAAATTATTTGGACCGATGAGTCAAAATTTAGTAGAGAAGGAATCATTAATAGGAAAAATTGGCATTATTGGGCAGAACAAAATCCTCGGATGGTGCGCGAAGGTAACTTTCAAGACACATTTAGTTTTAATGTTTTTGTTTAATTATGGATAATCGTGTTTGTTTTGAAGTGTATGACGAAAATTTAAATTCTCGCAAATATTTAGAAATGCTTAGGGAGTGGTTTCAAATTTTTGGAAAATTTCCCTAAATCTTCTAAATTTATGTTGGTACCAAATGGATGGTGCTCCAGCCCATTCAACCCATGACGTTTATCAAGAATTATCCCATATGTTGGAAGATCGTTGGTTTGGACACAATGGTCCATCTCTATGGCCTCCCAGATCACCTGACCTAACACCCCTGGATTTTTCTTATGAGGGTATGTCAAGACTAAAGTCTATTCAAGGCCAGTCCATAACAGAGATGACTTATTACATCGGGTTCAAACTGCCTTCGCTGAAGTAGATGTGCAAATGGTTCAAAAATCCACAATAGCTGAAGTTAACAGAAGAGTTTTATTGTGCTTAGAAAACCACGGACGGCATATCGAACAGTTGCTAAATTAATAATTAAATTAATTTGCTTCTATTTTTGCAATGTAATTTTATTTAGTAGGCCATAAATGTAGATATCTCTCGTTAAGCAAACGGCAAGTTCTTTCAATAATCTTGTAACATTCTCCATGAATAAAAATAAATTTAGTATGTCTTCATTCGAATATTCTTGGTAGATTTCCATATCGTGAATAATGTGTCACGTCGACGTTTACAAGTTTGATAAATAAGGCACATTGTTTTAATTTTCACAGGCCACTAGTCAGAAATTATTTAATAAAATAGAGAAATATTGTGTGTCGAATGTAAATACATCGATAGCAGGAAAATGGTAACAGATAGGTATAGGGAACCCTTATGAAGATTGAAAGACCACTTGATTTTCCATCACATAGAGCAACAAGATACAGGGTGTTCCATTTAAAAAATTGACTTTTGGGCAGTTGAAGTTAGTCAGATTTAGCCAAACATTTTGAACACCCTGTAAATAATGAGATGTCAAATTACACATCATTTAAAAACTTAACAGTCCTCCTAAGTATAGCCCAAATTTTGTTACTATAACTTTCTTTTGAATCATTGACAAGCGTTTGAAAACAATACTACAAAACCAATTTTTCTCAAAAAAATGAGAATATCTCAAAAACTATTGATTTTTCATATAGGTTGTGCTACATGAAAGTAACTCAGATTTTAGCGTAGAATCCAAATATACAAAAAAAATATATCATTCCATTTAAAATAAGAAAGTTGGTAGCCACTTCCGGTGTAACCGGAAGTGCTAGAAAAGCTGAAATATTTTAATTAAATAGAACTTTTGAGCAATCTCCTATTCCAAATTTTTAAACAAATATTTCAACAGGAAGTCCATAAACTTCTAATGAACGGGTTAGCTGAATCACCCTGTATAATGAGATCTGTTTAAACATTATAAAAGTAAGGCAGAAAAAACTTTTGACTATTTTGTTTTTGGTCAGTGGCACTTGTTAATTGTTATTAGTTTTTTTAACTTATAACCTTCTGAAATCACAGATTTCTTTATGTTTTATTTGCATTAAAATTTGCACTAATTTAGAAATTACTTTGAATCAAATTGTTTTCATTCCTATAATACATTCATTACCTTTAATTGTAATGAAACTTGCTCAGAAAGCATAATAAAATCGTAGATCATACATAAATTTATGTAAAATTTAAAGGGTGTCTTTAATTGTTAATTATAGGATAAGGAGTGTTACAGAACTCCACAGAAGACTAGTGTAAATCTTTGAGTTAGTCGTATTACAGGAAAAATTAACAATATTGCAGAAAGTTGTGGTAGTATAGATATACAATGGAATATTTGTTAAGTAGTGCCCATAATTTTGAATTTTGGAAGCATTCCCAATTCTTAAGTTTGAAACTGGTGTGTAAATACAGCTTAATGGAAAAGCAAAAACCATTTGAAACTCCAGAAATCTGTTTGAAATTCCCAGCCTGCAAATTTAAGAGTTATTTATAATTTTTTTTTTTATTTGTTTGTTTATCACTGTAACCTTTCGGTCATTGGTGTTTCGGTTTATTGATATATCGCATCGCAGGCAACTATTTATGTAATTTTTGTTGTTTCTAATTTTTTTACTGAATTTCCGATGTTATTATGTAATCTGTAATGGGTGGCCATTCAATATACATATAAACTATTTATTCTTTGAGCAATCCAATATTATATTTATTTATTATTTATTTTACTAGTTTCAACTCAAAAAATTATCGTGAGTCATCTTCAGAAGTTGTCAAAATATTTTACAAACGTTAAATATTTTACCTTTGATATTGCCATATTAATCACATTAGATTCATGAATCAAATACAAAAAATATATGTTTAAATTTAAAATATCAAGTTAACAAATACTCCATGAAAGTGGGACACTCTGTATAATCTATATAAATAAAAATGAATCGTCGAAATGTATGTACGCGCATAACTTCCGAACGACTACACCAAATTGGATAATTCTCTTTTCGATGAACAAAAGTTCATCTTATGAATTCACAAAGTCTGTCTGTCTGTCTGTCTGTCTGGATGTCCGTAGCTTTTTTCCTGTTGACATTTTTGAAAATTTTCTTTCGGATTCCTATAGAACATCAAAATCTAAGACATTTTTGCTTCGATCATTTTTGTCTATCTCATCGGCAAAGTGGTCAAATCGGCTCCCGAAAAAAATTTTAAAAAAATGTTACAAGTCCAGTCAAATTTTTCGAACAAATTTTTTTTCAAATTAATCATTAAAATAAATTTTTAAGCTAAATAAGCAGTTCTTTTGTTCATCCCGGCAATGCAAGCTTGCGCATTCCCAACTGGTTTTGTGTTTGTTTCTGTCAGTATAGGGTTTGTATAAAAGAAAATTTTTAAAAATCGAACACATTTTTTTAAAACATCGTAATATGAAAAGTGATTGAGTAAATGAGACAATAAGACTGAAGACCTGAGAACGACTTTACCGATGTCTTTCATTTTTTTTTAAGTTTTTAATACTTTACTTTACGGAAAGAAAATTTAAAAAAATTGCGTAGAAAATTCCAAAATTTTTGAAAACTTAATCACGTCTCACAGTTTGCGCCAACCAGTCGGAATATTGAGAAGTTTTTTTTCCTTGTAAAGTTCAATTTATTTTAATACCGATTTTGGTAAGTTTTGATACACTAAAACTGGTATAAATAGATGTACCAAAACACTAGTAGTCTAAGAACCGGATTTTGCTCGTGATCAGGGAAAAATAATACGGTATTACATTGTGGTACCAAAGAGCCTAAGCCACCGTGGTAGTCTTGACTTAGTGTAGCTATAGAGAGTGAAAGAAGAGTAAATTTTGTTGTATCTTCGTGATTGAGAGTATGCTTGAAAATTTACCGGATGAAAGTTCGCATTACACTCTATTCAATTTCCAAAGGGCGTCTGTATAAAACGAGGTCAAAGGATAAATGAAAAAAATTGGTGGTGAAGTTTGTTATTCAGAGCATGAACGCCATTTGCAGCAGTTATTTGTTTATATCCTAGGAAGGGCGTCCTGGCAAGTCATGGCTTGGGACCATAAAGCGGGATAAATTGATCCGCGGATCTGAAAACTTACATTGCACTTTCACTAATACTGTGAACTGTGAATTGGTTTCCCGAAATGGACCACATTTTAGACATTTTTTTAATTCATATCCAGCAATACAATAATTGCTATCCGATGACATCATTTGGCAACCCAAAAGTTATTCGAAACAATTTTATATATATTTTCAAGGTAAATATAATAGGAAACAATAAACTTTTACTACCATGAGACTTGTGCAAAATACATTAAAGGGTTCAATTGAATGATATAAAGTTCGTTGGTACCTATGAATTGTCAAAATCATCCATAAGTGTGTGATCATTTTTTTTTTTTTTTAAATGGGAGAATGGCATAGCTGTCGATGTATTTTGCCAGCCACATAGCGATAGAAACACTCCGCCATACACTTACCTATCTTACATGTATTTAACCTTGCAGATTTATGACTAATTATATCATCGAACAGGTTTCTTATAGCCAACGACGGAAAGTGACTACAAATTTTTGAAAAATTTATTTTATGGGCAATTCAGTAGGACAAGTCGATCAGCGTTAAGTATGTGACAATTTAATGAAAAGGCCAATTTTGTAATTCCAAATCCTGTCGAGCTTATCGAAAAGACACGACAAGGTTTGTCGCGCCAGCTAGCTGCAAATATTTTTAGATTGTAGCAACTGAGCAAAATAGTCAAAACTGATTTTGAAAAAATCTGTTTTTAAAGGCAATATCAAAGGTCATCAAACATTCACTGTTTCAACTTCCAAGTGTAGGTTTTATGAAGGTTGGGTTTGGTATACGTACAAATGTGTAAGAAATACGTACATTTAAAGTGACGAAATGAGACTGTTCATGGCTTCCTAGAAGTATAATAGTTTATAAAAATATGTCAGTAACCGATTTGAAAAAAAGGAGGAATAGTATCTTGTTTGGCCACAAATAATCGTGGCATATTAGCTTGATGAAGTATTTACCACTATTGCATTGCCGCTTATACAACAAATTAAAAAAACATGAATAAAGTTTTTTTTATTATTTGTGTTCTCTATTTTGATGACAAATACATAAAATTTTGTCAATATTAATGCAACTATTTAATATATTGGAAAAATAGCTAGAAATGGCTTAATATGTATATCTGAATTGAACTATTCAATTGGGAGTAAATTGCCAAATATGAGTAATGCCATATAAATAATAGCTATCACATTAACAAATATTTCAACACGATTACTACAAACAAATATTTCATCTGACTAATTGATTATTAAAATCTGGAACTTTTCATGATAAGCAAAAATGATAATTGGCACATAGTTTGTTAAACACTAACGTGATTATACAACTAAGAAATGCGCATAATTCTGATAACAGTAGTAACAGCAACATTAAAAAATTCTTTACAAAATTAATTTTACACCTGGTATAAAATGCACAAAACATCGAAAAACTAACCTACGCTTTGAGTTATTAGTATTTTTTTAATTTATAATAGGTAAACCACAGTCTAAATTTTAGAATTTCTTAAATCTTGAAAACTTTGTCTTATGTATAATAATTGCTACTGCTGATGAGACATGATATAAGGCATTTCCAAATGACGTTACAATCAGCTGATTGCAAACAACTCTTGTAAATGGTTGGGCAACTAAGAATGCGAGGTACTGTATCTTGAAATGTATCCATCGTAGAGGCTTGCGGCAAAAATAATTATTACTAAATCGCACAAGAGAAAAACTTAAAAATTATTTTTAAGTTTCTGAAATGACCGCAAGTGGTGTAACTGCAATATTGAATCTAAACAAGTGATGTTTCTGTGAATTTCGCTATATTAACCTAACAAAAAATACCTGATCTTTAAAGTCGATGATAATCTGAATTTTTTTTTGTTTGACATATTTTCTGTATTTGTATATTTTCTGTGGGGGGTATTCAAAGGTTTCTGTAAAAAAACACCCCGTATCTTCGAAACCGCTTAGCCGATTTTAACAAAGTTGGGGTAGATGAAAAAAACTATTCTTGAGCTACAAATCTGATACCTAAATATTTGAAGTGTTATTAGTTTCACATGTCACAGCTAGAGGTGTTCCGTCAGAAATAGTTAATTTTTTCAAAAAAATTAAATGCACTTTTCTTTTATAAATCGGTCCTTTTCAGGGACACAAGTTAATAATAAAAATTATTCATTTAAGGAATTTCCGTATAAAACTTTCTTTGGCATAAATTATAGATTAGGAACAAGATATCAAGATGCAGTTTTCGCTAACATATTTAGGCATCCTTGACCTACTTTTTCAATTAAAAAAAAATCATACCATTTAATTTTTTAACAAAATTTACCATTTCTGTTGGAATATCCAAAAAACAGGTGTGAAACTAATAAAACTTTAAGTATTATAAAATGTGTTGTCCAAGAATAGCTCTTTTTCATTATTCCAAGTTTGTTGAAATTGGCTCAGCAGTTTCGAAGATACAGTATGTTTTTCAAGGAAACCTTTGAATACCACCCACTACATCATTTTTAGAAATACAGCAAAAATTGTTTTTTTTTGTTAGGTTAGTATAGCGGAATTCACAGAAACATCACTTTTTAGATTCAAGATTACTCCCCTTAGAGACCATTTCAGGAACTTGAAAATAATTTCCAAGTTTTTCTTTTGGCTATTTCAATAATAACTTTTTGTCGCAAGCCTCAACGTTGGATATATTTCCAGATACAACACCTCGCATTCTTAGTTGGCCACCTGTACGGTTTGAAACAGACGTTCGGTAAATTTCATAAAATAATTAATATAAAGTGTATTTGTAGCAAAAATTGTACAAATACGAGGATATATTGAAAAATTCTTAGGGTACTATAGAACCAAACAAAATTTCAATGTCAAAATATTTTATTACTCAACATATTCTCTGCTTAATTAGATACATTTATTACTGCGAACATGCAACGTCTCTAGACCTTTCAAAAAGAAGTTTCTTCTTGCTCTGCAAACCATACCTCCACAGCTTCTATTACCTCCTCGTTGGAAGAAAATGTACGACCTTTTAAACTTTTTTTCAGTTGAGGAAAGAGGTGATAGCCGGACGGAGCCAAATCGGGTGAATAAGGGGGGTGTTCTAGTAATTCAAACCCTAAATCACGAATTTTTTGCATGGCAACATGAAACTTCTTAGGTCTTGGAGAACCAGAGTGTCGCAATTCCATCGATTGTTGTTTTGTTTCTGGATCGTAGAAATGTATGCAAGTCTCATCCATAGTAACAATTCGGTTTAAGAAGTCTACATCGTTTTCAAATCGAGCACAGATCGAACGCGATGCTTCTACCCTTGGACGCTTTGGTCAACATTCAAACATTTGGGGATCTATTTTGCAGCAATTTTTCTCATGTCCAAATTGACGTGACATATGATAAACGCGTTTGTATGAAATACTCAGTGTTTCAGATATCCGGGTTAGGCCAATTCGACGGTCTGATAAAATCATGTCATGAACTGCATCGATATTTTTGGGGACTGACACAGAAACTGGCCTTCCCGATCGGTCATCATCTTCAATGGAAAATTTACCTCTTTTGAAGCTTGCATTCCAATTTTTGACTGTCACATACGAAGGACATTGATCACCAAGGGTATTAAGCATATCTTCGTAAATCTGCTTACCTCTTAACCCTTTTAAATACAGTTACTTGATGATGGCTCGATACTCCAATTTTTCGATTTTCAAATTTTCGGTGGACATCTTTTTTCATTTAATTTATTGCGTGACTCTGGTTTTCTTTTTTGACGTCAAACTTTACGCTGACACTTCTAATAAGTTATTGTTTGTTGCTATGGTAACACAATATTTTGTTTATGCAAGGAACTGGTCTAGGCTAACTAGATATCAATACATCCTCCTAATATTTAGCTGCTATTATTACAATTTTTTAGTAAAATGCCAAATTAATAAACAAAGTATAAATGTGCACATTGAATATTTAAGAACACTTTGGTCCAACAATAATCTTCGTAAACCTCTAAAAACAAAAAAAAACAACCAAAACGGCTTAGTTCTCCGCAATCAGCTGTTCTGGTGACGTTGTCGTGACATATTTGGAAACTCCTAATTGTCATCTCGTCAATTTGTATTCTTTTATAGGAGGGGTAGGGAAACACAAAATCATGCTCGATGTGAGTACTAAATAAGTAATAGAAACAAAGAACGTGTAATTGTTAATTCTTCTCCTTAATGTTTTTCTAATTAATAGATTCTATAAAACTTTGTGATTTAATGGTAGGAGACAAATCTGGTAGTAGAAAATCAACAATGATGTTGCCTCCCACAAGAAGGTCCTCAAGTTTTTATAGAATCTATTAATTTAGAAAGAACATGTAGTTTGAAATAACTATTTTGATCTAAATTTAAGTTTAAGTTTACAAAAACAACAAGTGCATGTTCACAAGTAATTTTATTTGAAATTGTAATTGCAACCTTATTTTGTCATAATTGTGAAAAATATCGTTCCTGTGGTTACTAATTCTATTTTGAGTTTTGTTTGGTATGGCCTATGTATCATTTTCTGGATGTGTACGTTATTTTATAAATTAAATTATATTGGTCTGGGATTTCTATACTTTCTCTTTATTTTCAGTAATTTATTGTTACTGTTTCTATTAGATTCTGAGTAAAGAAATGAAAAAAAAAAATAGAAATGTTCGTAATAATTATAATATGTATTAGAGAAACTAACTTTGAAATTTGTTTAGGTTTTTCCCGACTTGCGATAAGTAATCTCTGGGTTAGGATAGGATGACAAAATACTTAAAATCCAGGAAGTCTTAACAACAATACCATTAAAGCTATAAAAGGGAATAAACATACCTTATACAAACTTGCCCTTATTTTGGACAACGAATGAGATAAAAATATAAAAATCGGTATGTTCCATTTGAAAAAATAGACCTTTGACGATTTTCAAAACTACTATTTTGATACCAATTTTCAAACACTCTTTATAATTTTTTTTGACAATTAACAAATACTGTTGAAACGGACCCAGCTTAACATAAAACACAAACTATGTAAAAGATGTTTTTGAATAGTTGATAATTCAAATTAGTTTTTGATCTGCAAACGATAATTTTAACATAAAACATTAAATAAGTCAGAAACGATTGAGGTGAGGTATGTGACATATACAGGGTGTTTAAAAAATACGTTCCGATATTTTGCCCACTTATAGATCTCATCAGTACAAACAAAAAAATCAAAATAAACATAAGTCCAAAAATCAACCGTTCCCGAGATACAACCTGTTTTTGAAATTAAAATAATTTACGCTCAGTAGAAGTGATTCGTCGTATTTATCAAGTCAGCTAAGGAAGTGGGTAAACCAAAGGTCATTTTTATTTCAACGAGGTTTTCAATAGAACAAATATCAGTATAAATATAAAATTTTAATTAAAAATGATTCATAAAGAAGATGTTCAACATGTCCTCCTTCCATTTGTATACACATTTCATATCTCCGTAAAAGTGAACGCCGCACCCTCTCAAAGAGTCCCAGATTTGTACGAACAGTATAGCAGGCATGTTCAATTCGTTCTCGCAACTCATCTACATTATTCACAGGACTTGAATAAACTAATGTCTTTAAATACCCCCAAATCCAAAAGTCGAGCGGAGTGAGGTCGTGAGATCTAGGTGGGGATGCAATTGGACCCCCTCACCCTATCCACCTGCCATTGTAATTTTCGTTTAGGTAATTTCTGACCAAGACTGCATAATGCGCAGGAGCTCCATCGTGCATCAACCACATATTAATTCTGTGGTTAATGGGTACATCTTCTAACAACAGTGGCAAGGTACAATTGACTAGTCAAACGGTTAGGCAAGAAACAAGGTCCTATCAGATGGTCTCCCAACAAACCAAGCCAAACGTTGATTGAAAATCGGTGTTGATGATTTGATTCAACAATGGCGTGCGGGTTTTCGTCGGCCCAAACATGGCTATTATGGAAATTAAAAATGCCATTTTTCGTGAAACCAGCTTCGTCAGTAAATAAAATTTCCGTAACAAAATTTGAGTTCTCCGTAACTTTTACCAGCATCCTTCGACAAAATACCAGTCGTGCGGCATAATCAGGCACAGTAAGAGCCTGTACCTTTTGAATATGGTATGGGTGCAATTGCTGATCTTCTAGTACTAGTACCGGGATTTTCTTCAATTCTTCTTAAAATGTTAAGTTCTGCCTCGGGAGTAGAAGAAACTGATCTAGGCCGACCACCATCACCGTTCCTTGATTTAAACGATCCAACTTCGGATAAACGTTGATGTAAATTTGTAAAAAGTTTGGCAGACGGAAGTACCCGATTTGGGAATGCTTCGGCCTAAAGGCGACGTGCCTCATAAACATTTCCATCGGCCTTGCCATACATGAAATGCATGTCTGTCATTTCTGCGTTGGTATATTCCGGCATGTTTGAAAATTTCAACAATGAGCAACAGCAACAACAACTTTAATAGCAACAATAACACTAACAATGACAGCCACACAATGATTACAACAAATACGGCAATTAGACTGACAGAAACGAACAAATTTTGTTTGGTTACTTCCATACCTGACGTGATAAATACGACGAATCACTCCAACAGGGCTTAGTAATTTTAATTTCAAAAACTGCCTGTATCTTGGAAACGGTTCATTTTTTGACTTTTATTTTGTTTATTTTGACTTTTTTGTTTGTACTGATGAGATCTATAAGTGGGCCAAATATCGGAACGTATTTTTTAAACACCTTGTATAAGCAAGTTGATACATACTTCCGGTAAAACCAGAAGCTTTGCCATCTTTAAAATATTTTGGTTGAATGACCCGCATCGACTTTGATACGTACGCAAATTTTCAGAATTTTCCATAAACATTCGCGGCGGTTCCCGGTGAACCACCTTGTATACATTGGTCAGGAGAAATAAATTTCTGTTACCGTCAAAAGAGAAAAATCTAATAAACATCAGACAAATGAAACAAACTCATACAGAAATATTAAAAACTCAAAATGAATATAAGAAAGGGACGAAATACTAGGTGGCAAAAACGGAAATAAATCTGTGGTAGATGTAACAAAAGAATCCACAAAGGAAATAAATTGAATAAAACCAACGATGAGCAAGGACAGTAAATAAGTTAAGAAACAAAACAAGCGATTACCGCAGAACTCCACATAGCCCCGATAAGCGAAAATAAAATTGCGTTTAAAAAAATGTTTTGAACAACAGCTATAGACAATAGAATTTCCAACAACTTTTTTTCCTTAACTTTTTTTGTAAAATTGATATTGGTGAAGATATTGTTACAACAATTATTGTCACGTGATTGTTATACCTCAGTAGTTAGTTATCGGATCAAAAAATAGTTTAAACCAATGTGATGAATAATTAAAGGCCCTGTTAAGTCGTTCAATGTATATGATATTTTTGTTTTTAATGAAAGTACTTTATTAAAGAAAGCACATGGCGAAAACCGTTTTTTAATTGATTGTGCCGATCTTGAGATATCCGCTCGAACCAACACAAATACTGGTGTGCGTGACGTCACTTACGCCTCAGCAACGCATTCATCGGTATACCAACACGTGAACGTAGTAGACGCGAAAAGTGTTAATCAGTGCAATTTACCGCTATATCTCAAAATATCATTAATTCGTTAAGATGACACTGTGTTGTGTAGTAAGATGTTCAGAAAGATCTGAAAAAAAATCCGATAAACTAATTAGTTTTCATGTTTTTCCAATCCGTGATAAATCGCCGGTGCGATACAAAGCTTGGGTTAATAGAATTAACAGAGCGCATTTTACACCAAATCGAAGAACCGTTGTATGTTTACGACACTTCCAAGATGAAGACTTTGAAATATCGTCAGTAGTTCTTAAAAATATTGACGTTAAACCCAAAGTGACCTTAAAAAATCAGCCGTTCCATCCAAGTACTTGAAAGCAAACAAAACATTCAAGAAACCTCTAGAGCGGGAACCGAAGTATGTAAAACGAAGAAATATTTCTGACATTGTTGGGGTAACACCAATTACCAGCGGTAAGAAAGCAACTGTAAATAAAGTGAACATTTTTAAATAGTTGTCCATAATTTTGTCTCAGATATCCAAGACGCAGTTTTACCGAAGATAGCAGAGGAATCAATGGAAGATACTTTGGTGCCAACTACATCAAACTGCAACGATATAGAGGCAAACATAAAGTTACCTAGACATGATACGGATTCTACGATGACAGATATTTCTGAAATGGAATATTTATCAGAAGAAAATGATGATAGTGACAATCAGTTTTTAGATACAGCTTGTAGTATTAACAACGACAGACTGCTTTTAGTAAACTGGAAAAGTCTGAGACAATTATTTACGAACTGCAACGAATGTGCAGAAAAAGTCAGTGATATATCTGTCGAGGAACGAGGATGTACCGTGTACCTATCGTGTATATGTTCAAACAATCACACATATGTATGGAAATCTAGTGACACCATAAACAGATTTTCAGTTATAAATATAGCCGTTGCAAGTGCTTTGTACACAACCGGTCAAAATTTTTTAAATTTCAATCTTTTGCTGAAACTCTAAATTTAAGTTTCTTAAAAAACTCTAGTTATTATAACATTATTTCAAAGTTTCTTCACCCTGCCATTAAATTCCTGTGGGTTATCGAAAAGGACAGTATTTTAAAAGAAGCAGTTGAAAATTCTAACGGTGAGCTGTGGATAGCTGGAGATGGGCAATATGATAGTCCCGGTTTTTGTGCCAAATATTGCACATATTCAGTGATGGACATTTCAAGTCAGAAAATTTTAGATTTTGTTGTATTTCAAAAGGGGCAAATTGAAGGCGAACTTGAAAAAGCGGCCTGTGAGAAACTACTACAGAATTTATTTCAAATTGATTTGCCTATAAAACTATATCTTAATGATCGGCATCGTGGAATACGAAAAATGATAAGAACAAAATACCCGCAAGTGACACATGGATTTGATGTTTGGCACATGGCGCAAAATTAGCTAAAGTCAGCGTTCATTCAGGGTTGGAAACAAAGCATAATAAACCATTTATGGTGGTCTTGTCAGACTTGTGGAGGTGACGAAGACATTTTAATAGAAAAATTTACATCACTGTTAAATCACGTGTGTAATATTATTCATTCTTGGTCTGGAAATAAGTATATACATGCATGTGAACATGAAGAACTGAAGTCTGAGGATGTTGTAGAAATAAATTCAAATGATTATAGGATTCTCAATTCAATTATTAAAGATAAAAGTTTTTTGACAGATTTAAAACAAACGAAGCACTATTGCCATACTGGTAATTTAAAATCATATCATAACGATGAGAGGTTGAAATATCTGCCAAAAAGAAACTCATTTTCTTACGATGGAATGGTTTGCCGAGCGATGCTAGCGATACTAGATCAAAATTCAAATGTCGGACGCGACATAACTGGTGAAAAATTAAAATTCTCAAAAGCAATGAAAAAATTGGTAATTTGAAACAATTACGAGAAAAAGAGCGCCAAATGGAGAAAACGGCATTGTCGTATAGTATTCCAAACAGCATCTTCAGAGCTGGTTTTGGTAGAAGAAAATGATTGTATCACACTGACTTAGGCATACCTACAAATATTGCTCCTGTGGAACGTCCGCACATTGAAGACATACGAAAAAACGTTAGCCATAGATTTGGAGTAATGTCGAAATCAGTGGAATAATCAAAAAATTTATATTACAATTACATAGTTTTGTTTTATGTTGAAAATTTATTCTGAGTTTTTATTAATTTGTTAAATTTACAATACAGTAATATTTAATCAAAATATTCTGGAGCAACTCCCTCAGCTGCGACAAATCCTATCCTAGATACTCTTGATCTTTCCAAGTTTAGTCCAAGAGTTCATCCAATAGACAAACTGTCGATAAGCAACGTGTCTCCACATCCGATTTGAAATTGTTTGCAACTCTGCAGTTTGTGGTTCGCTCTTGCAATGCATCGAAATATGGTAACGAGCAGTTCTTAAAGTGTCCATATTTAAAACAACACTTTTAAACGAATTATGCATCGTAATACACTCTAAGTCACCGCTTATTTTACCAATAATTTCGCTTTCATGGCAACAAATACTTTCTGCGTTGGATGGCATAGATTTGCATTCACCGCAAAGACACCAGTGTGTATTACCCGTTCGTTCGGCTTCTTTTTCAACTTCTACTGCTGTATTTTCTTTAATTTGGGGTTGTTTTTTACGAAGTTCGAAAGAATACGGTCTGACCTGGTCAGACATTCTACTCGTTACTACGCAAATAAGTTGCAACATACACAAAATAATACAGTGCGCTATTTCGTTGCGTTTTCTATGCACTCACATCATACGCCAAAGCGGGGGTTGTGCGTAAATGACGTCATTAGAAATTCTACAAAGTCAGTTTACTCACTTATTTGAAGGGATAACAAATTGCGGTTTTCAGCGTAATACTCACAAAAAATCAACCTTTTTTATAATGGTAACTTGTAAAATGACCTAACAGTCCCTTTAAATTATAAACAACTTTTTATTTAAAATGTGTAAAATAAAGATTTTTCTAAATATTTAAATAATTCGAAAATCTGTGTAAGTTAACGACTCTTTTGGCTACATCGAATATGGCCACAATCAAATCAATTCTGCCGAATTATAAATAAGGTCTATGCACAAAGTTTCATAAAAATCGGACGGGTGATTTTCTTGATATCTTGATTACATACAGAAAGACAGACGGCCGGCTGGTCTCTAGTTCATCAGAAAAAGTAAAAAAAAGGAGTGCTAAAATTTTCAGTTTGGAAACCGTCGCATAACTTCCCATCTTATTTCATAAGATGTGAAGTAGAAACGTTGGAACATATTAGAAATACTGTTCAACAAATGCCTAGATGAAGGTAATATTCAGAGATATGGAATAATGCAGAACATTTCATGTCCACCTTAATATGTAAAAGTAAATCAATCATACTGCCAATCTGTACAAAAAAATAATCAAATACATACTAAAACTGAAGCAGGGAATATTAATATTAAAGAAAAGAAAGTGTACATTAACGATCAAAAAAAATATTACACAAGATGTAATAAATCTAAATGCAGACAATAACAAACTACGTAGGAATGCAGCAAATAGCCCGGAAATTGCATTAAACTCAAACTCAAATAAAGATAACAATTTTAAAGTTGCAACACAAGTGGAAGATCGCCCAAGCAAAGTGCGAGGTATATAAAGAAAATATATCAAACACTAGATATGCGTTTGGAATCACAGAAGACATAGACAACACCGCAAGGAAAATAAGAAATAGGTATCATAATCGATGCAGCAAAAGCAGCAATACCTCAAACATCTAATAAACATCGAGTACATTACGTACCATGGTGGAACGAAGAATGCAAAATAGCAATCACGAACAAAGCTAATGCGTTTAAACAATATACCAAATATAAAACTGTCGATACTTTAATGGAATATCACAAATTAAGGGCTATAGCAAGAAGAACAATCAAACAAAATAAACAACGATCATGGAAAAAGTACTCAATAAATACCATAACTAAAACTAGGGAAGTATGGCAAAAATACGTAGTATAACTGGACTGAACATAAACAATACTACAATAACGTCTAAAGAACAAATTGCTAACATATTTGGAAAACAATTCTCAAACGACTCTTGTACAAGTATGTATACACCAGAGTTTGTACAATATAAAGTAGACAAAGAACAACAAATTCTTAACATACCCAACATAAACATATATGTTTATAATCAAGAAATAACTCACACAGAATTTCACTCACCTAAAATATTGTAAAAACACAAGTCCCGGATTAAATAATATTCACTACCAGATGATAAAACACCTACCAAAAAAATTTTCAAACACAAATACTTCACTTTTTCAATCACATATGGATAACAAATACATTTCCCAAAGCTTGGAAAAGGTAATAGTAATACCTCTACTAAAACCACAAAAGGACAAGACAAATAATTATAGACCTGTTTCTCTTACCAGTACTTTATGCAAGTTTTTAAAACGAATAATAAACAGCCGCCTAATGTGGTGTCTGGAAAAAGAAAACCGACTAGTCATAAACCAATTTGGTTTTCGTAAAAACCGATGAACAATAGACATAAAGAAAGCATACAACACAACGTGGAAATATAAAATTATTCAAACTTTATTAAGTTGGAACTCTCGAGGACATTTAGTGTATGGGAGAGGCTGGTACAGTGGCAACGTTTAGAGTACACTCATGAAATTTAAAACTTGGACACCACAATTTCTGTAAACAAAAGTTTGCACATTGTGAAGCGGGCTTAAGAGTACCATTTACAATTCTAACAGCAGGTAGTCTCAGCAGGGGTTATCTTATAGAAGGACTGTAGAATGAATCATTACACTAAGCACGTTTTAGAAAATAGGTAATTTACGTTGCTTACTTAATTTTTTTCTTTAAAGAATATATTTGAAGGTATCGCTAATTAAACACCATAGCTCGATTAATTATCGAATCAAAATTTTGTTTAGGAAATGTTTACAAAGTAAAATTAGAAATAATTTTGATTTAAAAAACGTCTACAAGCAATAACTTTTAAATTAAATCAAAAAACTAAACATGGTTATTTGGGTTGACTGATTATTACTTATTTTTAAATAAATCTAACCTACTAATTATTGTAAGTTATTAAAAAAAATCATTAAACTCTCTATTCATAATATTTAGTCTTTACAAAATGTATATTTTATGACGTTTCATTTTTTTCTGTAGTTAATATAAAAAGTAAAAATAAAAACTAAGGCAATTCTTATTGTCAACGTATATATTTAGTTTTTTGACAAGAATTTATTACACAATTATAATTAAGATACCAAGTTATAGTTTAAAATTAAATGAAAACTTTTTCTTTAAATAAAGGTATTACTATATAAATAAATATAAGAAATCAAAAATGGGTGTGACCTCCATTATTATTGATACATTCTTGGAGGCGTCTGCTCATTGACGCTATCAAGGTATCAATATAATTAATATTAATCGTTTCCCATGCGGTATCAATGGCTGCAATTAGTGCATTGTTGTCTTCGGATAACAGCAAGTATTCGAGCCCAAACATTTTCGATAATGTTAAAATTTGGGCTTTTTGCTAGCCAGGGTAACAGCTCCCAGTTATTTTCTCGTATCCAATTTTATTTTTTTGTGCCGTATTCCGAATTTGGGAATAATTTGCTTAGTTTAGTTTCAGCAGTTTGTTTGTTGAAGTCTGCAGGGCTACAATAAAATATATTAGTAATCAGAATCCGTTACCGAAACGTATTATACCACCGACACTGGTTTTAAACGTAGAGCGCACATTCTGCGGGCTGAACCTGGTGTACCTATGACTGTGTCGAATACGTGTGGAGCTAAAGCACACGCGGAAGGACCTGTGATCCCAATTACACTGTGCCAAGTACGCTTGGTGTAAATTGAGCGAAAGGGCCTTGTACACCGTTCCTATTCTCTTGCACCGTGCCGAGTATGCTTACTGCCACTGAGCGAAAGGGCCGTGAGACAAAAGGACTGTGCTGATTACGTTTGGCGTCTGCTGAGCGGAAGAGCCGTCTTTACATTGCTAAGACCGTAACGTAGGGTGTGAATTCTGCGGGCTTAGTAATCCCCTATCCTATATCTGCACCGTTCACCGCAAGTTTTGTTCGTAAGGTTTCTTTCTAGCGGAAAGAACTTTGCCTCCGTATTATCCACTGGTTACACGACTTCTCAAACTGTAGTAGTAGCCATACAGAGACCTTATCCTCCGCTAAACAAACCGATCCGCGTAATTCAAGTGTGCTTATAAATCCTGCACAGTTAAACTCAGTAAAGACACGCACTAAAATTCAACCGATAAAAGTCACCGGATTCAAGTATCCAAATAAAAATCATTATCAGCGGCTACTTGCATCCTCCTGCGTTAACATTACCGTCGTCTCCGAGAAATTTAATTAAACACTGTTTCAGGAATAATTAAAAGCCAACCACTTGGAAGGTTAAGCTGTATAGAACTTGCCCCGGACCGAAACTCATACTGGCTGTTACACCGCCCAAGAAAGCCGCAATCAAGGAAACAGGCCCTAGTGCGGAATGTAAATAAAAGAAAAACATTTGAACTGTTAATTTATATTTTATTTACGTATAATAAATAATTGTTAATTGGGATCGTAATAATCTATTCTTCGACTAAAAGCTACCCGAGGGCAAAACCGACTACAAATTGACGCCTGCGAGCAGGGACTCCGGACTGAGGGATTAACTACACCGATTATTAAGATTCTTATAAATTTGACAACCGACTTGATATTTTTGTGTTTTCAGCTCTTAATTCTAATTTTAGGAATAAGTGTCGAATCGTCCAATAGGACTGGCGCCCGAGTGAATAAATCCCGAAAACATGCCGACTACTTCAGCTGACGAACAACCACCAGCAGACATCCGAGTTGGTTGGGTGTACACTATAAAGAAACCCGAATTGGTGACCGAATTGAACAAGTTTCACTTGGACACTGAAGGAAATGTAGAAGTGTTAAGAACCCGTCTTATAAATTACCTTCGCACCGGAGAAGGAGCCACAGATACCAGCATAACTAACCCATTCGAAACCGAAACAATACCGATACCTGCTGCCGCACAAACATGTGAAATGGTTCGCAAATGGGGTATGCGTTTTGATGGCAAAAGTGACGCGCTCTCATTCCTCGAAAGGATCGAAGAATTACGAGAATGCTATCAGCTGTCTGGTGAGCAATTACTTAAAACTCTGCCGGAGCTATTAAAGGAAGAAACTCTTTTGTGGTACCGAAACAATAAAATGTTTTGGAGTAACTGGTCTCAATTCTTGGTAAGCTTCAAAACCCAATTTTTACCGCCCCGATACAATTTTAAATTGGAAGAAGAAATCAGAAACCGACTTCAAAACCCCAAGAAAAAGCCAACCCCTTTGCAACTGCTATTCTTACATTAATGCGAAGACACGGCGAAATGAGCAGCGAAAGTCAAACCGACCGGATTTATGAAAATCTAAGACCAGAGTATAAATATTACATACGTCGCAGAGATTTTTCAAATTTACCCGAACTACTAGAGATAGCCGCACAATTTGAAAGCCTGCCGCCTGCCCAACCTGCTGCCAAAGTGCCACCAAAAACAGTAAGTGTCCCCGCACCGCCTATAACCGCTTCCGAACCAATACAGATTGCAGCTGTACACAATCCTCCACCGAGAAACCTGAAACCCCCGACTGCCACAGCAGTAACGCAAGCCACTTGCTGGCGCTGCGGACAAAATGGTCACTACCGAAGCCCCTGCCGAGGTGCTTTTCGTGCATTTTGTTCTAGGTGTGGCCAACAAGGAATACTTTCTCGCGACTGTACTTGTGCAAGGAGTTCGGGAAACGAACAAACCCGGCGAGGACAGTAAGGCCGTTTTTGCAAACCACGGGTGTTGCCTCCATTACACAAAAAGTTCCCGAAAACTGGCCTGCATGGCTCCAAAAAGTGCGAGAAACCTGCAGACCCCCGAAGCCAAGCGTATTCCCCGCTGCTGCCCTTGATACACGCATGTTCATAACTGTCAATGTTTTCGAACACACGTTCGCTACGCTGGTGGACACCGGTGCCGCCAAGAGCTACGTTGGCGATGACGTATGCCAAGTACTGGCCGAAAACGGACTGACACCGGATAACCGTCACAGTGAAAGCGCCCAGATCCCGAATGGTTCCGTTACTAAGACCGCTGGTACTTTCACATTCCCCGTCCGAATAAACCGAAAGATAACTGAACTTTCAGCATATCACTTACCGAAACTAACCACCGACAAAATTCTGGGTCTAGACTTTTTGCAGGGCCAACAGACCATCCTCGATTTAGGTCAGAAACAGATGAAAATGGGTGGTGAGTACATAGGTATGACTGAGCAAACCAATTCAGGATTAGCCGGAATACAGGTTCTTTAACCGCACTAAATTAATCGACTCCAGGCGTTTCTAGAAGAAGAAATTCCACGATTTAATGAATTGCCTGGCTTAACTGATTTAATTACGCACCGAATTAAAATTAAACCCGACATAGGGCCCAGAAAGCAGCGATACTATCCCCGAAATCCGGCGATGCAAGAAGTCATCAACACTGAGGTAGATTCTATGCTAGCCGAAGGTATCATAGAGCCTCTCACAGCCCGTGGTCATCCCCTGTCGTTCTCGTGAAGAAACCGTCCGGCCAATACAGATTCTGCGTCGATTATAGGCAAGTAAATGAGGCTACTGAAAAGGATGCCTATCCGATTCCCTTTATCCAAGGCATCTTAGACAAGCTAAGAGCAGCCCGTTTCATCAGTACTATCGATTTGCGTAATGGTTATTGGCAAGTGCCACTTGCGGAAGACAGCCGTCCCGTGACAGCCTTTACCGCCCCGGGCAAAGGACTATACCAGTTCAAAGTGATGCTGTTTGGATTGCACTCCGCTCCAGCAACTTTCCAGCGTCTCCTAGACCGCATTATTGGACCAGAGCTGGACGAAAGGGCCTTCGTGTATCTAGACGATATATTTATTATAGGTAATACATTTGAGGAACACCTTGAAAACCTGAAAGCCGTATTCAACCGTCTCCGCCAAGGTGGCCTAGCATTGGAGGCACACTATTGCCGATAGAACTGATGGCAGCAATCATAGTTACAAGAGTTCCCCTTTCACCAGATGTAATACTACCAATTTGCTTTACACCTTTTGGTGCCAACACTTTGGGTGGTAATCCCGGTTTCGTCGCAGTTCCATATTTGCTCTGGGGCAATCCCTGCGCCTTTTTCCAATATTTTCTTGTAATTGTTGAAAAATCGAGTCACGCCTAACTTGTTAAAACCTGTTAATCTCCCAAGACTAGTTACTTCCGGTTAACGTAATGACAATTCATTCTCAAATCTTTTTCTGAAACCTCTTAACCATGACTTTCCAGCAAGTTGCACTGCGTTCCACTTATCTGGATATTTTTTTTTTCATTTGCTTGGGCGTATTGGGATACCATTGATCTAACTTCATGCAAAGTTAGACCGTAATGCAACCGTGCTGCGGCAAGCAGTAAGAAACAAGTTCTGCTTCTTCGTGTTTAGTAAAAATCCTATTTACATCATAGTGAACAATGTATTCAAAGTTCTCCTTATGAGATTCGCGAAATTTTTTAACATGCCTCATGAGGGTATGCCTCGACACATTGTGTACTTTAGCTGCTTCCCTGAATGACACTCTGTTCTTCAAAATATCATCTACTGCCCTTTCCATATCAGTTTTCGAGACCAAAGGCCTTTTTAAATCTTGCTTACTACGTGGCATTATCTAAAATGAAGAATGTTATAATTGGGGTTGTTAAAACAGATCAGTGCGACTTAAATCAGCTGTGGATAGTCACAAGAAATCACTTGATCACAGACCTTACCAAATTGTAAAAAAAAATGATTAAAAGTGCCTTTACCACTAAAACATTTTGTTCTATTAGGAAATACTTAAAAATTACAGCCTACCTGCCTCTAGTTACCTATACGAAAAAATAATTTTAAATTCCGATTTTTATTCCCTCTAACATCCCTTAAAAAACATTCTTAAAAACTTAAGAGTAAGATTTATTACCTACATTAAACTAAATATGTAAATGTATCTTAGGTGATTTTTTCTTAACTAAAAATAAAACTATTTTAATATGACAATGCGGGACATAAAAAATCATGAAAAGCACAAATCGGAAAGTTTAACAATACCAGTTATTATTAGTGATAATATTATTACAAATGTGATGTACCTTGCCCCGGTGCAAGGTACAACGCCAAGACTTGGCTCAAGGTACAACACACGTCGTCTCCCCAAATAAATAGAGTTGATAATTTGTAGATTAGGATATGTCGAATTGTAATATAACGGTTTGATAGCAAAGACCACATAAAATCTCTAAATACTATCTGAAACAAATCTAAGCACCAATGAATATGTGATTAAAAAAATACGTACCTCTTTTTTTACTTTACTAGCACTAAAACAGTTTCAGAAACAAATCTCACAAACTTCGCTTTCTGTTTATTTGATATGCAACTAAAACCATCTATGTGGAAGTAAAGGTAGGTACTATAACCCCAATGAAGGATGCTGTGCGACTAAAATATGCGCGAAAATTGAAACTGGTTCAAGGTACGAACCTGTGCAAGGTACGTCACCCTCCCCTACTCTAAAATCAATAACTGATCTGTACCCAAAACACCCATATGTCGTAAATGTGCGAACTAAAATACAAGCGTTGTACCAAGACAACTACAACATAACGTTTATTTGGATACCAACACATATAAACATCAAAGGAAACGAAGCAGTCGATAAACTCGCCAAAAAAGCTATTCATAATAACTCAGAAGTTTCAAGTTTCACAAAATTATAAAATCAATGGTGTAACCAAAAATTGACTGTTACACATATTTTAGTTGAATGCAACCAATTCGATCAACCCCGTCAAAAATACCATTTAGCTCATCTCACTATAAAGGAAATGCTCACAACACATTTAGAAAACCTATTACAATTCTTAAGAGAGACTAATCTTTACTCAAAATTGTAAATTTATAATTATATGTATAAGTACTTAAAACTCTGTACTTAATCAAACCGAAGCGCCAATGACCGAAAGGTTACGGTGATCAGCCGATTTGGATATGAGACACTAAACAAAATCTAAAAAATGAGTTTAAAGTATAAATGTAATATATTCACTCTTTCACCCTAAAGGTACGAACATGTAGAACGCTTGTTGCCAGCGCTTGCGAATCATTCAGGAACGCACGCACTAATAGATGGCGCTGTTTTTTGTCAACATGTGTTTATTGAGGACAGCTGATTGCCGTTTAATACAGGGTGTCCAGAACCTCTCCTGACAAACGAAGACCGGAGATTCCTCAGATAATTTTAAGACAATATAACCTAATTCACCTAGTCCGAAAATGCTTCCTAAGGGAGCTAGAGCTTTTTGAAGATGGCGCTTGGTAAAGTAAAAATTAAAAGATAAACTTCGCGAACTGACAACAATTTGACAATGAAAAACGTAGGTTTTACTTTTGTTGGCAGTTCAGAGCCAACTAGTGCAAAAAATATAAATTTAACTTTAATGACGAAAAACGAAAAATTTTGAAATCCATTTTTCTAGAAAACGGTCTATCCTAATGACTTAAAGTAAGAGTACCTAGCTTTTAGTACTAGAATACCTGAAAATTTAATAATCTAGTGTCACAAATGCTTAAAACTTAAAGACAAAAAAGTTATGCGTTAAAATAACCGTTGATCTACCCAAAACGGGCGGTAATAATAATAATAACCGGTACTAGAAATTCGCAATTGATGGAATCGATTCATCTCTGAAGGCTAAACAAGCATACCAGTTTTTGCTTTTCTAAGTAGAAGCGTTCTGGAGGTATTTAAAAAAAACTATTTACAAGGCGCCATCTTCGAAGAGCTCTAGCTCCCTTAGGAAGCATTTTCGGACTAGGTGAATTGGGTTAAATTGTCTTAAAATTATCTGAGGAATCTCCGGTCTTTGTTTGTCAGGAGAGTTTCTGGACACCCTGTATACACAACGACTGCTATTTTGAATTGTGATGTTGAAGAAAGATGTTGGATATAAACTTAAGTGATATTTTAAACTACGTAGGAGTAGCAGTTCTACCACTAAAGAAGGCGAAGCAGTTTGCAAGCAAAACACATTATTTTATGTGGTAATCAAAGTAATGCAGTTGTAGCTTTTTGTTTGCAAACTTCAGAAATTATTGGGTCATCCACATAAAATAACGTTACATTTAAATGAAGGTAAGTTGTGTTTTAAATTAAGTATAGTTTATAAATATAAAAGACTTTATATTTTAGATCCATCGAAGTGGCAGTGTCATTGTAGCTGTAAACTGGAGGTGCGGGTCGATGTAAACATATAGTTGCAGTTTTTTACATTTATATAAGTAAAGTACATGTTATTAATTACAAGATTATTATTAAAGATCATTTTCTTTTAGAACGGAAGGTGAACTACAAGAAATTTCTTGTACGGAACGAACAATCTTGGGGGCTACCAAAACAAACAAACCTGTAGAAGTAATTCCAATTATAAATTTCTGCCATGTTCCAAAAAAAAGTCGATAACCTCTTTCTGAAACAAATTTGCACAAGTTTTATAAAGAACTAGCAAACCCGGCGAACTCCGTTTCGCCACCAGATGGCTTCGTTTTATGTAACATTTCGTTTGGTGATTAAAAGATGAAGAAAAAAATTTTTTTTTGTTTTATATTTGAAAACAAAAAATTTTATTTCATTTCATAACAGTAATGAATTCATTTCGATTACAAAAATGAAGTGTTATTTAGTTGAACTTCTCTAAGTAAATGAAAGTGAATCCAAAGTAAATACTGAATCGAAGCGTTATACGTGTCCGCAAATTATCCGTTTCATTGAAGTGCACTTTGGTAAACCACATTTTTTGTTTTTTCGTCTGACGTTAACACAAACAAAGCGGATGGTTTTCCAACTTGTGAACACGCAACGTATAACTGCCCATGTGAAAAACAATGATTTTCTAAATTTATCCCGCAAACACTAAGCGATTGGCCTTGCGACGCACCGGCGCCATCTACTTAAAATATAGGTTTGTAGTACATGCTATGTATCAGAGATGACGCTGTATGTGAAAAAAGATTTTCCCGCTTTTCTGTTAAAATTTTTCCTGAATTTTCTTTGGTATAAACCTCACGGAGCCCGAGACATTTCCAACGAATGCAAAACCGTGGAAATCGGTACGTGCGTTCTGGAGTTATACCGTCAGGAAGGAAAACCCGACTTATTTTTATATAGTAGATGTCTGTCAGTGAGATAAATAGCAAATAAGTTTGATACTTTCAATTGTGGCAAGAGGAGCGCAGAAAGAGAATTACAGCAAGTAGGGCATATGAGCTATTTACATATGCCAAAAACAAACAACCCAATTGGCAATCGAAAATAAGGTCAATTAAAAATTTAAGGGAAACAGTGCAACAACTTATGGTTTAGAGCAGGAAAAATTTGCTATAAAAGCATATGAGTTAAAAACACAGAAAACTGTTTACCGTTGTGGGTTAACTGTTCACCCCTATGTACCATGGTTTGGTTGTAGTCCCGACGGTTTGATTATCCAGGATAGCAAGATTATCAAAATAATAGAAATAAAATGTCCAGTGAAAGGACAATTGAAGCCAGCACAACAGTTACTAGAAGATGGTGACTTAAAATATTTAAGTTATTAATAACAAAATAGAATTTAAAAAAAACACACAAATTATTACTGTCAGATACAGATGTTAATGGGTATTTTAAATGTCAATGAATGTGACTTCATCGTATATAGTTCTTTTGACCAATCTTTTATTAACTTCGATGTGAAATTTAATCGATCATATTTTTTCGATGTTCTTAGTTGTTAATTGGTTATATATGTAAAGTATTTTGTAACACATAATGTAAGCGATCAATAAAACGACTTTAATTCTTGCAAACAGTTTCTTATTTATGTAGGAATGGTAAAAAATACATACTAATTCTAAAATTTGTCTAAGCTTAAAATAGGTTCAGATAAATTAACTAACGCGCACTGACTATAATAAGTATATCATCTATATGTGGCAATAATGACCATGTAAACCTGTTGTGTAACATTGCAAAAACTTTCAATTTTTGAATCTTTCGTTCCACATGAATACGAGCAATACTCGCAGTTTCTTCAGCTTGTTCTTTAGTAAATTGGTTTTGATGTTTCCTTAAGAACGGTGGTCGGATGAGTTGAATATAGTTTTCATTGCATTCTTTGTCAATTATAAAACCTTTATCGACCATTATTCCATCTACACCAGGTAGTAACATATCAATTATGTGAGTACGATCTTATTCTGCATTTCAAGCACTTGCTTTTTTGTAAAGGTATTTCTGTACAGTCCTCATTTTGACATGTTGTTCAAAACTTCATCTTTTGATGGAAATGTAATAAAAGTTTTGAGTAAAGCAGCTAAAAGTTGTTTTAAAGTATTTCCGAATAACAGATTCATTACTGTTAAACAATACAGCAATTAACACGCATGTGTTTAATTAATTCATTACTAAACAGAGTAAACAACTTCATATTTGGAATTACTGTGCAAAATTTTAGTCTATATTCATTATTTATCACATCAGCAATACTAAAAACAGATGTGTCCAAATATGCATTCACCTGAACAGAGCAATCTCTGAAGCTTAATTGAGTATTAACAGGATCATATCTACTTTCTTCTGTACATTTTGCTTCATTTTCTTCTTTGGTCATCATCGTGGACAACTGAAGAAGTGTTTCTGCCACCTGTAAACGATTCAACTCTTCTTGATGGTGCTGTCGAACATGAAGCCTTTGCTCTCTTAGTTCATTCATCTTCGAGCTAGGTACTCATTCATGACTGAGCTTTGGCAACTTCTTACTAGGACAAGCCGTCATCTTTAAACGTTTACGTTGACTATCTGTAAATTAAAACATGAAAATTATAATTTATACAGCAAAATTATGAAGAATTTTTAAGTGACATTAGCTGTCTGCATTCAAACTGAATCAGTTTAGATCAGTTCAATTGGTTCACATTCAAATTGAGAGTAAATGAATTCGTTTAAAAGAATATGTAAGTTCAGTTCAGATCGATTGGATTAGTTAGATCAGTTTCAAAGTATACGCCTATTCATGTTAGCAAAAATATAAAGTGACAGTTATTACATTACTGACATTAGTTATCTACTTACTTGGTAATATATAATCTTCATCAGTAAAATGAGCACTACATACTTTCATGCTTCCATTTTATCTTTTGGAAAACTATGCATGGAAACCCCGTTTTCATAATAGTTTTTACATTGAGGCACACTGCAGTAATGATTACTTCTACAAATTTTATGTTTAATTATATCGTCATCGCAATCCTCACTACAGCAGTTTCATAAGTGACCGCCAGAGGGAAGCCCTTTTGCGTGCGCTTCCCAATAAGCGCGATAAATATGATCTTGGTTTTAAAAGTAACCTACAAAGAAAGCTATACAACGCTTGTACCATTGATTATAAACTTCGGAATCAATGTTTTTATGTTGTTTTAAATCGTTTTCATTTAACATTTTGATTACTTCTTCCAGCACATTTTAAACATAATTGCTTGCAGCTTCGTCTTTACCTTCCATAATTACGCTTTGGATACTATTTTACTTTTTAACTTTTAAAAGACAAAATTAATACTTACGGTCTATACCGTAAATTTTAATTACTCTATAACATTTTTGTTTTTCTATTTTTTTTACTGTTTAACTTTTTTGTTTTTTTAGCGTTTGTAACTAAAATATCCAGTACTAGCCCTATTTGATCTCTTCTAAATATTTTATTTTCACCACCATTTCGTATGCCATCTTACGTCAAAATTTGAATTACTTCTTTAATTAATTATTTTATATTTTCAGACATGGTTCCTTCACTACGGAATGCAGTTCTTTTCACCATCCTTCACTAATAATATACACCGAGACTAATGTTTTACATTAACGTTGCTACACAAACACAATTGAAATGTTTTTGAGAACTGTAGATGATTTTTTTGTGGAATATTTGTTTTAAATGTTACACCTGTTACACAATTCACATTAACATGGTAAGTTTTTCTCTTAATAATTAATTATATTTTATTTTTATAGGTTTTAATAGAAGATCTCGTTCCTGCTTTTCAGGAACTTCAAAATTCTTAATTAAAATTAATCATACTGTAATGAAATTTATTACGATACAAATTTTTATTACGATACAAATTTAGAACCAGTAGAATTGCGACATTAAGTAATTATCAAATGTTCCATGAGTAGGATACAAATTCAGAACCAATAGAAATACATCGTTGTCTATTGTACTTATCGAATGCTGTTGTGGCTAAAAGCCAAACATAAATTTAGCAAATGTGACAATATTCGTAACTATAATAAGTAGTAGTGTTAGTGCTCAATTATAAATTTTTTGCACGATCGAGCATTTTTGTTTACTTACAGCCCCGTTTCCACGACGGTAGGATATGTTTACTGGTTGCTAGACCTAAGACGTAGGTAAGTAAACATTACTGTATGATATTGCGTTATTTCTCCAATATGTAAACGTCACTATTGATTTTGTTTATTTATTAGAAATTGAATTAATTTCATTGAAGTGTAATTTAATTACGATCGTGCAAAAATTGTATAAGCATAAGGAATGTCAAGGGTTTGCCGGTTTCCGTCAAAATTGGAGGCTTCGCTATCGTTCAGCCTCCAAACTTTTGTCGTCGACCGGTAAATGTCCCTTACCGTTCTTGGTACTTAATATACTTGTACTATAGTGTTTCTATTTAACATTATGGGGTCGTAGAAAAAATAATGTATGCAATTCGCATGTAATGACTATTAAGACGCTTTTAACGTGTATTATTAGGAAACTCGGCTTCGGCTGATTACGTTGCTCGTGTCTTAATAGTAAGTAGTACATGCTCAATGCATAATATGCTATTATAATCTAATGTTTCTAGTATTAATTGTATCCGTAGATTTTCGAAGTTTTACATTAGACGTTTAAATAATGTAAACATTATTTGTTTGTTTATAAAAAAAAAGTTAATGATGATTGCAAAAGAACGAAACATTGTATCAAAAATTGGATATGGACATTAAATAGAGGTAATAAAGTGGTTATGAAAATGTGCTGGTTTTTTTTTGATATCCCTGTTAACCTAAAATCATTCTTAAAATACATGGCATATCTTATATGTCCTCCCACTTAAACTTGTCACGTGATAATACAGTGTCGTCCTTCAGTACCTTCTTTCTAGCATGCCAACTTCATCTTTTGGTATAAAGTTAATATAGCGTTACTCGTTTAACATACACGGTGAGCCAACGCCGACGAAACAGAGCCAATTGCATCCACATCGATAATTAAAAAAAAACTCAGACCCGTCAATTTTATTTCTGAGAGGGAAATCTTTTCAATTTTTTTCATTTGCATTATTAAATTGTTACTGCAATATCTTTTGTTTTTTTTAATGATAATATCCGCGAAATCATGGGCCCTCTAAGGGTTTTTGTACGGTTGTTCTAGCCGAAATTAGCAACATGTGGGGTTTTTTGAAAAGCATTTTTTGTCGTCTATTCGATTTTTCACAAAAAGCTGTGGGTTGTCATTTAAAAAGTTTGATGTGACGTCATTTTCGTTAAAACCAGAGGTAATACTGGAATGCCGACAGGGTGAAAAAATGTCGCCCTCAGAAATAAAATTGACGGGTCTGAGTTTTTTCTTTAAATTATCGATGTGGCTGCAAATGGCTCTGTTTCGTCGGCGTTGGCCCACCCAGTATAAATTTATTCTTAATATCTAGTTAAGTAGTTACCATCAAAATACACATGTTACAGTGATAAATTTATAGTACAACTAGTTCAAGATCTCCTGGCGGTTGCACCGCCATATGCAGAAAACTTAAATCTGTTCTACATATTCGAAAACTACGCTTGTTTAACACGTTTTAGCTGTCACTGTGTCATCATAGCCCATTGCACAGGATCATTATTTGCCGTCTGTATCCACAATGGTACCTCTGAGTGTGTCACCTTAAAATAAAATTACAGAAAATAATTTTTTTTTTTTTTGAATATTTTGCCTTTTTTTTGTGAAGATGTATGATTCAGAGATACTTTTGAAACGTAGAATAAAAAATAAGTGTCTGGCCACTGTGATAATTTTTTTTTGTATGGTGGTAGCTAACGTGTTCAAACCCAGCATCGCATCTATCTGAAGGTCAACCGCCACCAGATCTTGAACTTATTATGTGATTACTTGAGTTTAAAACTTAATCCTAGGTTGTGTAGAGAATTTATTCATAACTACCCTGTATATTGTTTTTTTTAAACTAGTTGGTAACACTAAACGTATAGTTGGTGAAACTTAAATGTAACTAATGATTAAATGTAGAGGAAACGCGCCGAAAACACAACGACTTGTTTTCTGTTAGTGGAATGAAGCAGACATTTTGGAAGACCGTTTTTATTGTACTTGGGTACGCCATTTTTGTTTCTATTTTGTATGTATTATTTAATAAAAATTGTGCGGGATTTTTGAATATTTTTCGGCTCTGACAACAATTTATCAGAAGTGGGATTAGATTCGCCGATTATTGCAAGCAATCACCGAAACTACCACGTGCAAACAATGGATTCGGAAGCGACTTTTAGCAGACAAGAATGCATTCAAGCAACTTTGGATGAGGTTATTCAAGTGGCAGTTAGGGCTATTATTAGCCACCAGCCAGCAAAAGATGTACAAGAAAGTACGAGGAATACTGCACCCTCAGCAAGCAAAGGAAATTGCAGATCATTAACCGAATTTAGTGGTCATAATGATGACATTAGGGGATGGTTACAGAGGTTGGATGCAGTGCAGAGCACCTATGGAGTATCAGATTTCATTATGCAATTAATTTCCATTGGCAAATTAACGAATCAAGCAAAAAACTTGGTATCATAGCTAAGTGCATCATGTAGCGATGAATTGGAATGATTTGAAAACAGAGCTAATCTTGATGTTTGATTGTCGCCCTAATAGAATTGTCTTAACTAGGAAGATGGAAAACAGAAAGTGGAAGAAAAATGAAAGTTTTTCTAATTATTACACTGAAAAAATTATGCTATGTAATCAGTTAGGATTAATAGAAATAGATACTATTGATTATGTTATCGATGGATATATACAATGTTCTCAATAGATAGGAAATTAAATACTGAATAAAAAGTGTCCTATTATTTTTTATCCTAAAGTCAAAAATGACAGAGCTATTGATGATTTTTCAAATAAGTTTAAAGTAGTGGCTGTGATTTTATAAACTACAATCGTTTGTTGTATAAATGTCATCAGAATTAAAATCTCGAATTGAAATTTCACTGGTAAACAGTTTACAACCACTAAAACACTAAAAGCGTTTACAGGCGGACTCAAAAATGCTTGGACCAAGAGGGTGACGTTTTTGAGCATCTAAGTTGAATTTTTCTTTTAATGTTCACAGAATAAATTAAAATAATTTTGCTTTTGCTCGACCTACGGTTTTCCGACTAGTAAATTTGACTACGTTCTTAGCATTACTACTCGACCACCCGCAGGTCTGATATTCTTCCTACTTTCTACTATATGGTATAAGGCAAAGTTATAACTAACACTTTTTTGAACATTTAAAATCATCAATAACTCTGTATTTTTTACTTTAAGATAAAAATAATGGGCACTTTTGTTCGGTCCCATTTGAAAAAAATGGAACAATTTGACATAACTTTATTTTTTTATTGTTTTCACCATAGTGATGAGAGAAACAAATGCTTATAGTTTGCCTATTTAAGCGACCCTGTAGCTCTAACAATAACAAAGTTAGCAATAGTGCCGATTTAAGTTTGAAAACCCTGTATTTTGTTATAAAACTCATGTTGATTCTTAATCCAAATTTAACTGGATTTTAAGAATAAATTTGTATGTTACATAATTATTTATTGTATAGTACAATTTTTTCTTAAAAACGACATAAAATATGCAAAACATCAAGTGTAAAAAACGCTGTTTTTGTTGCTTTATCTAAAAAGAGAAATTGCAAAAAAACAATGGATTTTATTTTTTGTGCGAAGAAACTAACACTTAACAGGTTGCCCCATAAGCACGCCCCTACATCACTAAATGAATTCAAAGAGTTATAATCAACTTTGAAAATTTCATTAAAATCGACAGCTTTTTTTAGACAATAAAAAATTAATTTTTTTACAAACTTTAACATCCTGTACCACAGCCAAATAAGCGTTTCCTGTACTACGAAAACGATCCATTTCCGGACATAGGTTTATAAAGCAAAAATGTTTGTTTTGGTGTTTCCTAAAAGTTTGTCGGTATATTTATGAAATACGCTGTATATTTTTTCTCGACGTTCAAGGATTTAGTGATTATTTCTTTGAAGTCCGTATCTAAGATGATGGATATGTAAAAACATTAGAAAGTACGCGGATCCGGAATTGGTAGAAATATATTCGTGCTAAACTAGAAGGTTAAATTTTTACCGTTCTTTCATGTACTTATATTAGTTTTTTTTAACTCATCACAGATGCTGCAACCAACTAAACATAAAAACATGTACAGTCTTCATGCATCAAAATGCCTAACAAAAGTTAAAGAAATACTTACTAGTCCATTACAAAAGGACAAACTGCTTCTATAGTAACTAAAAACAAACTAAATGTTAAATAAAATGTATTAACTAATATTAGTACGTAACAAAAAATGTATCATCTCTTCCTCATCTCAGAATCTGTTGCATAAACAATTTATTAACAGCTAGTGAATTGTAAAGAAAAAGCATAACACAATATCAATTGAGAGTAAAATTAACTTTGTGAAACTTGAGTTTGCATTTTCATTTCCATTACTTCTGCTACCGTATCTCGTATTTTACTTTTTTCCAAACCGATTACTTGTATCTTTTCCATTTGTTCTGTTACGAACGCTATTTTACGTTTAAAATAATCTTTCGCACCTGCAATATCTTGTTCGGCATAGTATCCTGTGCCTATATCAATTATTACATGCTTGGTATTAGCCAATTTGCCAGGTACATACATCTATATTAAGAGTTAAGAAACTTATGCAATACAGCAAAGACAAGAAATTTGATGCAACTAGTGTTACTTTACGCTTTGAAGAGAAATATCAAAAGGATACCGATCCAGTAAGGGGAACTAAAATAGACTTTCCTTCCGCTTCTGGAGTAACTTTTTCCAAACATTCGCCTGAATTTTGAAACTTATTTTGGGCTAACTTTAAGGATTGTAAAGAATCTTGAAATATCGTCAATTCCTGGAGAATACAAATAAATGTGATAAAATAACAAAAATGAGGTTAACTTACCTGATCCAATTGTTGTTTTAACTGCGTTAATTGGGGTAGAGTTAAAGTAGTCAGGTCTATTTGTTGCATATTGGCTTCAGGTGGCATTTGTGACATTATTTATTTAGATTAAAAAACGGATTTAAACAATTACAGGTTAACTTGATAGTTTAAATTTATTCCACTTCGGTCGCTTGTTAAAGAGTGGGGATTTCGTGATAATCGGCGGGAATATACAAAACCAGTAGCATTGAAGGTAACCTGTGGAAAGATGAATATACGTTTATAAAAGTTACATAATTGTTAGGAAATTATTACCAAATACTAGACTGTTGGTTGTTTAATACTCACTTGATGGTGTTTAACAGTTTTGATTGTAAGAATAACAGAATTATTGAATATAATACATCTATAAATATTTATTTATATTTTTCGTTTGTAGGGGAGAGTTGTATAAAATGGGGTAGGCAGGTAAAACGGGGATTTGACGATTTCAGCTTCAAGAACATATCATTCGAAAGTACTAAATGACAATGACAAATTTTCACGTAATATATTCGTTTATTTTGTAATGTAAATGCTTTCCTAAAGTACGTGGTAATTTACAAAAAAGTTTATCACAGCAATTTCATATTTGTTTATTGCCTTCAGTATATTATTTTTATTAGGTAATTATCCAAAGTTTGAGAAAAAAATATGCAATATTTCTCGAGAAAATGAGAAAATTGTGTACAAACTAAATTTCAAATTGCGTCTTGTATTTTGAGTGTAACAGTTTAGCTATTTTCAAAGAGGTGTCGCTTGTCAGAATTGAGCTTTTTATAACGTTGATAACAGTGATGTATCACTCATATCTCTGTTTATAGGCGAACTTGTAACGGGTACCTATTAGAATAATACCTATTCTAATTCTAACCTAGTGTATCTGTGTTTATTACCCATTAAGAGAAAAAATAATATGTCTAATTTAATTCTTGAAATTTTTTAATTCTTATCATATGTGTCTATATGTTTATTACTAAGATTGTTTTCCGCTTTACAGATCATTTTTTACATCATTTACATGTCATTTTTGTTATACTAGAATATTTAGTATATTGTATTACACGAAGAGAAAATCACAGTTTATGCGAGTGTGTTAGCTGCGCGAGGGTGGTAGCCCGAGCGCTGATAATCACGAGCAATGAAACATGATTTTATCCTCAAGTAATACACTATATCATTATACTTATTCCACGACCAGTATGTATATGAGTTTTATCAAAATTTAATTTAAGATTTAACTGTCAGTTTAGCAATTAAAAAATATAGCTGTTTTCATAACCATTAAACATTCTTTTATTCTCAATAATGAACAATAATTATCAAGTTTACTTTTTTATTTGAAGTATAGACGTCGTTTTGACAGATGTTCAGGTTAGATAAATAAATGTCAGTTTCAAATCAAAACGAGCAACCAATCAGCTTTTGTAACTACATTCAGTCAATTGGGGTATATATACCGTTACTATGTAGTAACGAAATGGTTTTCTGCAGATGTTTAGATATGACAAATTTTCTCTAGTGGTTTATGACTACGAAATGTAAAGTTTTCATAGTGGTCGTAGAAAAATTTTTTTTTTCTACTCTAAAATTATAACTTCACACATTAATAAAAATCGACTTACTTGAAATTTGAAAATTTCTTCTGGTGATTTTTTGTGGAAAAGTAATGTAGGTCTTTCATATAAAAAAAATTCATATGAACAACCGCTGCTTAGTTACAGTTCCTTAAAGATGGCGCAAAAAATAGTTTTTAATTTTTTTCTTGAAAACAAAAAAAATTACAAAATTTAAAATGAGCGAACAATTCTTAAAATCAAAAAATCATTTCAGATAACTTCATTTTTTCTAAACAAATAAGGTCTCTTGTATTTATTTCGTACGATCAACAATTTTTGAGATAAATAATGTTTTATTAAGTACATCGTATAAATCAGGTTAGAATTTTAGTCGAATTTATCCAGTAGGCGGATTTCAAATTAATTTTTTATTGAAAACGTTATTTATGAAAAACGAATTATAAATTATTAAATAAAATCAAATCAAATACTGAATACGGCCGTATGCGGTAAAAATTCCAGCTACCCAAATCATACTTTTATTTGATAACACATTTTTTTCTCAAAAATGGTTGATCCTACTGAAAAAGTACAAGAGACTTTATTTGATTAGAAAGAAACAAGCTATCTGAAATGAATTTTTAAATAATGAAAGAGGAAACTTTAAAAATTAAATTATTTACATTCTAAACTAAAGTGTATAATAGTATATTATAAACCTAGGTAGTGAAGTAAGTCATTATTGCCCGACCTTCACTACCGTAGTTTATATACTATTTTTTCACTACTAGCTACTAAACTTAATTGGAAGTATTTTAATTTTTGAATTTTTGTAAAACTATGAAAAATATGTTAGTCTTGATTTGAATAGAAATCACTATTCATTTGTTTATATCAGACATTTTGAAAAAGTGTAATTTCAAATTTGCAATTACTATTTTCATTTACGAATATTTTTATCATGTCTAGTGATGAAAGTGAAGGGTGTACTCCTCCAGAATTGCATGAAGCTGCAAAACAAGTATACAATAAATTGCTTCCAGAAAAATCAAAACATTTATATTTAAAAGTATACAAGGATTTCAAGGATTGGTGTCACACAAAAATGTTACTACAGTAACAGAAAACGTGCTGTTGGTATATTTTCAGGAGCACGCAAATGTAAAAAGGCATCTACTTTATGGTCAACATTTTCAATGTTAAAATCTACCCTTGCAATTCGAGAGAATATTGATTGCGGAAAGTATCCAAAACTTATATCTTTTTTAAAAGGCAAAACAGATCATACAAAGCAAAAAGGCACCTGTTTTTTCCAGAGAACAAATTATAAAATTCTTGACTGAAGCACCTGATGACTTTTTTCTTTCTACAAAGGTAAATGTAGTAAATTTTTGTTAAGAATTTACAGAATAATCTAGTTTTCTATAGGCAATTCTGGTCGTTGGAATAGCAGGGGCTTGTAGAACAGATGAACTTGTGAAAATGATGTTCAGAGATGTTGATGTACGAGGAAATGATCTTGTCGTAGTAACCATTCCAAATAGTAAAAATGACACTAGCCGGAACTTTGTCATAACTGATCCACTGTGGCTTAAAGTAGTGTTAAAATATGCAGGCACTCGACCAACTTCAGATATGCAAAGATTTTTATAAGATTTCATGGTGGTAAACCAACCAAGCAAAATATAGGTCATAATACTATCAGTAATGTGCCAAAAGTAGTTGCCAAATATCTAAAATTAGAAGATGCAGATTGTTATTCTGGTCATTCCTTAAGACGTACCTCTGCGACCATGTTAGTAGAAAGCGGTGGCGATATCTTATCGTTGAAACGCCTAGGAGGCTGGAAAAGCTCTACGGTAGCAGAGGGATATGTTGAACAATCTCTTACTGACAAGAAACGGATTGCGTCAATGCTACAAGGAACCTTCGTTTCAAATCCTATTCAGTCTTCTTCGTACATTAGTGCCACTACGTCTAATTCTGCATCAACATCAACAGCAGTTGAAAGTGTCGTTGAAAGTGCAACACTGCACCTTCCAATGCAAAATGTAGCTAATACTTCTTCGATCACTAGTTCTTCGGGAATTAATGTGACCTATAATAATTGTTCGATAAACTATTATTATAAATAGATAGTAATGCCATTGTTTCTAACTTACCTAATGTGTTTGAACTTTTCTAACGTTATTTGTATTCATAAATTAAAAATTGTTTAATTGTTTGAATTTTTGTGTAGCTTGAAGTTGTGAGGTTATGTTTATCAACTAACTGAGAACGCAGAGTCGGCTTTGGACTACCAAATTTGTTTTATTATTGACCTAGGTTAATAAAAATTTTTTATTGACTCGTAGCTTTAAAAGTTCAACTTCACAACCTGCATTAAGGTTAATATGACTGTGTTTGATAGCTAGTAGTGAAAAATAGTTGTTATGGTATAAGTGCTAAAGTAGAATATTTTATTTTGTATGTGACGAAAGGCAATTACAAATATGAACATAATAAAAAATCTTTTGATACAAAGTACCGATCAACGCATTGAGTTTATAAAATATCGTTTACGTTCCACAATCGTTAATTTAATTAATCGTAGAATTCCTTATTGTTGTAGAATCTGGAGGCCATACTATAGTCTTCATAATGATAATTTTTCCGCTGCCTTTTTTCCCCGGCTTTTTATTTTCCGGCTATTTTTTCTACGGTTTTTTATTCCGCTAACGTTGAATCTAGGGAAAAAAAGCCGGGAAATTAAAAGCCGGGGTATAAAAGACCGCAGAAAAAAGCCGAAGGAATAAAAACCTTGGAAAAAAAAGCTTCCGGGATTTTTTAAATGTATTGTTTTTAAAGAAAGAAATTGTAATAACTGTAACCTATCAACCGACACCGTCTACCCCCGATCACAACAAAAAAGTGCAATTTTACGGCCGCCCTTTTTATTTGCCGATTTTTTTCCGCGGCTTTTCTTTCCGTCGGCTTTTTTTCGCGGCTTTTCATCCGCCGGCTTTTTTTCCGCTGCTTTTTTTACCGGTTTTTTGTTCCCTGGCTTTTGTTCCACTCCGTTTTATTCCGCCTACCCATACAAACACCTAAACAAAACTATAATTTAGTGGGAACGTCTGTAGATATAGCAGTTTGCACGTTGTTGTTGGCGCGTTGATGTATACACATTCATGTTTTGAGACATTAACGTCCGTGTGTAGTGGCCGTAAAAACGATTCTATTATGCATACAAACAAATGACGAAATGCATCAACTAGTTCTCAACTTTGTAATTACTTTTAACTTATCGATTGATTATCTTTATATGTATACTGTGTCTTTATGTACGTTTATCAATATTGTTCCAGTCGAACAACAAAATACTTATTTTTATCTTAAAAATATACATTATCTACCGTTGAGTGGCTATTAATCGTTTATAATATTTTTATCTAAGAGTTTTTATTGTTAACTATCCGGAAATTATAAATTATCACTTGTTTATAGATAATATAATTAATATTTGGCTCGCGTTTTGTAAATATATGCAGATTGATGTTATTTAAATAAACTACAGAAAACAGGATTAAAAAGTTTGTTTGTATAAACCATCAGGATAATATGTTCCTACATATGTATTTGACTAATCTACTATCAAAGTCTCTATAAAGGTAAATACTAAAACTTCCTTATTAGATTACTAAAAAAACCGTTAAAAATAATATATTATTTTATATGGATGAAACCTAATATTGTCCGTAGCGTGACCGTGATAACCAGCTGAAAGAAGTGAGGTTGATAGTAGAAGACAAGCCATGAAAAGTAACTGTTCTTCCAAATGAAATATGCTATTATTCCTTTTAATGTCGCTAAATTACTGAAAATACATCTAATTTTAAAATTTGTTTACGTTTGAAACTGTTTATATGTGCTCTACAGTAACGTAGTTGCCAAGAGAGACTGTGTCAACAATGATATTTGTTTAAGAGTATGTATGTTTATGTATTATGTATTAGCATTGATTATAAAGATAATCAATGGTATTAGTATGAGACTCTTTTTCTTAACAGGGGCGGTGAAAGTGAAAATAAAAAGTAAAAACTTCGATGGAAAAACTGAACTTCGCAGCCAACTACATATGTCTTTAAATTTTCTTATATTATTTGTCATTTTGATTCTACAGAATAGTTCGTTGATAGTGGTAGGCAACAATTATAATAATTAAAATGTTGCACGCCCAGATTCCTTAGCGAATATTCAAGAACACTCTACAGTGGATCATTCTTCTAGGCCGAATGTGTTGAGTCTCAACCCATTTGGAATTAATTTATAAAGTGAACGGCTTAATGAATAAATTAATGTTTGTGTTATTATTCTTTTTTATGAAAATTGCCGAAACACGTCAATTTTTGTTAACATAAAATTTTTTAACATGACTATTTCAACCCGGCCGCGAACTCCTTCGTAGGGGTAGCAACCCCCTCAATGTTTTTTAATAGGGAGGGGTGGCAATAACTATTGTTTTTTATACTTGTTAATAAAGCAATTTCTACTCCGCCTGGGACATCTAGTGAGTGGATTAAGTAGCCCACTGGATGTCACTGCCGGTCCCATGCTCGGGGAAAGGAGGAAGGTTGTTGGGTAAGGGCAGCTCCCTACCTGATGTAAGCCTCGGAAAGCAGACAGAATCTCACGATGACAACCAATTCAAGAAAAAGGACAAGAGAATGGAAAAAGCAAAGGAACGAATCAAGAATAGCATGTTGGAACATCACGACATGAAATGGAAGAGATCAAGAAGCTATAACAGAAATGAACAAATACAAGATAGACATATGCGCCATATCTGAAACAAAAAAGAACGGAAAGTGAACAGCGTTAGCCTACAGTGGAAAAGCGAAACAGGAAAGAGCACACTCATGAGTAGGATTCTATTCCATAAAAAATACGCAAAAGCTATTAACGACATTTTATGGGTATGTAAGCGATTGAATCATAGAAGTAAGTCTAAACATTAACTAAACACTCATACATTTCATCAGTGTATACGCTCCAGACATAACAAAACCAAAAGAAGATACTGAAAACTTCCATAGAAACCTCCAAAAGACACTTGACCACATCAACCCGAACCACAAAGTCATCCTTATGAAAGATCTAAATGCAAGAATAGGAAACGAAGAAGTACCCGGATTGAAGCAAAGATTCAACGAACCAACAATAAATAAAAATGGCGAATATCTGATCGACATCTGTTCCAGAAACGAATTGAGGATAAATAATACATTCTTTCAACACAAACAACAGCATAAATACACATTAGCAACATCCGCCCAGTAAACATAAACAACCTTATTCATAGTCACGCTCTTAAAATGATTTTAAAACGCTATTAACTAGTAGTCACTAACAACATATTAACATGTCACTAAGGTTTTACATTCATAGTTGCATATTTAATAGCTACTAGTTAAGATTATGTTAGTAGAGAGAAGAATGTGGCAACACGGGAAATGTTTATTTTGAGCATGCATTTTGAGCTAATTACCTTGACGATTATTTGTCAAATATTAATCATCAGCTTGAATAACAAGAATATGGATTACAATTTCATCGACATTAATGCGGAAGTATGTACAAGAAGTAGACCAAGTCGAAGAAGTAGTTATTCACATAAATAGAAATCCAAAAGTTTATTTGGATAGGGAAAATCCATTGTACGTTTATGCCAATCAACAATTTTTTACAAAATAGAGAATGACAAAAGAAGTGGCGAATGTTATAGTTGATCTTGTGAGACATCAGTTAAACAAATATACAAATCGCGGTTGCCCAATACCACCAGAAGTTCAACTATTAGATACTTGGCAAAAGAAGCATTGGCAATGAGATGGGTATATACGGCTATATTTTTTATTATATTGGATTTTATTATGAGTATTTACACTTTAGATGTATTTCATTAATTATTATAGGAGAACTTCATGGTTTATCGCAACCTACTTTAAGCAGGACAGTGAGAAGAGTAGTTGTAGCTATTGCCGCTCACCGAGTTGATTTCATTAAGTTTCCTCAACACGATGAAATACCTGTTGTGAAGAGAGACTTTTTTAACATTGCTCATTGTCCAAATATAGTAGGGGCAATAGATTGCACGCACATAAAAATAAAGAATCCTGGGGGTGAAAATCCATTGACATACATAAACCGGAAAGGTTTTTATTCATTAAATGTTTAGGTAAATATATGCATACCTAGGCAAACGATATATAATTTTTCTGTAAATAGATGGTTTGTGATGCCAAGAATAGAATAATGGACATTGTGGCAAGGTGGAGGGGAAGCACCCATGACTCGAGGATCTGGAATGGATCCACGTTAAAAGAAAAATTTGAGGTAATCCTTCAACAACGTATTGTTTATTATTAAATAAATTATCATTATAGAATGGCGAAATAGATGGTATATTAGTAGGGGATAGTGCTTATACCTGTTCAAGACATCTATTAACACCACTATTAAATCCTAGAACCAACGCTGAGGAAAGATACAATAGAGCACATATATCTACTCGAAATGACATTGAAAAAACATTTGGTATTATCAAAAATAGATTTAGATGCTTCTTCAATGGCATAACCATTCATATTGACACTTCAAAGGCAGCTACAGTAGCAATAGCAGTTATACATAATATTATTACTAATGATAGATTGCACAATAGGGGTAAATAAGAACATAAATTCAATTTATTGATTTAATTTATTTATAATTTACAAACGATGATATGGATAATGTTGTATATGATATACAAGAAAATCAAGAACAAGAAAATAATATTAACAATGAAAATGTAGTAGGAAACATATATAGACAAAATTACATAAGAAGATATTTTAATGACTAACTGTAATTTAATCTTAATTAATAATAAAATTAACTATATAACTTGACATACAAAAAGTTTCATTCCCTTTCTTACAACAATCTCATTCTTTCAGCATGGTACTCCTTCTCATTGCTCATTTTTAAATCGTGCCGTTCCCTTGATTGTTGCATATATACGATTTCATTTTTATTTTTACTTCGTGCATTTCTCTTGCTTTTGAAATACTTCGAAATAGAATATTTCTTAAACTATTATCACTTTAGACGTGTGATGATAGCACGAATACGTGGTACCCCACAAAACATAAAAACATTACATAAACGAAACTTTAACATCACAATGTTTCATTGTAACGTTTCCATTTTAAGCAGTTCAACGTTTATTAAATGTTGATATAACAGATTATGTCATGTCATAAAAGATTATTTGATTTCATTCAATTGTTGGATACACGATTTATATTTTGTGGAAGTTTAAAATATTAGTGAGCAATGTATCGTAAATATCTTACACAAAAAGAACTAGAAGCAGCTTTGGAGGAGGTAGTGAAAGAAATAGAAGACCAGAGGAATGCTCAGGATTCTGGTATATATCTGCTGCAATATTATATATATATATATATATATATATATATATATATATATATATATATATATACAGGGTGTCTCTAAAAGGTTAAGCCGATTTAAGCAAACTTACCTTATTCCAAAATTGCTTTGTTTCCTAGATACAGGGTGGTAAAGTTTAAAAATAAAAATCGTTTATTTTTAAATGTATGAACATTTTTCAAAGAATTACTTCAAAAATTTATGTCTGGAGGTTTTTGGGATGCGAAATGTATGGGTAAGTGTTACAAAAAAAATAATTTTAACCTACAATTTATTTATTACAATTTAATTTATTACAATTTTATTTACAAAAATGAACTAGGTAAGATTTTAAGAAAAGATTTTTGAAAATTCAATGGTGAACAATTTATCTAATAAAAATACTACATAAATTTAATTATCATAAACTTTTAGTAACTGTTCAAAATGACCTCCGTCAACATAAGTACAGAGATTAATACGACGTAAAAGTTCAAATTTACTCTTCTTAGCATTTCCGCGTCATTCTTTAATAATTCTTTAATACGTCATTTCTGCAGAGGTAAACATTTCAACCATTTTGACAGACAACTGAAATAAATTCAAACAATTTAAAGTTATTAATGCCTAGCAACTCTCAAACACTTCACACAAATTCCACAAAATATAAACGATTTTTATTTTTTAAACTTTACCACCCTGTATCTAGGAAACAAAGCAATTTTGGAATAAGGTAAGTTTGCTTAAATCGGCTTATTTCGACCTTAGGAATATGTGGTAGGATTTTGTACAGACCTTTTAGAGACACCCTGTATATATATATATATATATATATATATATATACAGTAGAATCCGTTTATTATGACTCCGCCTATATTGACCAACCGGTTATTATGACGTAATTACACTACGAAGTTTGGTTTTCATATAAAATTCTTTATAGAAAAGTCGGATATAATGACTTCCCTTACAGTGACATGTCGCTTATTATGACCCATTTTTAATAAATTATGTCCGGTTATAATGACCGACATGATTCTTTACACCTCCGGTAATGTTCATTGATTCCCGACGACGTTCGGCACGTGGCTCGCTTTTGTTTGGAATCTCAGTGAGTAATTGACGCTTGAAGGTCACGCATTGTTTTTCGTTTGTTACTGTGAAAAAATGTCGTCTCAACGACGTAAAGCATTTACAATTGAGGAGAAAGGTGCAATAATATGCAGATTAGAAAATGGAGAATCTAACTCATGTCTTGCAAAGGAATTTGGCGTGGGTCATTCGACAATATCAATGATTTTCAAAAACAAGGACCGCATTAAGCAATCGTTCAATTCAAATGTTTTGAAACCGAAGAGGCTTCGAAAATCACGACAAGAAAATGTTGATGAAGCATTAATTCAGTGGTTTAAAAACATGAGAAACAAAGGAATACCTGTCAGCGGCCCTATGCTACAGGAAAAGGCAAATGGTTTTGCCGCGCGTTTTGTTCTCGACTTTAATTGTTCTGCAAGCTGGATCAGTCGTTTTAAAGTTCGACATAACATTGTGGCGGGAAAAATTGTCGGTGAATCTTCGTCTGTTGATCAAAATTCAACAACAAACTGGTTGATATCTGTGTGGCCGAATTTACGAAGACAATTTTCTGATGATGAGATATTTAATGCTGATGAAACGGGACTTTTTACAAATTAATGCCGGATAAAACTTTAAAATTTAAAGGTGAAAATTGTAGTGGAGGTAAGTTGTCGAAAGATAGAATAACTGTCATGGTAGCAGCGAATATGAGTGGCACAGAGAAGAAGAAATTGCTTATTATTGGAAAGTCACAAAACCAAGATGTTTTAGAAGTGTCAAATCATTACCTGTCGATTATACTAACAATCGTAAAGCTTGGATGACGTCAGAACTTTTGAAAAATGGCTTCGTGATTGGGATCGTGATTTGGTAAAGAAGAAGAAAAAGATTCTATTGCTGGTTGATAATTGCCCGGCGCATCCAAATGTTACTGATTTAAAGTCTATAACACTTGCTTTCCTTCCGCCGAATACAACATCAGTACTACAGCCAATGGATCAGGGAATAATACGATCACTCAAAACGAATTTTAGGAAGAACCTTGTGCTCAAAATGATTAGTTGTCTTGATGCTAATGAAAACAACTCTTCTACAAAAATAACGGTGCTAGATGCAATTCTGATGGTTAATGATGCCTGGAATAAAATGTCACAAAGTACCATTCATAACTGTTTCAAACATGCAGGATTCATTGAAAGGCACGACGGTTTACCTATTCAAATATCAGAACATGAATTCGATGAAGAAGATGACATTCCTTTATCTTTGTGGTCACGAAACCTAAATTCAGATTCTTTAGCAGCACCGGAAATGTGGGAAGAATATGTTGACATCGATAGCGCTCTCCTCACATTCGAAGAACCCACCGATGAAAATATCGTACAGAACATTAGTGCTAAAGAACAACTCGAAAGTGATGGGGAAGAGGAAGTCGAGGAAGCACCATTACCTACCGCAGAAGAGGCATTAAAAGCTGCGGAATTATTATCACGATTTGTTCACAGCAATATTGAAAATGATAATTTGACCATAGCTATGTCTTCTATACACAATAGTATTAGAGACTGTTTTACAATAAAATGAAAAAACAAAAACAGACAAAAATTACAGATTACTTACAGTAAAAAATACACTTGTATGTGTTATAATGTGCTGATTACGTGCAATTTTGATTTTGATTTAATATGTATGTATACATACATATTTAATTACTATGTTTCTGTATTAAAATACTTAAGTACATATGTACATATTTACATGAAAAAGATTTTTCATTTCACAAAACGCTTTGTATGACGTCCGCTTATTATGACGTGTTTGTCAATTCCTTTCGGTGTCATTATAAACGGACTCTACTGATATATATATACATATATAGAAAATATAGACGATGAAGTGCTAAACGAAGAGCATCTTCCCAATCAAACAGAGATTGCAGGTTCTTTTGAAATACACGCGAATAATGTACTTCATCATTTTGACGATTCTGACGACGAAACACTTGCATCGAAAAAACTAAAATTCAACAAAAATATAACAACTCCGCATCCAACATGGAGAAAAGGCGTAACTACCTACGAGAATTTGCCGTAACAGGTAAAGTACGATTACGAAAACATAGTAAAAAACTTAGCAGATAAAACCCCCATGGGTATATTTCACTTATTTTTTGATACTGAAATTTTGACATCAATAGTAAACTTTTCTATGAAATACGCTCATGACAACAACCGTCATGATTTTTAATTTGATGTTGCTAATCTGAAGCGTTTCCTAGGAATATTGATACTGTCAGGGTACCATACTATGCCACAAAGTGATTTGTATTGGTCCACGCAAGAAGACAAAGGCTTAAGCATTGTTCGTAACTGCATGAGTTGGAATAAATTTAGAAGTATAAAAAGAAATTTGCATTTGGCCTATAACTCTAAATTGGATAAAAATGATAAATTTGCCAAACTCAAACCGATTTTTGAGATGATAAACAAAAAAAACATGGAATTTGGCATATTTGCTTTCAATCTCTTTATCGACGAGCAAATGGTGCCCTATTTTGGTAGACATTTCTGCAAAATGTTTATCAAAGGCAAACCGGTCAGATTTGGTTTCAAAATTTGGTGTCTTACTTCGTCTGACGGATATTTGTTTCACTTTATACCATATGGAGGAGCAAATGCATCTAAAGGAAAATTTGAATTAGGTCTAGGAGGACAAGTGGTTTTAGATTTATTATCTGTTGTCAAAAAGCCTAAAAGTCATTGTATTTTCTTCGACAATCTTTTTTCTTCATATAAATTATTTGTGGGACAATCGTACTAATAAATGTCCTCTAGATAACGTAAAACTTATGTCAACAAAAGAAAGAGGATCTTATGATTCCGCTTTTGATGAAATATCTAACATATCATTGACCAGATGGATTTGCAATTCAATAGTCACTGTGATTAGTTACAATTTAACACTTGAACCTTTGTCTAATGCAAAAAGGTATAATCGAAAAGAACATAAAGATGTTTTTATTTCTCAACCAAATGTGATAATGATAATAAGTACATGGGAGGAATAGACCTTCATGATAATGGAATATCAAACTATAGAATAAACATGCGAGGCAAAAAATGGTGGTAGCCGCTGTTTGTCAATCTAATAGATAGCGTCGTGGTTAACGCCTGGAAAATATTCAGATTACCAAACACTTCAATAATGTTACAGTTGGACTTTAAATCTTATATAGCACTACGTTTGATCAAATCAGAAAATATCACTACCCAAACTGATAGGACTATCGGAGTTTCGGTTGCTAATGAAGTTCGCTTTGATATAATTGGCCACATAATAACAAAAGATAAAAATCGAGCCAGAAGACGTTGTAAGCAATGTAAAAGTCACACTATTTATATTTGTGCAAAGTGTAATGTCTATCTTCATACAGACTGTTTTGAGGCATATCAATAATGATCCAAACAAGATTCATAGATTTGGTCAATGATGCGTATACGCATCATCACTTTTTTCATAAAATAAATTTTTTTTTAATAAAACTTTTTAAATATGTCTTATTTAATGTATTTTTAATTATAAACAATAATTAAATTTCAAAGTTTATGTCTCGTTTAATGCTTGGCCGTAAATGGGTTAACCTCTAAAATCAACTCCGCCATCTCAGGTTTGGTGTTTTTTTGGAATTTTTATATCTCGCGTTCTAATTATTGCACAGTCATAAATTTAGTGTCTTTGAATTCGTTTTGAGTTATATTTTCAACAATGTTATATAACAAAAAACTGTGCGTTTAACGGAAAAAAAGTTATTGCTCCTTAAAGTCGACGGAACGACTTAAAAAAAGTTGTTTTTTGCTTTTTGGCTCCTATCTTTTTTCCAGTCCGTCTGACGCTTTTTGTGAGAGAACTTTATTAAAGATAGAGTAATATCTAGCATTTACAATAAAAAATTATCCTGATCGACCCGCAAAGTTGCTATGTTTCGTGCGGGATTCGAAAAACGCTGAATAGCGCTTGCGCTCGGCGCTGCATTTTGTCGTAATACGACTGGTCTCTCGTTCATTTATTAAAATAAACGATTGTTATGCATTATACATTGTTTAAATATGCCTATATGTTCAATAAAAATTTTATTTAGAAAATGAACATTTCGATGGGTTTAATAATGACTTTATTCTTTCCAAATGTTATTCAATTACACTATTGCTATTTGTTACTAATTTATTTAATTTAAACGCAGAACTGTGTTTATATTGAAACAATTAATATTTCAACAGGTTTTAAATTTAAAAACATATTTTTTCTGTTTTTTCCAAACTCATTTCTGCACCACCTTTGAGGTTAAGTTCACGGCGCGTTTTTCTTTCATGTGGTTTCTCCAATAGGCCTATTCTACAGTTTTCACTTATTCTTTAGTAAATTTCTCACTTTGTCATGATACTAACAGCCATTATCTTTGGAAGTTTGTCATCAACTTCGTCGTTTTCGTCATTTGAGTTATCTACATGTTCTTTCGCGGTCGCACAGGTTTTCCCACGGCAAGTCTTGCACAAAAAAGAACATTTCAACCTGCTTTTCGACATCCACAAGCCCTGCAACACTTGGTTGTACAACCACAGGATACAATGTTTAAAACTTGGTTTCGATTCCTGATCGGTTGTCATTGGCTCCAAGTGCATTTTTCTCTGCACCGATCCACTTTTGCACTTGATGATATGTTCGAAGGAAATGTTGTCTCGCTGCTCGTTTTCGCAACCTGATCTGAAAACCAAAACTGGCGTTTACCTCCCACGAGCTCAGCAGCGAGGCAACATTCTCTTCGAACGTATCATTAAGTGCAAAAGTGAATCGACGCAGAGATAAATGTACTTAGAACCAACGAGAACCGATCAGGAACCGATACCACGCATACTTCTGGACTTTGTATTCTGTGGATGTACAATCAACTGAAGCAGGGCTTGTGAATGTCGAAAAGCAGGTTTGCAATGTTTTGTTTTCTGCAAGATTTGCTGTGGAGAATCCTGCATAAGTGCGAAAGAAGATATAAAGGACTCGAATGACGAAGACGACGAAGTTAATGACGAACTTACAACGATGGTACCTTTAACAAGATCAACCGCTTCATTGATACGAAAAGCAAGCCAATCACCTGGGATAGGTGAGAATGAATATGACGATAACTATCAATATCATGGCAAGGTGAGAAATTCACTATAGAAAAAGTGAAAACTGTGGAGTAGGTCTATTGGGGAAGTCACATTAAAAAAAACGCGACGTGAACTCAACCTCAAGAGTGGTGCGGAATTGAGTTCGGAAAAAGCAGAAAAAAATGCCTTCATAAAGGTAAAACCCGACGAAATATTAATTGTTTCAATATAAACACAGTTTTGCGTTTAAATTAAATAAATTAGTAACACATAGCAATAGTGTAATTGAATAACATTTGGAAAGAATAAAGTGATCATTAAACCCATCGAAATGTTCATTTTTTAAATAAAAATGCACTCCAACAAAATTGTTATTGAACAAATAGGTATATTTGAACAATGTATCATGCATAACAATTGTTTATTTTAATAAATGAACGGAGGACAAGTCGTTATTTCAAAATCCCGCCCGGAACATAGCCGCACTTTGCGCATCGATTGACGGACTAGAAATAGTTGAATCGGGATAATTTATTTTTGTAAGTAGTTGCAACTACTTTATCTTTAATAATGTTCTGTTACAAAAAAGCTTCAGGTGGACTGGAAAAAAGATAGGAACCGAGAAGGAAAAAATACTTTTTTTTAAACCTTTCTGTCAACTTTGAAGAGCAATATATATTTTCCCGTTAAACGCATAGTTTTTGTCATATAGTATTTTTGAAAATATAACTCAAAACAAATCCAAAGACACCAAGTTTATGACTGTGCAGAACGCGGGATATAAAAATTCCAATAAAAAACACCAAATCCAAGATGGCGACGAAGGGGTTGGTTTTATGGGTGCGCAAACTTGGAGTTTAACTCAGCGAGGAAAACTCTTTTGAATGGAAGGAAAGAGAAAAAATGTATATAAAAATGGTGGGTCAATTCCTAAATGCACTGGACTAGAGAAGCTCAACTTAAGAGTTGATTTTGACAACTGAAATTTATACGTAAGCCGGCAAGGTAAATTTCAAACTCTTTTATCCCCGAAACGGTGCATTTTAGTTAGCCTCAACAAGTGTACCTTTTCGAAGACTAATGTAGTGAAGCTTTCGCAAATTGATCTCCTTTTGCAAAATTTTTGCTTGCAGAAATATTACGACGCGCTACAGAAAAAAAGTGCCCTAGAGGCGTCCTCTAGATTTAACACATAATGGACAACATATAATAATAATAATAATAATAAGTATTTATTTGTCTAACAGAACAAGTTGTTCCAGTTACAAGACAAATACAAAAACACATACAAAATTAACAAAATACTTGAGTTTAAATCACAATATTAACTGTAAATAGTAAATAGATTTGTTCAGACAGAATCTATATAGAGGTAGAGTTAATATTTGAATAGTTAATGTTGTCCAAAGAACATTGTCGATTAAACACATCTATATTGTTTGGCAAGTTATTTACTATATTACACATTTTGTGCAGTGGTGTTGAACGCATCACATTTGTCCTTGCAGTATTATTAATTGGTCGAAAACCTCTAGGTTCCGAGTTTAAATTACGTTGTATATGGTAAAAAATTGAAATAAAAAATCAAACTTCTTCGGAGCAAAATTGTACTAAGGTAAATTACGTTAAATCGTCATATTTTTGCCCAAAGAATCTACCTGTGCAGTATGGTTCATTCATTACTAGACACCCTATCTATATATATAAAATTCTCTTGTCACAGTGTTTGTCCTCGAACTCCTCCAAAACAGCTCAACCGATTTTAATGAAGTTTTGTATATATATTAGGTAGGTCTGAGAATAGGTTTTTATGTATTTTTTATGCTCATAAGTGCAATTGTTTAATAAATATTAATAATTTATTCATTTTCAACCTCGGTCGATAACTGTGTAAGTGATAATTGATTAGTTATCCCCACCAGCTGATATCAGTCATTCAAATGTAAATAACATATGAGATAGAAAAGAATATTCTACCAGTCTTTGCCCCACGGTCCGCATAGTAACAGCCGTCCCGCCAGCCCTGGCCAATGGGAGCGCTTTCTACCCAAGCCACGCCAACGTTACTGACGGGAGGAACTGACGAGTCTCGGTCGAAATAAGAAGAAATAATTGTATTGTTTACTTAACGTACATACATTATAGTATTCTGTAAATATTATAACATTATGTAATTTTACCGGTTTAAAAGGTGAATAAATGAGAAAATGTTTTGAAATTGTTATTGAAATACAACAAAAACGCGAAATTTACCACTTTTTAACCGTTTTTCGTCGCACAGTGGTGTGCGTTTCTGAGGAGGTCGAAATATACTGCTAACAATTCTTTAATTTGCAGTAGCGAAGCGCGGCGGGGCAGCTAGTACCTATATAGATTTCAGTAACGGCCAACAATATGGTAATTGCATCTACGTGGTAAGCTATTACACGAAATTTGAAAATATATGTAGGTTACAATTCTTTTAAGTAGGTTATTACTAATATTACCTACTGCTAAATCGCCGAAAAACTTATGTGTGGACATATCGCCGAAAAATGACCAAACCCCGAAAATGCTTCTGTGGACAAATTGCCCAATGTGATCAAAACACCGAAAAGTAAAAAACGACGGTTTAGCGTTCGTAACCTGTCGTCGTCCCCGAACTCCAACTGAATCGGCGGACAATATGACGCAAACGTTTTGCGGACAAAACGCCGAAAATGCTTTCTGTGGACAATCAATTTAAGTTGTATTTAAGTGTTCGGAGATGAACGGTGTTGGTTGGTAGGTTATAGAGTTATTACAATTTCGGCGTTTTGTTAGCGGATTCAGTTGGAGTTCGGGAACGACGCCAGGTTACGATCGCTAAGGCGTCGTTTTTTACTTTTCGGTGTTTTGATCACATTCGGCAATTTATCCACAGAAGCATTTTCGGTTTTGTCATTTTTCGGTGATATGTCCACAGTAGTTTTTCGGCGATTTGTCCACAAATTCGTCCTTTTGTCAATTCGGCGCTTTGTCCATTTGGCGATTTGTCATAGCCCCCGGAAAAGTGAAAAGTAAAAGCTCAGGCGGACAAGAAATCGAACTTTGCAGCCAACTACCGTCAAAAAATATCAGGTTCACTGACATTTGAATATACAAAAATAGAAGATGAGTACAATTATTTAAAATGCTTAAATAAAGATGTATATTTATACTATACATCCATCAACTAAGCCGAATCAATAAAATTAATTTTAAAATACATATAAACGCAAATGATGCATTGTTTTAACTGAACAAAGTTTATTAAAAACCAATTAAATATACAGGGTGGGGCACTACCAACGAATTATTCTGTAGCATTAAAACGACAAATAATGTAAGAAATTTCAAGGCATACATACACAGAGATTATTTGAGACCACATTTTAAAAATATTTTGAATTGTACAGAGTGCTCTAGAAACACGTACCATATCAATGTTGGGTTATTTTAAATGGATCGCCCTGTATTTTTTCTATTTTTGAATTGTACGATAAAAAATAATGTATGTTTGTTAACGTTTCTGAGATAAATCGATTTTACCTGATTTACAGACCTTCCAAAAAAATACAATAACTTCAAAATAAATAAGAACAAGCAATTTTGTTTTATATCACCTTACCAACAACCTTCAACATCCCTTTTGCAATATTTACTATTAACGACTTAAAACTTAAATAACTTGCTTAACTTAAATGGGACACCTTGCATTTGTGTAACCTGTTGGAAGCTGGAACTAATTATTTTTCAGTTGGTATTAGGGTTACCAATTCCTAACTCTGATAGTTTTTGAGATATTTTAAAATTTGCAAGTTTAACAATTTGGGATTTACTGGAATCTTAGTTACCCGTAAAATATCGTAAAATAAACATTATCTTGCAACCATTTTTATTGTATAGGCCATTTCAGCTTTAAATATTAACATTTAAAAAATTTTTTAGAAAAAATAACAGAAATGTGCTGATGACTTATCCCAGGCTCAAAGAGTCAGTGGCATCACACCCGCAGGTCACAAACCACAACAACCATTATTTGTTACAGCAAAAACCGATCACACTGTAAACATTGGCAACATTGTTGAAAAACTTCTAAAAATAATGGTTTTTGAAATTATCGTACCACCATTAGAGCGATCACAGTCTTAGTTAACAGGTTTACGAAGATAGTAAAGTGTAATCGGTTTTTGATGTACCAAATAACGGTTGCTGTTGTTAAACATGAGTAAATTGTGACCGGCAAGCGTGATTCGACTGACTAGAGAATGGGATACTAGTCATAAGCACATTTCTGTTTATTTTTTTTTTGAAAAACTTAGATTCCAGTAAATCGCAAATTATTAAACTAGCAAAAAATTTTAAAATATCTCGAAAACTATCAGAGTTAGGGGTTAGTAACCCTAATTTAAGTTAAGCAAGTTATTTAAGTTTTTAGTCGTTACTGTTATGCGGTAGTATTAAAAACACTCTGTGTAACATAACATAATAGTAAATATTGAAAATAGGATGTTCAATGCTTTTAGTAAGGTGGTGTAAGTGAAAGTTGCTTATTCTTACTTAGTTATCTTAAAGTTATTGTATTTTTTTGTAGGGTCTGGAAATCTGATAAAATCGATTTATCTCCGAAACGGAAGTAAGTAGGTATAGGGACATACATTATTTTTTATCGTACAATTCAAAAATAGAAAAAAATACAGGGCGTTTAATTTAAAATAACCCAACTTTGATATGTTACAAGTTTCTGGAGCACCCTGTACAATCCAAAATATTTTGAAAATGTGGTCTCAATATCTGTATGCCCTAAGATTTCTAATATTATTTGTCGTTTTAATGCTTTAGAATAATTCGTTGGTAGTGTCCCACCTTGTATAGTATATATAGGTAGGTAATGGATTTTTATCTTTTAGTGTTCGGGGAATGTAATGAATATAATAAGAAAATTACTATAAAAATAAGGAAATACATGAAATCGCAAAAGTTTATTTATATCTTAAATTTTGTTTTGAGTTCATTCCACAACATGCATTTATGAGCCTGCGCGAGTTAGGGGATTTTTCTGAAATTCCCAGAACTATGAGTGTGTGTGTAGTGTTTATTATTCTAGATAAAGTACGATGCTACTACGTGTTTGCAGATAAATAAGGGGAAGAACCGTTTCCTTATATACTTGACGTAAGTAAATTGACTTCTGTTTTTATCCGCACTCAAAGGTTACAGCTTGATTCTATAATATTTTGATACGATACTGTGTTCGATTTAATAATTAGTGCAAGTAGGTGTAATTGTTACATATCAACAATGTTTCACGTAGGGACATTGCCTAGTTCGACACATTTACCAACAATTTCTAATAAATATGGTATGTTAGGAAGCATTAGTCTTTTTGACAGGATATTCATGTTCATTGCAGGTTTTGATATGAGCGGTTATCCTAGTATACTGACACCGCCGATGGATTCTCCGAGTTCGATGCATTCTATAATGATGTCACCTGATTCTGGTTGCAGTTCACCCCCTTATTTGATACCTAACAGCAACAGCATGTCATCATATGGTAGTTATAGCTGTGGTACATCACCTGTGCCTAGTAAGTAAAGATTAGTAGTTAAGAATGCTAAATTACTACAATATGTTTCATAAAAAGATGCAGGTCCGTACCTTGAATTATTGAACAACCAATTGACAGATTTCGTTTTCGATATAAGTCCGAAATGTCTGGAACGCATGGATCATTAAATGGAAAAACATCAGACAGAACAAGAAAACAAACTTTTCCGAGTGTTGAGGTAAAAGATTCTCTATTACTTTAGCATTTAGCATTTGTTACTCAATGGTTTCTAAAATGATAACATTGCAGCATGTTTTAGAACATTACTGTTTGTAAACAGTTTTTGTTATCATTAGATAAATATTGTCTATTAATTCAAGGTAGTTTGACACTAATATGTATGTAATTGGTTACTCCACATTAGGAATCACCTGATAACATATATGTTTTCAACAAACGAAGGTTTCGAGACCTCTGTGTCACCACCAGCTGAAACGGAAGTTTTACATTTTGCAACTCTTAGAACAAAGAATCATTTTTTGTAATTACCAATTCTCATGCAATTACTATGACGTCATTTCTTCTTTTAAATCTGGTATTTCCCAAGTACATTTCCCAACAGAAATGTGTATCCAGGGTTCTAAAAGTCAGTCGAATTACGCACACCGGTCACAATTTACTGATGTTTAACAACAGCAACCGTTATTTGGTACATCAAAAATTGATCATACTGTAAACATCGACAAACTTTAACCTGTTAACTAAGAATGTAATACAAATCGCTCTAATAGTAGTACGATAATTTCGAAAACCATTATTTTTACAATTTTTTTAACAAAGTTACCAATGTTTACAGTGTCATCGATTTTTGCTGAAACTTATAACGGTTGCTGTTGTTTGTGACAGGTGGGCGTGATTCGACTGACTCTTAGAGCCCGGCATAATTGTTATTTTGATCTGAAGAAATTTTTTTAAGGTTAATATTTAAAGCTGGATTGGCCTATACATTAAAAATGTTTGCAAAATAATGTTCATTTTACTTATATCTCATAGGTAACTTAAATTCCAGTAAATTGCAAATTGTTAAACTAGCAAATTTAAAAATATCTCGAAAACTATCAGAGTTGGGGGTTAGTAACCCTAATACCGATTGAAAGATAACTAGTTCCTGATTCCAACAGGCTACAGAAATGCAGGGTGTTCCATTTAAGTTAAGCAAGTTATTTAAGTTTTAAGTCGTTAGCGTTATGCGGTAGTATTTAAAACACTCTGTACGTCATAACATAATAGTAAATATTGCAAAAGGAATGTTGAAGGTTGTTAGTAAGGTGATGTAAAACAAAATTGCTTGTTCTTATTTATCTTGAAGTTATTGCATTTTTTGGAGGGTCTGAAAATCAGGTAAAACAAATTTATCTCAGAAACGGATGTAAGTTGGTATAGGGACATGTTAAAGAACATAAATTATTTTTTATCCTACAATTCAAAAATAAAAAAAATACAGGGTGTTCCATTTAAAATAACCCAACTTTGATGTAGTACTTGTTTCTGGACCACCCTGTAGAATCGAAAATATTTTTAAAATGTGGTTTCAAATAATCTCGATATATGTAGGCCTTACGATTTATTTGCCGTTTATTAATATTAGGAGTTTGCGGGAAATGCTCATTTGTTATTATGTATATCTTCTACTATACTATCCCTTATATCTTATACGCCACATTTTGTTTATATTGCTTTATTCTATTTCTTGTGCCATTCTTATTCATGATAATACTCGACCTCATTTACCTAAGATGATTTAAGATCTTCTTTCTCATACCCAAGCGTCAATTACAGTCCCAATCGAGGACAGTTCATTATAACTCGGACATGTTTATATAAAGTTTCTTCTTATGCGGATTAAGATGAAATTGTGCAATGTATATGACAATCTTATGGTTCTAGCAATGTAAATCTTATGGAAAAATTCTTAAAAACGCACGTTTTTTTAATCAAGACTACAATTTCTCTGTTAGACACATTTGTTATTTTATTATCTATTTGTACGTTTCTAACAATCGTGAGTTTTTAGCTGAATCACATCACATTTTTTTCTCATTCTTGTATTTATTTTTTTTTATTGATTAACAGTTGTTGAACTACGATAAACCCGCCATTATTCGTTGTTCTTTGTACCAATACGGAAGGGAAGGTATGGAGTATACTAGACAACTTCATGCTCACAGGTTGGTTAAAAAACAAGGTACTGAGGAAATTGACGATCCACATGATATACAAGTAAATTCGGAAACTGGATACATCGCTAAGTAATATTTAATGGATGCAAATAGTTCGTTTATTAATTGATAATCTTACAGTTTTCACAGTATGGGCATCATACATACAGCTAAAAAATTTATAGTTCCAGAACTCGTACGAAAAAACACTATTCTGAAACAGGAGGAAATAGCAAGGCAAGAGCACAAATTCAGATGGCTAACTAAAAAGGAGGAGTTGGAGGTATTTATACGAATACTACACTATTAACAGTTTTGAAATAAATACATTTTCTGTTAGGTGAAAGCATTGGCTGAAAAAGAAAGCAAATCTATTAATTTAAACGTAGTATGTTTGCGATTCGACGCTTTTGAAGTGAATAATAACATATATTTTCCTATATGTGCCCCTATTTACACACACGGAATTAATAATTTGAGTAAGTTTTTCGATTTGCATCCTTAAACTGAGTTTATTGTTATTGAATACTTTCAGAAAGTGCGCTTACTGGGGATTTGAAAATAGTGCGGATGGATCATATCACCAGCTCTTCCAGAGGTGGTCGAGAAATATTCATATTAGTCGAGAAAGTCACTAAAAGTACGTAATTTATTAAGTTTACAATCGACGTTGTTAATTTTACGTTTTCTTTAAGAAAATATCAAAGTGAGATTTTTCGAACTAGATGACGAAGACAATGAAGTTTGGAGCGATTACGGACGCTTTAGCGATTTAGATGTTCATCATCAATATGCGATCGTTTTTAAGTAATGTTTTTTTTATTTAAAAAAATATACAGGTCTAACTCTTTTATTTATAGAACTCCTCCGTATAAAGTCCTTGACATTGAGAATCAAGTAAGAGTGTACATTGAACTACAGCGACCATCTGATGGTGCGAGAAGTGATCCCAAAGATTTTACTTATACTCCATGCGAGGTTACTTTGGGAAAAAAAAGACAAAGGTATAATTCAGACGAATATTCGAGATCTCCATTACCAACCGCGGATCTGCCTTTAACTTTAAATCACATTTCTCAAAATTATGAAATACCATCGGTAACTAATCCATCGATCAGTATTGTTAATACAGAAGACATAGAAGCTGCTATGCGACAAAATAATTTTGATTCGACGGAAATAGATAATCTATGCAAATCGTTAATTTGGCCCAGTTCAATTAGAGATCTTTCAACTCCGATCACTCAAGATTTCGGACATTTGGGTTTAGTTATGGATACTCCGGCTATAGCAGTTGGCGATGATAAAGAAAATTCTTCTAATACAAAGTACGGCAACATTTTTTTCATAAACTCATCATAATTATGATTTCATTTTAGAACGAAGGAAACGTTTGTTGACGAACAACACTTAATACGCAGAGTCAAGACTGAAATAAACTCATTCATTAAAACCAATCCTAATGCAGGCAGGATGACCATGATGTTGAAAAATCTAGTGTGTGGGAAAAATTACATCAGTTCTTCGGGAATAAGTAAGTAAATACTTTATCAGTTGTTGTATTTGGATGTGTTCAAAAAATTTATTTACGAAAGAGAACGTTCCAAAGAAAAAGTGAGTTTGTTTCGAAAACCTTTAATTCTTTAATACGTTGTTCATTAGCTTTCTAGTTGTTCATTCATTTTCTAAAATTTTGCACGAATTATCTTATTTAGATTAACAAGTAAACTCTTATTAATGAATTATTGTATTTTATTTTAGTATCTTACACATGTTGGCTAAAGAAAAATCTGGAAATAATTTCTCCAACTATTTTTTGGAGTTATTGTCTAAATATGACCAGTCCTCTTTGATTGATAGTAAGAATACGAAAGGACAAACTTCTTTGCACATTGGAATCGAACAACACAATGAAGAATTTGTTCACAATTTGATAAATAAAAAGGCCAACGTATCCTTACCCGATAGTGAAGGTAACACTGCGTTACACATTGCTGTTATTAATCACTCTTCAGTTGCCATATTAAAATTAATTCTTAACCCATCAAACCACGTCGGCGAATACGTGGACAATTTTAATTACGGTAAGTAACACTTTCAATATTTGTGTAACGAAGTACTATAAGCAAAGCATTACAGATGGCATGACAGCATTACATTTGGCAGTTAAGACGAAAAACTTAAACGCAGCGAAAATGCTTGTTTGGAGCCGCGCAAATATTAACCTTGCCGAAATGAAACAGGGATATAGCCCTCTGCATTTAGCGGTTGCTAATCAAAATTTGGAAGTGATGAACTTTTTGTTAGAAAATGATCACACAGTTTGCGATAGCACCGATTTTAGGGGGTATACAGCATTGAAACTCGCTAAAGTTTTAGTTGACGAAACCAATCCAATAACAACGGAAATATACGATAACTTAGAGAAATTTATGGTAAGCAGTTTTCCGAAATTGTATTAGAAATTTTAAATTGATATTCGGGATTAGATTGTTGTATTAAAATATTTTCATAAGAAACGCTATCAGTTTCAAGATAAACAAAAAGAAACAGGACACGCCTGCAAATTGAGTCTGTACTTTCACATCGACGATCGTCTTTTGTTCGTAACATTAAATAATACATTGCGCGTATTGATTAAAAATGTCCCCATAAATAAGTATCAAAGTATACTTTTCAACCTACTGTTTTAATTATACAGGGTGTCTCGATAAGGGTGCAATATTTCAAGGGTACATGAGAAACTCCAGATTAGAGATTTGGATAATAAATCTATGTCTGGAAATGCGTTGCTTCCGATATACAGGGCCTTGAAAAATTCAAAATTAATATGGTAGTCAAGTGTTTTTGAAGTTCAGGTGAAGACAACGATACTCAAACCTCTTGCCAGTTGCGGTATTAATTTTGTTTTCGTTATCGCCATGACAATATTCATTGTTCACTACGTTTTTATTGTCACCTGAAGTTTTTCGATAATGAGCTCTTTGAAAGACATCCAAATGGATTTTATTTTTTCGCGGAAACGACGCGTCGGAGAAGAAAAAAACAAGAGAGCGTTTCTTTTCAAATTGATTGGGAATGTGAAAAATGATTCCAATATTTGGAAAAACCAGTGGCGTGCTACATTTTCTCTTAAAACTAAGTGAGAAAAACCGAAAGTCCGGTCCTGGAAATTTTAGAAGAGTCGGTTGGCACATAAATATGACCAATACTTTGCTTGACATACTCTGGAAATTTTAAGAAAATCGATCAACGCGTTTTCAAAATACAGACAAAACATATTAATTTTTGAATTTTTTCAAGGCCCTGTATATCGGAAGCAACGCATTTCCGGACATAGATTTATTATCTCAAATCTCTAATCTGGAGTTTCTCTATGTACCCTTGAAATATTGCCACCCTTATCTGAGACACCCTGTATAAAAATTCCGTTGGTTTCCGAGAGTTTTTGTTTATCTATACAGGGTGTCCCACCGGGAACGCCATCGATAGATTATAGAAAAACTGTACATGGGAAAAATTTGAAAATTTGGTAGTATACTAACATCGACGGGGGCAGTTCCGCTAAAATATTTTCAAGATAGTGACACTTCCGGTTATACCGGAAGTATGTGTCAACTTGCTTATTTTAAATAGAACACCCTATATATTATTCTATTTTTGAATTTTGCCCAAAATTCTAGACACATTTTGTGTATAATGTCCTATACCTAAGTCTAACTGTTTTGGACTTATTTTAAATTTTATGTCAAAAATGACGTTTTCAGGCCTAAACAAAATTATAAAATTTTCCTATACTAATGCCTTTATTATTTAATTGAAATAGGTTTCCTTGTAGCAGGGGACCTATTTTAGTGGGCTATGTCGATATTTTGATAATAAATTAATACAGGGCGATAAAAAAGGATTAAAATTAAATTCAAAAACACGTCAAAAGTCATTTTTTTAAATGCAAGCACCATGTTTTTATAATTTTTATAATTTATAATTTATTTAGCATCAAAAATAAAGTTGACTTTGTACAAGGTTGTCTATTCAAAAATTCATGGTTTTCGAAATATTGGCAATTTAACTTTTTTTGTTGCACAAATGCTATTGTATTTCTTTTAATATGAATGGTTGTTCCTAGTTGGCCATGATGGCGTTAGAAAACAATCATCTGTCAAGGATATGTCAAACTGTTAAAAATGTTCAACAATCATGCCGGGACGCTTAAATTATACAAACGAAAATTACTTAAATTTATTTATTATTTATGGACAATGTGATAAAGTTATATTAAGAAGATGTGTTACAGTTAACTGTACCGACTGTGAGTGTTAAAGTGCATATCGTTACCAAAGCGATAACTGTAAATGCTTGAAACACACGTGTGTCGATAAAGCCAGGTGTTCTTTCGTTGCGTGTGTAATACTGTACAAGTAATTACTTGTCTTTATCGACACACGTGTGTTTCAAGCATAATAAGTTATCGCTTTGATAACGATATGCACTTTAACACTCACAGTCGGTACAGTTAACTGTTGGCATTTCTTAGTTTGATACACACAGTTTGACATATCCTTGACAGATGATTGTTTTCTAACGCCATCATGGCCAACTAGGAATAACCATTCATATTAAAAGAAATCAATAGCATTTGTGCAACAAAAAAATGTTAAATTGCCAATATTTCGAAAACCATGAATTTTTTGAATAGACAACCTTGTACAAAGTCAACCTTATTTTTGATGCTAAATAAGATAAAATTATAAAAACATGGTGCTTGCATTTAAAAAAAATGACTTTTGACGTGTTTTTGAATTTAATTTTAATCCTTTTTTTTATCGCCCTGTATTAATTTATTATCAAAATAGCGACATAGTCCACTAAAATAGGTCCCCTGCTACAAGGAAACCTATTCCAATTAAATAATAAAAGCATTAGTATAGGAAAATGTTATAATTTTGTTTAGGCCTGAAAACGTCATTTTTGACATAAAATTTAAAATAAGTCCAAAACAGTTAGACTTAAGTATAGGACATTATACACAAAATGTGTCTAGAATTTTGGGCAAAATTCAAAAATAGAATAATATATAGGGTGTTCTATTTAAAATAAGCAAGTTGACACATACTTCCGGTATAACCGGAAGTGTCACCATCTTGAAAATATTTTAACGAAACTGCCCCCGTCAATGTTAGTATACTACCAAATTTTCAAATTTTTCCCATGTACAGTTTTTCTATAATCTATCGATCGCGTTCCCGGTGGGACACCCTGTATGTTTTTGTGTATCGCTAGTAGAATACTTACGTGATGTGCAGTCGTAATTACATATCATTTGAATTGTCAAAATATGACTCGGTTTTTTAAGACTTGTGCCAGATTAACCTTGCCCGAGTTTTTTAAGGACTTCTATTCAAATGGTTTTGTAATTTTTTTTAATTACTGAAATTAACATTATTTACAAAATAATTATTTTTCAGAAGAAGAATGGTAAGTTCAATGAAATTCTTCTCAAGGAAGAAGTTGAGGAATATTCCGATGATGAGGTAGAAGTAAGTAATTTACTTTGTATTCTTCAACCATTTTTTATTGCTTTTGTCTTAGGATCTAGAAGTGCAGTTCGAAGACTGTACTCTGGGTGATAAATACGATAAAACGAATAAATTTAACGAAGATTCCTTAAATTCTTTATCCGACCTTCTTGACAAAACATCAACATGGCAAAATTTGGCCGAATCATTAGACTACGGCCATTTACTTAAAACGGATATTTTCAAATCTGTTGGACGACCTACGAAAAGTTTATTAAACTTTGCTATTGTAAGTTATAGTAAAATTCTTACTTAAACGAATTTTATTGTTGATTTCTAGGCCAATGGAAATACAGTGAAACAAATACGCGATATATTGGATAATTTACATCAAAAAGAAGCAGTGGAAATTATTGATGCCATGGTACGAATGCATTAACATTTTATAGTATTTAGGATTAAGTTTTTCTGTTTATGAAGAAATGATTGTGATAGTATTAAAATTTCGTATTGTTGAAATATTGTTAAAATTTATTCCATTTTATATAACTACATATTTCATAAAAAATTAGATAGGTATACTTTCTAATTGTTTACATTTTATATAAAATAAATGGTAAAAATCATATGAATCATTTTTTTAATTATCTCAGAAAATAGAGAAATAGTGATTCTACAGCTAATGAGTTTAGTGATGGCATCTAATGTCGCCTAGTGCTATCGTAGAACATCCGAATAATGGTCAATCAAACCAGATTCTAGACTGGCTTGGCTTGGCTTGGTTGATAATTACCTGACTTCTAGTCGGGTTAATTTAAATGATTTCTAATTGCACGTGCGGATGGACTAAATAAACGTGCAAAACGCGACACATTAATATGAACCATTTGACTAACAACGTGAGCGAGGTACAAGACGCGAGATTCAGCGGTATCTCTATTACAGATAGATTATTAACAGTACTTACTCTACCTTCGGTCCCGCGGAAACCCCAAAAATCACAAATTGTACGATTTCTACACTTTGCCGAAGTTTTAATGAAAGCTAAAGTGGAGGGAGATACGAGTTAATTCTGTGAGTTGAATGACTCGTGAAAGGGCCTTTATCATATTTTCCTTATGATCACGCGCTATCACTTGAAATTTCATATTTACATTAATTAAACTATTAATTAAATTGAATGTAGTGAAAAGTAATTGGTTGTAGTTGTGTGAACTTTACGAAAACCATAGTAATAATTAAATACAATGAAGTATTAAGTAACAATCGTTACAGCACAAGCAAGAAGTTGTTAGGTGACAAATATTGCACATTTCTATTCTACAGAGTGTATATGTACAATTTTCTTATGTTCGATCAGTGTTGAATTAACCATTATTATTATATTATTATTATTATTATTACTAGCAACGAACGATATTAACTTGTTTCCAAAACAAAACAAAAATTTTGTGGGGAAAAACGATATACCTATATTCCAAAAAATATCGGCATTGAAGAACTAGTATTGACTTTACATTAAATCTTATTCAATGGCGGAAAATAAACTTAAATCCCATGATTGTGTACTTCCCCAAATTGTGTGTCAATAGCTACGTTAAATAACTCCTTGTGTAAGAAAACTTGTATAGCAGAACAATATCATTTAAATGGGGCTTTCATTATTAAAAGATTTTTGCTGACAACAATGTCAAGCTACCAAAGCACGTAACACTCAAAATAAAACAAAATTAAAAGCTCCGATCATTCCTTAAGCTAGGTTTGTGCACCATCCTAGAAAAGTAGTAGCATGGTAGTAGCATTTCCATCACAAATTAGTTTTGTCTATGCAAGTTAGTCATTCTGATTAACCCTTACAAAATTGTTACAAAAGATTATTTACATTTCTTCACTGCAATATTTTTTTTTAAATTATTATCTTGGGAAGTTATTATTTATTCATTACGTACTAAAAGCGGATATGTAGCCCAATCATTATACACATTTGGGCCGAATAAAATTTAGGAATCGAGGAAATTCTGAAGTTAGGTAGTGTAAAGACCCCTCTTTACAACCCGATGGTGGTGGGATTCAACCCTTAAATACCGGACTCTGAGAGAGTACTAAAGCTATTTCAGAATAAAGGCAGGAAGATAAAGCAACGTTAAAAAAATTGACCACTAATCAGATAATAAATCCACTATGTTTCAGAAAGAGTGCAGCCAAAAGAAGTACATATTTCTAAACTGCAATAGACCACACCGATGCTGACTGAGAGTACTAAAGTCAGTACGAACGTACCCCGTAGCGTTAACTTCACAGTAGTGATAATTGTAGAAGTGTTATAGTAGAGTTTATAATAAAAATCGTAAAGAGAAAATAGTGGTGTTCTTTTTAGTCCACCAAACCGCACATTGGTCCTTGGAGCAGTATTAAACCAAATTCGCGTATTTAACAAAATTATCGAAAAGAAAATCTCTGCTACAACATCATCGTATCGTAAGAGCTTCCAATCAACGTATAAATTGGTAAGTCTCCATCCTACATTTACTCCTTATCGTTTACCGCAGTTCATCACTCTGTGTACATTTCTATATTATTCAAATCTTAATTCTCAACGCAATGGCAACTTCTGTAACACCGTTAGAAACTTTAATTAGCAAACGAGCTACTTTAAAATCAAAAATAACTAAATTTCGTAACTTCGTCAAAAAATCAAATAACGAAAATTCAAGCGATTGCATTAATGTAAAAGAACGGTTAAATGATCTATCAAGCATTTACGATGCATATGAAGCGCTTCAAGATCAAATCGAAATTTTAGACTCAACACAAGTCACTGATAGGGACGAATTTGACACGAATTATTATGCATCTAAAACTGAAGCGCGAATCTTTTTAGAAAATCTGTCAACAAATTTATCATTAAGCAAAGATAGCAATACAAACGTAGTTGATTCTTTAAATCTTCAAACAAAACTGCCTCCTTTATCATTACCGAGTTTTAACGGCGCTCGTGATCAGTGTGAATCATTTTATGAATGTTTCACGTCAATGATACATAATGAGCCCAAATTAAGCAACATTCAGAAACTTAATTATCTTCCCCCCCCCCCCCCCCCCCCCCCAGGTCTTGTTTAAAAGAAGACGCGTTAAAAAGAATTGAAAGTTTAAGTACAACTAACGAAAACTATGAAATAGCATTACATATATTAGTTAAACGTTACGACAATAACCAATTAACAATTAAAAATCACGTAACTGCTTTATTCAATCTTTCGGACATAAAAAAAACCATCATCCCAAGCCCTCGTGGATATGTTAGATAACGTAACCCTGCATCTTAAAGTTTTAACAAATTTATCATTACCAACCAATTTACTAACTATCAAATTAGATTTTGCTACCAAACGGGATTGGGAACAATTCAATAAAAACGATATTCCGACATTTAAAGAATTTTGTACATTTCTTCGTAACACATCTAAAACACTAGCATCATTAGAATTTGATCACAAACCTAATGAACGCACTCCATTATATAATCCTAAATTCAATAATCGTTTTAATATAAGTGCCGTTTCTCAAATAATTAAGTGCAATTATTGCAAAGGAACTCACTTCACTACAGCATGCCAAGAATTTATCGTATTATCAATAAGTGACAGGTTTAAAAGAGTACCAAGAACTAAACTTGTGCAAAAATTGTCTAAAATCGAATCATATTACATCTAATTTCAAATCAGAATTCAGTAGCCGCACATGCAAAAAACGCCATCATTCTTTACTTCATAGTAACCCTGATAATCAAATCGAATTAACATCACCTTCGACTTCGAGCACCATTGTAACAAATCAGTGTTCAATAAATAACACTTATCAATCAGTTAGTGAAACACTATTATCTACAGCAAGAGTAGAAGCAATTAACGGAAATAAACGCGTAAACGTTAAGGTATTACTAGACGCGAGTAGCCAAATCAATTTTATAACTTATCATACTTGTCAACAATTAAACCTTAAATTAAATAACATGAATCTTCCAATTTCCGGGATAAACAATTCAAACTCCATCGTAAAACATTGTACAACGGTAACCATAAAATCCAGACTAAATTCATTTACAACAAATATCGACTGCCTAGTTTTAAATAACATAACGAACAATTTGCCACTTACAAGCTTCAGTTTAGCGAAAATTAACATTCCCAACATTAAATTAGCTGACGAAACTTTTAATACCAGTGCCCCTATCGACATGTTAATTGGAGCAGAACTTTTATGGGGGTTATTGCAAGTAGGCCAAAATAAAAATAATCGAAACGAACCTTATTTTCAAAAAACCGTATTTGGATGGATTGTCGGTGGAAACATACATCCTAAACAAATAACCAATTTAGTTGTTGCTAAAATGTATCTACCAATTCTATTAGTAAACTCAAGAATCAATTATCTAAATTTTGGGAAACCGAAGAAAACATATGTCCAAATAAAATTTACACCGAAGAAGAGGAAGCTTGTAATAAACATTTTCTAGAAACGTACAAAAAAACCGAAACAGGGCGCCTTGTTGTCAGCTTACCGTTTAAGTCGAACATCAATGAGTTAGGTGAAACCAAAAGTTTAGCAACAAAAAGATTTCGTTACTTAGAAAATAAATTTGCATCTAACGTCGACTTAAAAAGAGATTACTAAAAAGTAGAACGGCAGCAGCTCGACCTTGAAAGTTGCTCTGAGTGTACTTTCACTTTCTCTTTGAATGACGTCATCTGTGACCTCGCCTTGTACGTGTATGAGGTGATTTTTGAATGTGACCTCGCCGTTAACGTGTACTAGGTCTTTTGGAAATTTTTTGCTGACGTCAATGCCGGCAGGGATTTTTGGGGAAATTTTAATTAACGCCACTTTGGCATAATGACGTACGTCTTACCTTGAAATAAAATAGTGCAATAAAGATAAAAATATATATTTGTCTCTCTCATTTACATACATATTACATTCAATACTACAATACATGAAAATATTAAGCAAACGTTGGATCACATGGACATCTTCTTCTTCTTCTTCATCTGCTCGCGATGGAGATTTGGTACTGCTGCATCCTTCTTCAACGCACATATTTCCCAACGGTCTTCATCTTCTGTAAATCGAAAAAGAAATTAAAATAAACACTAAATGTAATAAATTGAATGGAAATTTTTTAAATATTTAATAATGAATCATAAAAAATCATAACTTAGCGCTGTAAAAATTAAAAAAATACACAACGTAAAACAATATGGCGGAATTAAAACTTATCTAATGAAATGAATTGATTAATAATTAAGTTGCGACATCTAGTGCCGCCTCATACTATCATTCGAAATGTAAAATAAAATGATTAAGATTGTTGTTTATTAAAGAAGTAATCTTACAATCCAAAAATTAATGTTATAAAACTAAAAATTTTAAATAAAAAATATTGAGACGTATGTTAAATAATTAATCACGATATAAAAAATTAGCGCTGTAACACTAAAAATGTTCAAATTCAAACAACAAAAGTGGTGGAATTATAAGAAAGAAATTTGTAAAGTGTAAATTATAAAATAAAGTAAATAAAAAAACTACAAGTTCTTGGTTGATAAAATGAATTTTGAAACTGATTAAGAAAAATTAGATGTTGAATACGATAATGTGTTTGAACAAAATCAAAATTACAACATCATGCAAAGGTAATATTAAAATCAAAAATTAACGACACGCAAAATAAAAAAATAATCAACGCCAAACAAGCAGAATTAAAAGGAATTACTACATCATGCATTACAGAATAACGTTTATAACACGGTTCATAGATTAAAAAAACAAATTTTGTAACGTAAAATCGAAACTTAGCGCTGCAAAGATAAAAATACTCAACGTTAAAATCAAAATGGTTGATTTAAAAACAAACACAAATAAAAATTTTAAATTAAATAACATATATTTAAAAATAATAAAGCAGAGTTAAAAGGAATTACTACAGCATGTATTACAGAATAACGTTTATAACACGGTTCATAGATTAAAAAAAAAACAAATTTTATAAAAACTAATTTTGAACGGAAGTAAAACCATCCAGCGTAAAAAAGTAAATACGCGATTAAAACTAAATCAAAAAAAAAATAATTAAAAACGTACTTACCCCTAGCAATACATACACAAGATCTGACACTACCGGTGGTCGAAAATAAACTGAAATATAATAATTAGAAATCGTAATTAGCCCTAATCACGTCACGCGGTATTTTCCTTCGCTGTGCGAATGACGTGTACCTGCATACCGAAACGATTAAATAAATTTTCTATTGTCATATTGTTAAACGAATCTTAAAAATAATTCTAAATAGATAAAACTTTGAAAAAAATTGGAATACGTTAACAATCTATAAGAATAATGTGCAAACGAAAAACTGTAAACATTTCTGCCGTGGTAAATTAAACGAATTTTAATAATTGTACAACTGCAATCTTTTTCAACATCACTCTGTAGCTCTAAACTAAACCAACAGTAAATTGGATGAACCATATAGATGAATAATAGATAAAACAAAAACTTTGAAAATAACAAACGTTTTGAATTATTTAAAAAATAAAGGAATAGTTTTTCAAAAACAAAAATGTTAAATATGCACTTTTCAACTATTAGAAATTTGTCGATGGCCATTAATCCACAAGGACTATTAATGTTTCGCTGGTGAAATTTTAACGACACTAATGAATAATTGACATTCCTCTGCTTTCAAAAATGCATAGTTTCTAGTGAATCTTTGCAAATTATTAAAAAATAATGTAAAATTTTAAGAAAAAACGTAAAAAGATTTCATTCAGAATTTTGTTTAAAGAAAACAATAAAGTACATTCGACAAACGAACCATCAACAACAAATGCGTGACATAAGAATTAAACATGTTCTAAAAATGATTTTGCGTTTCCGTTTACAAAATCGGAAAAACTAAACGTAAAATGTAAAAAGTTACTCAAACAAACTAAAACTGATGTAAAAATATGAAACAGGGTACAGCAATATTTTCAATTTAAACATCTAGTCTTCTTAAGAAAAACAAATTATAGATTTTATGCACTGATTGAAATATAGTTTTGGAATAACAAATTGTTAGCCTTTATTGAAAATGCGAATTTACAATTTCTTCTGCTAAATTGCCACTCTTGTCTTAAAAAAAAACCAATAGTTACACCTAACAACGGCTTTTTACTGCTTGACAAATACATTCGAATTTACAAATTCTTTTGTTGTTTAATACATACTTACAAATTTAATAATTTTTAGGGTATAGAACGTTAATGATCATTGATCTTAAGTAGGAAAACTACAGATTTTCATCTGAATTTCAAAATTTCTTATATTTTACGCCACAACTAAAAAACTAGAATTAAATTTAACTAGTGTCGTGTTTGTACACGGCTTAAAAGAATATACAAAAAAAAGTTTAATTATTTATTCGTTCTGTTAGCAGATGCGTCGTTACAGCTACATGGTTGCACGCCCAGTGGGGCGAATTATTTACATGACATTTGTCACCTTGAAGTTGGCTGTGTCTCCATAAACGCTATCACTAATATTACAAACACTACAACTAGAATTACTCAAAATATGCGTCGATAAAATACCCAAATTACGTGACGTCACAAACTTAATTATCCAAATGCACCGATTCGCGTATAAAAGTAAGAATCGGAAGCAATAATAACCATTACCGTTACATCGTTGACAACAACATTAAATATGTCGGTCTCCACAATTCTAAATCTCTACCCGTGCGGGATTTTCGGTGACGACGAGTTAGTGGAAATATACAACGATCTCTGCGAACGTCTAGTGCTTCACGGGGATGTGGTGGATCCTGAAGACGAAAAGATTTTTGATAAGTTTATCACCCATGTCTCCAAAATCAAGGTACGTCTTTTTTACATTTTATTTTACATTGCAACTACGTTTCTACACATGTTTGTTACAGTTTGGCGTTAACCCACCGGGAACTCACGACGCAGCTCCATCGACTTCGGATGCCTTAAGTTACGGTCCGTCAACTTCTAACGTAAGTTCTTTTAATTTGATTTAATAATGTGATTTAATAAGTTATTGTTACAGTTTGTCGGAGGAGCAATTAAACCCCGTGGGGGTTTCGAACATTTCACCCTCATTGGTGAGGGTGAAAAATCAATAAAAAAATTTAACGCTGTGGGAAAAACTCTTATTTTTAAATTTAAGGATGGCGTGGATACCGGAATTAACCCGATTACGTGGTTAGAGGTAATTTAATTTAATAACACTCTAATTCATTTTTCATATTTTGTTAGTAAGTTTTTTATTTTTAAATTTTTTTAATTCTTGTAAATAATTTTTTAATTTTTATTTTTGTAAATAACTTTAACAGTAAATATAGTTTAGGTTTTAGTTAGTAAAACAAAATAAATGTAAAATAAGTCTTTATTTGTAATAAATTTTTTTTTATAAATTTAACAAATTCGTTTTCATAAAACATAAATTGTACAATAAAATAATAAGATGATCATTATTGATTAAATTGTTATCAAACAATTTCAAAAATTCTAAGGTATTAATACTACAAAGTTTAAAAATAAATACACAAGACAATATTGGCCGCAGAAACCTGAATGGAAATCTTGCAGTGTTTGAGAGTTATAAACCCAAGTTCGACAATTACGATCTAAAAATTGTCGGTGATTATTTTCAGGAGGTCTTCCAAATGAATCAAAGTATTCTCCGTTTCCGTATTCATCAATGAAAAATGCTGCCCATTGTTGCCCTGGTTTGTTTGAGGGATCGGTGTTTGCAATTACAGCGGCTGGTCTCGGAATTCGAAGTGGAAGTTGATTAGAAGCACATACAACGCGTTGTACATTCTTGATGGTCGGAATACTCTTCAATTGGTGTACAAGTTCGAGGTGGTACATCTTTACTATTTGTTTTGAACCACTCGCACAAAATTAAGGCATGTTCTAATGCACACGATGGGTTTTCAATATGATGATGAAGACATTTGACTGCTTCCATATCTTTCTTTAACACTTTAAACGACGGACATTCCATCCCTTCCATGTTGATTATAGGTTTATTTAAAAATTTTAATGTGTGTTGTTTTTCGACGCCTTTTACAAAAATTGTGTTGAACGGTTCTAGAATTTTTCCAAGTTCAGCTTCAAAATCTTCATAATTTATGTATCCTCCACTCCATCGCAAACCGTGAAAATAATTTTCCAAATAACGGGTTTCTCGTTTTACCGAATACGGTAAAGTTGAAAATTTACACGGCGGTTTTATAAATAACACTTCACAACATTCACCATCTGAAGATACGATACCAATTTCCTTAGGTATAAATTTTTGTCTTTTCCCGAAATCCCTGCATGTCAACGAAAGCGTCCATTCTGACAGCTGATGTTTAATAACCGCTGGGTCTTCAACTACTGAAATCAACTACAACGTTTCGATGTTTATCAATCTCGATGACGTTGTCGAATTCTGCGTAAACTAGACAATTTACAGTTTCCGCTAACGCGTCTTCAAAACCCACTTATATGCGCAAGGAACCGTTTTTACAAGATTCCAATGGGTACTAATGTTCGCGGATAAATCAGGCGTTAAATCAAACGCTGTTAAACAGTATCCTTTGGCATAATCTTCGAGAGATATTTCATTCCCTTCATTTAGAAAATGAATACCGGTTCCAGAAAATAATGTATGATACGCTCGTACATATGATCCCGACTTTGTGAAATCCGGTTGAAGTGGTTTGGATGGTATTTGTTGTCCGTCAATGTATAGTGAAAGGTAATTAATTTTATAATGTTGAAAATTGTAAGGATTAACGGCGTAATCTCCATTAAACGCTTTATTCGACACAAACCCGATAATGCAACGTTTCGGTAACTGACCCAAGAATACGTTATCCAAAGATTTTCTCTGAAGTCCCGACGGAATAGTTAATACTTTTACATCAGCTTTAGTTATTGGATACTTTGCTGGAGTAGAATCCAACGCTTTCGTATGAGCAAGAAGTATTGTAGGGTTAATTCTCATTCTTCTTACCAACAAAGTCGCATCTAATATTTTAACTTTGTACGTTGGTGATGCGGCCATCAGATTAAACGAATCTCTTGAACGAACAAATTTGATTTTCATTTCAACACCGTTGATTAGAAATTTTCTTGATTGAATATATCGGAATGCACGTGTCCTATCATTTCAACATGTTTACTCGCTGATGTCAATGTTTTACGTTTGCTAAATCCTGTGTTATCTTCACCCGTGGTATCAAATTTTCCAGGTGTATCTTTATACCAAAACTACATGTTAAATGTGATTGTTTCGCATCGGGTCCATAATTGAGCACCGTTTCAATATAAGATCGGTACGCATACGTGTTATTTGGTGGAGAAACAAGTTTTTGGTTTAAATAAACTTCAACTTGATTAAATAGCGAATGCATCCAGTTATTTACAGGGGCTACAATTTCGTCAGCTGGTAACGTCGTATCGTCTTGCTTTACAATTTTAGTTGTTATGTAGAGCATCGTTTGACTTAAATCCAAGTAATCATTGCCATTACCCGGTACAACAAATTCGATGGGAGCATCGTCGCTTAGTGAAGATAGGGGTTTATAAAAATCCATTCACCTCCTTCTATAGAAGTTTGAGTTGCCGGAAGGGCAAATAAATCTAATTCAGATTTTACACATTCACAAGATTGGGCGTGGAGAAAAGCCATTGTTAGTTTTACCAAAAATATCGTCGTAAACGAGATTAGAAACTTTTCGCCGAGGTTTTAACGTTTTTCTGTTAATAGCTAACGACGACTGATTACTTCTTGTCTGACGAAGCTTTTTATATCCCGATCCTTGCATTAGGGTTTCGATTTTATCATCCGCTTTACGTTTAAGATTTTGACCCGCTTCGCGCATTCTATCTTGAAAAGATTCTTTAATTGGTCGGTTTTCTATGACGTCGCCTAAAATATTGCTTCCTGTTCTTAACACCTCTTTTCCTACAGCTTTGGCGCCAGATTTAAATAATGGTAGAATTGATCGAAAGATTCCTCCTAACCAACTCCCTATACCGTGACCTCGTTGATATGGGGCTCCTCTGTAAATTGCACCAATTCCGCTACCCGCTTGATTCATGTAATATTGTTGATACGGACAAGCCATATTTACGTAAGTTTTTTAAAATGAAGTTTCAAATTCAAAGTTCCGAACTCGAATGGCATTGGAGCTCCTGTCTCGGTCCTTATATTTATCTCGATATTTTCGAATTCTCTTCGCATCACAGGCATGTAATGTACCGGGGAGTAAACTATATCTTTGTGACATCCATAATTATAATTGTCAGAAGTAACGTTCACAATTCTTAGAAGTGGTGATAAAATGTCGCCGACAAATTGAGGTTCCACAATATCGCAGTACACAAACATTTGCGATGGTATACCGGTCCATATGTTTGCAGGGTGTTTTGCACTTTTCTGCATTGCTAAATTTTGATCAGGACTAAAACCTAATTGCAATGCTAATCGTTTAGAAAATCCTAGCACACTCAAACTTGTGTTTAACGTTAATAAAATTCGTTTAGTAACTTTATTGTATTTAAAGTTTATTAGTTTCTTTATTAACTCGTGATTATTAATTACATCAAGAACGTCTTCAATTGATTCGTAGTTACCCGCGGGGATTTTTATGATGTACCATTCAGCATCGGAATAGATAATTTCTTCATCATCTTTAAGAAAATAGTTTACAGCTTTTTCTAATATACCTTCTACATAATATCCCTCGTTATCTGGCGGTTCAATGCGATAAAACATTAAGTTCTCAGCTTCACCAACGGCTAAGAATGAACACGGGTACTGAATTTCAGAAACTCCGACAACCCATTCTCCCGTCAATCTTACACGTTTTGGAAGCTGCGTGGTGAAAGTAGCTGTAGTGTTACCAGGAAAATAATTCATAGAACTATTGCTTAACAATGTCAAGTAAAATTCGTTCTCGGTATTCATAATTCTTCTAAGTGTTTTGCGAATACCCAGGAGTTAAATTTCTCACCATAGCCTTGCCACTTTACGAAATACTGTTTGTTTCGACCTTTACCTTTTTCTTTTAAAACTTTTTCAATTTTGTATGTGGTATTGTGATCAATTATAACAGGTTGTAATTCTTCTTCATAAAATGTTCCTTCTATTGATTCACCGTTTAAATCTTCAATTTGATAGACGGGCGGTTTGCGTTTTATAACTTTAATTATTTTAAATATTTCCTCGCTCCAATTTGCAGTGTAACCTTTCTCAAACACTAGTTTGTTTCTACTAATTCTCACGTGTTGATTCACTTTATATTTAGGTAAGCGCTGAAGACCTACGCCATTGTGATACAGATTTTTCCAAACTTGTAAAATGTTTTTGTCGTTGACATCATTGGGAGCCATTTTTATGCTTCGGTGGTATCTGTTGTTATAAGATGACAACAAGTCGTGTAATACGTCGATATATCGGTAAGAATTAGAATATGTAAAATAACGCCACATCCGTGTTTTAAGAGTTCTATTAAATCGTTCTACTACAGCAGCTTTTACATCAGGATTATTAGTAGCATGAAAAGTTACGTTGTTGTCTTTAAAATTTTTGGACAGTTCTGGCAATAAATTCTTTTCCTTTATCTGTTTGAATACTTTGAGGAATGTTGCGAGCTTCTTCAAAAATATTAGTAAATGCTTCAATAATGTTTTTAGATGTTTTAAACTTAATAGGTCGCGCCCATGCTTTCTTGGTGAAAACGTCGATTACTGTTAAAATGTAATTGAAGTTGTCGTTATATTTTCGGATATTTTGCATGTCACACAAATCCGCTTGCCATAATTCAAACATATTATTTACAATGTATTTATTTCGCGGAAATCGTTTTTGACAGGTTTGTGTACAGTATATGATTCTTGTTTGTGTAACCAATTCTGTACATCACTTCTTGAATATCGATTTCTCACACTTTGTATTAAAGAATTCGCACCAGAAAATCCTACTTCGTTAGACGGGTCAAAATATATCGTGTTTAATTCCATGATTATAGTTTCAAATTTTCCCAATTTAAAAACGTTGATGGTGTTTTACTCCGTGATGATGACATTCTTGTACGTACTGGACTGCCTTTTGTATAGGACTTCTTGATCTGGACCGATGTATTGAAATTTTCTCTTCGTAATTTTCCTTTTTCGGATCAAATGTTTGTTCTTGTGGAGATACTACACTCCTCCGTTTTAAGTTTCCTATTAGTTCTTGCGGAAAATTTATTTCTTTCAGAAATGTAGCAAACTGTGGCCAGCCTATCGGACTCGTATTTTTTCGAGGTCTTATCGCATCATGCACTAAGTCTATAATATTTGACGAAGGAATTATTTCACCTTTTATTGTGACAGTTCCGTTTTATCCCACATTATATCACCCGAAGCATTTAACATTTTCATAAAACTAACACCTTTTTTCTTATACATGGTAGGTAATGTATCAACAATTTCAAAGTCTGGCATACTTGAAGATTTTTCTTCGTGTATCGACATAGATTTTTCTTGTATCGGTATGCTTACAGGATGTCGGACTTCGTCCGCAAAGTGTAAGTATCTTTGAAGAATTTGGTTATACTGTGTCCATTTATCGTGATCAGAAAGTTTAGAATTCAAAATATTGTACATCTCGGTATCAAGCTGAGACAATATATTGTTCTCGACAGATTCTGATGATTTCAAACGTTGTATTAATTCTGGTGGTACAAGCAACATTTTCTTGGCGTGTTCCATGTTTAACCAAAATACTACTTAGCACACCGGTTAGTAAAGGTGCAATGAGAAGTGGTAGAAATGCGCCTCCTTGCTGAACCAAGATTTTCTTTTTCTTTTGATAGGTTCCCCTGTTTTACCAATCTTCTCAAGATGTCTTTATGACGCGAAAGTTGTGATTTCTGGTGACGTGACAAAGGAACTTTTCCTTTTAAAGTATTGTACACGCATTCGCAAATGCAATGCACTTGTTTATCGTCTGCACATTTTAGTAATGCAAGACGTTCTTTATTTCCAAGTTTCGCAAGAGCGCGAAGGAGTTCGCGGTGTTTAACTAGCACTTTGGGCATTATTGCTTGATTATTTCAAATTTATCTGAACGGGCGTATTTAAAGTCTTTTTAGGGGCGTAAACACAACATGGACCTTCTTCGTTAAAGATCGAAGTGCGGTAACGAACTAAATCCGGCGTTGTTTGTTTTAAATCGAAGAGTAAATAGCCATGAGGTTTAGATGTAGCATCAATGTAGGATTCTTCTAAAAATTTTGGATTTTCGGGACAAATCTGTCTAGTTAAATGTTTAATTTGGGCTTTATCGCGCGGGTTTTAAATAATACAATGTAATGCGTATTTAAAGAAATGTCGCGCTGGCCCTTCCCTTGATGAAATATATTTTGAGTTAAGAAAAACACGCTTAAATTACGGTGATGACAGCCTTTTGTAAATATATCCACAATTGAGGAATTTGCTTCACGCATCAAATCATCTATAATAATTAACGTAGGTTTTGCACCGTCAAACAATTCCATACTTGGTAAGCCTTCTTGGAATTGCACTTCAGTAAGTTGTTTGTAAAGAGGTTGCCACTCGTCGTAAAACCAAAACACTTTTTCAAACTTAGTATTACATGCAGTTTCTTTTTCTTTTAAAAATTCACGATAAAGTATGATTTACCACACCCTGACGGGCCTGCTACAATCGCAGAGAATGGGTGTTCAAATTGGTACATGTTACCACTCGGTGATTAAATGTAAAGTAAAAAAATTTAATTGAAACGTGTTATATATTTTATTTGTTAAATTATACAGTGAAACAAAATTATAAAACTATTTATACAAAAACCGATCATCGTAAGATTCCATATAATTTTTACCTGAACGGTTACATAATGCGGAAATTTATGAACTAAGTCTTGCAAAGTATTGTTGTCTTTATGTTTTTCATCCAACACTTTATTGAACTCTTCATATCCGATTTCATCCATGTCAACAACCTCTTCATAACCAACGTTTTTCTTTTTATCAACTATGTCAACTACGTTTTCTATAAACTGATTAAATTGAAAATCACACTTTTCTAATTTTTCATTCGCGAAATAAAATAGTTCTTCATTTTTCTAATTGATTGTAGCGAACTAAGTCCTAAGTACAGCTGATACTTTTCATCACTCTTCTTCGGGGCGAATCTTACAGCATTTAAATCTGTTGTAAGTACGATATAATCTTCAAGCTCGTAACTTCCAGAATCTTTATATCGAAGAGCATTAATAATATCATCTAGCACATCTAGAAACGTTTTAAATTGCGGTAGTGTAAACTGTATTGCACAATTAAACCCCTGTTTAATTATTTTTAAACAAGGTCTGAAGTTGTTGTAAACATCCATCCCGAAACAAGCTGATTTGGTGTAACTATTGTTTAACGGGATAAATACCTCATTAAGTAATGTATTTTTCTCACGTTTTTCGAGATTCTGTTTGCAGTCTTCATCTGTTGTGACACCATATGATTTTCGAGCTTCGTTGTACATTTTATAGTCCACTTCTGAAGGTCTGTACACTGGTGATTGTGGCCTATGGTAAGGAGCTGTGTTCTTCTTGGCAGAGTTGAATTTGAATTTACCAGCCATTTTAAAATAAGTACTGTCGAGACACTTCAAGACTAAATGTTAGACACAAAGACGTCGCTTTTATACAGGTGGTAAACATTGACGTCATAATTTTTATAGAAAAAACACTTCAGGCAATTACATCATCATGCCAAAGTGGCGTTAATTAAAATTTCCCCAAAAATATCTGCAAGCGTTGACGTCAGCAAAAAAATTTCCAAAAGACCTAGTACACGTTAACGGCGAGGTCACAGATGACGTCATTCAAAAATCACCTCATACACGTACAAGGCGAGGTCACAGATGACGTCATTCAAAGAGAAAGTGAAAGTACCCTCAGAGCAACTTTCAAGGTCGAGCTGCTGCCGTTCTACTCTAAAACTTCATGTCTGAATATTTACGACTAAATTACATGGAACAGGTACCGATAAACGAAATACATAGAAAACCAAGTGTTTACCTGCCGCACTATGCTGTTTTCAAATCTTCAACGAGCAAAATTCGGGTCGTGTTTGACGCCTCTTTAAAAACCACTTCCGGATTAACTTTGAACAATACTCTAATGGTCGGGCCCATGTTACAAAACGACTTATTTTCTATCTTAATACGCTTCGAAAAATATTAAAATTCCTCGTAACAGAAAAAAGCAAATCCTCGTCCACCAAATGACCAAAATTTTCAAAGAATTCTTTGGCGTAATAATCCCGACGAACCTTTATTAGAATACCGCCTTAGAACTGTCACCTATGGGATGGCGTCGTCACAATTTCTTGCAATTAAATCTATTCAACAACTCGCGGAAATTGAAAAATCTAATTTTAAATTAGCATCAACGGTAGTCTTACGTGATTTTTACGTGGATGATTTATTAACGGGCGCAGACAACGTGGCCGAGGCACAGTTAATAATTAACGAATTAACAAATCTTTAAAAATGCGGAGGTTTTGAACTAAGACAATGGCAATCAAACGTACCTGATCTTTTATTGCATAATAATCAAACATCAATTCACCTCATCGACCTAGATTTAAATAAACAAGAAATTAAAGTTTTAGGAATAACGTGGAATTGTGTTGACGACACCTTCCGATATGTACTAAAACCAATTATGCATAAGAACACGACAAAACGAAATATCTTGAGCATTATCTCTCAACTTTTCGATCCTTTAGGATTTATAGGTCCAGTAATTATAAAGGCCAAAGCGTAATTGCAACAATTGTGGACAATTAATATTAATTGGGACGAATCAGTACCGTCACATTTACAAACGCAATGGGAGGGTTTCGTACAAGAATTGCCAAACATCGAAAATATAAAAATATGTAGAAGCATAAATCCAGATTTAAGTACTCAACTTGAATTGCACGGTTTTTGTGACGCTTCGTTGCAAAGTTATGGTGCATGTATATATTTAAAATTAAATAACGGTAACAGTATCAATACGCGTCTTATATGTGCTAAATCTAAAGTGGCACCATTCAGTGGCGGCTTGTGCATATGGTCAATTGGTCAATGACCTCCCAAAAATGTTGACAATATATAAAAAAATATTAATTATTACGGTTTTATTAAAATAGGTAATTTACTCGCAAAAGTCGCAAGTATAATAACTTAAAATTTATCGGCCGTCGTTCGTAATTCATCCTCTTCAACCTTGGGCTGGCGGTGCGAATTGTCCTCATTGAATTAGATCTACCCGAAAAACTCGAAAACGTGCAGCGCCCGAATAAACGCGAACGTCCGAAACAATAATCAACTTTGGGTCATGAGCCGGATCCCGCAGTTTACGTCGACTTCGTATAGGGTGTACAATTACGCTCGATTTTTGATTCGATTTTCGCGTGTTTTAAATCAATTTAAGAATTTATATTGATATGTTTTACTGTTGTTGTGTTGTTTTGTAAAAATACTATTTTTGATTCGCGTGTGCATGCGCTATAATAGAAAATGTCGGTAGTGCAGAAAATTAAACAACTAAAAAGTGCTAACAAACTTAATTTTACAAAATTAGTTGAGTTCAAGGCAAATGGTCGTCCTTTGCCAGAACTAAGTTTACGACAGACTAGCAAAGACAAAAATAAAGATGTTCATCGAAACTTTTGCAAGGTAATGTACGATTTAGCTAACTGGATATGTGGTTGTGAAGTATCAAATGTATCTTACTGTTTTGTTTGTTTATTATTTTCTAAAGACTCGTCAGACTCGCTATAGTCCAAATCCGGTGTCAGAGATTTAAAACATTTAAAAGAGGAAATAAAAAAACATGTTTCGTCTGCAGAACACATGAAATGCTCGGTAAATTTTGCAACCGTAGGAAATGTTGATATTCGTACACAGCTAGACAATGCTTATAGAAAATCCCTTAGAGATTTTAATGAGAATGTTTCGAAAAGTCGCTATATTTTGAACAAAATTGTAGATTGTATAAAATTTTGCGGTGCATTTGAGTTATTTATATTTTTTAAGTATGCCTATTTTTAAATTAATTTTTGACCTCCCAGTATGATAGACCACGAGCCGCCACTGCCATTAAAGACAACTACTATTCTACGTTTGGAATTATATTGCAGCAGTACTTTTAACAAAATTAATTTTTAAAAAACAAGGTTAAAGATATTTACGGAAACATTAAAACAATATTTCATTGGACCGATTCAACAACAGTTTTGTCCTGGCTAGCAGGGCACCCGAGTATGTGGAAAACATACGTCTCTCATCGGGTCGCGGAAATCCAGCTGCTTAGTAACGTCAACGCGTGGCATCATGTTAGTACAAAGGAAAATCCAGCAGATATAATATCGCGAGGTACAACTGTACAAAATTTAACAAATTCACAATTATGGTGGGAAGGTCCAACTTTCTTAAAATCTCATCATATACCAAAATTTAATCTACACCCAACAGCTGAAATACCCGAGAGAAAAAATCCACCAAAGTTATCTATGATCGAAATAACTTCAACAAATTATTTTAACGAAGTATTCAATAAATTCTCAAATTTTAACAAATTATATCGAGTAATAGTATATGTTTTTAGATTTAACAATAATTGTAAACAAAGACGTGTAGAAAATTTAAACTGTGATGAACTTATTAATGCGAAATTATTTATCTTTAAAATCATTCAACGGCAAGAATTTGAAATCGAAATAAAATCACTTAAAAGAAATCAATCATTGAACCGCAACAGCACATTAATTTCATTAAATCCGTTCTTAGACGAGCAAGGCATACTAAGAGTTAATGGACGGTTAAGGCATTGTTCAAACATTAATATAGAGCAAAAATACCCTATAATTTTACTCAATAAAATTCATGTCACAAAAATATTAATTCTCACGGAACACGAGCGCCTTTTTCATGCCGGTCCGTTGGCAACTTTATATTCCATAAGGCAACATTATTGGCCTATTTCTGAACAAATCAGACCTTTTTATAATTTAGATTACGCTGGTCCAGTTACATTAAAATCTGGCAAGGAAGAATTAAAGGAACCACTAAATCTTATATAGCTTATCTTTGTATGCTTATCAACACGCGCTATTCATTTAGAGTTAGCCTCAGATTTATCATCAGATGCATTCATAGCAGCATTGAAACGCTTTATATCACGTAAAGGGCACATCGCCAATATATATTCCGACAATGGGAAAAATTTTATAGGTGCTTACAAACGATTAAAGAATTAAATGTGCTGTTTAGCAAACAAAACTTTATCAATGATCAAATAAACCAACTAGCTAACAACAATATCAATTGGCATTTTATACTAGTTAACTCTCCCAACTTCGGTGAGATCTGGGAAGCAGCAGTAAAATCTTGCAAGTCGCATTTAAAAAGAACTATAAAGGACACTCTTCTAACATATGAGGAAATGTACACAGTGTTGACACAAATTGAAGCATGTCTCAATTCTCGTCCTCTGACCCCACTTTCCTCTAACCCGAACGACCTGACTGTATTAACTCCTGGCCACTTCCTTATTGGAGCACCATTAACATCGTTTACGGAATTAAACTTAATGGAGCTCAAGTTAAACACATTATCAAGATGGCAATATGTCGAACGCTTACGTCAAATGTTCTGGAAGAAATGGAGCAGAGAATACTTGCAACAGCTTCAAGAACGAACAAAATGGAAAACCAAATCCACCACACCAGTCAAAATTAATGACATCGTTTTGTTAAAAGAAGATAACTCTCCTCCTCTTAACTGGCCTTTGGGACGAGTCATCGAACTGCATCCTGGCGACGACGACTTAGTGAGAGTTGTGATAAAAACATCCAGTGGAGTGAAAAACGGGCAATTTCAAAAATATGCTTACTACCTTTTAATAATTAGTGAAAGTGTAAATGCGTAATAAAGTGCATTGACAATTAACGACATTCTCTAAACTTTTATTAGTTATAAATATCAATTTGCTGTTTGATTTCTTTATATCTAAATGTAGTTACGATAATCTTGTATCATGTATCATGTAATATTTTAATTTTGTATATTTTGAAACAATTATTTCAACGGAAGCGGCATGTAAAGACCCCTCTTTACAACCAGATGGGGGTGGGATTCAACCCTTAAATACCGGACTCTGAGAGAGTACTAAAGTCAGTACGAACGTAAACCGTAGCGTTAACTTCACAGTAGTGATAATTGTAGAAGTGTTATAGTAGAGTTTATAATAAAAATCGTAAAGAGAAAATAGTGGTGTTCTTTTTAGTTCACCAAACCGTACAGGTAGTTAAAAACTTAATTTTATAATATTAAAAAACTTTCTCCGAGGGATATGACCTGATGAAATTGTTAATTTTTACAATGTTTGTTTAAATTAAAACTTCTTTTAAATAGAAAAATATAAAAAAAATTCAAACAAAAGTTCTAGTTTAAGATCTTACCTACAACTTTTGTATGAATTTTTAATATCTTAATTTGTAACAAAAAATACAGCCGATTTTTAAAAAGTATTTATGCTCAACGTTTTCTTGATATTTCAAATTATTCACTGTTTGATTAATAATATCAAATAGAAATGCAGTGGTATTGAAAATTACTAAATCAACATTATATTTATTATAGAAATCCTAAATGTTAAAACAAAAAGAAGATTTTCAAGAACTGAAAAGGGGTAGGAAAATGACCTAAAAATTCTTTCAACACCTCTTTTCTCTCCGTCCACAATCTTATTTTGAAACAATTTAAATATTTCATGTTTCGTTGATCAAGTTCACTATGATAATTGTCAAGCCGTTTGGTGATTTTGTTTTTTTTTGTGGAGATTTATATTGTTTTTTTTAGAAGAGGTGGGGTGTATATTGTGTTTAAAAAGTGTTGAGAATAAAAAAAAGTGGTGTTGTTAAAGAAAAGGGAAGGGGAAGAGGGAATGTTTAAAAAGAAAAAAAAAGAAGAAAGTAGGTGGAGGGGGGGGGGGGGAGGGGAAAAAAAAAAAAAAAAAGGGGGGGAAAAGAAAAGAAGTGAAAAAAAAAAAAAAAAAAAAAAGGTGAAAAAAAAAAAAAGGGAAAAAAAAAAAAAAAAAAAAAAAAAAAAAAAAAAAAAAAAAAAAAAAAGGAAAAAAAAAAAAAAAAAAAAAAAAAAAAAAAAAAAAAAAAAAAAAAGAAAAAAGAAAAAAAAGGAGGGGAAGGGGGGGGAAGGGGAGGGGGGGGGGGGGGGGGGGGGGGGGGGGAAAAAAGGAAAAAAAAAGGAGAAAAAAAAAAAAAAAAAAAAAAAAAAAAAAAAAAAAAAAAAGATTGTTTTGTTTTGTTTGTGGGGAGGGTGGGTGGGGTGGGGAAAAAAAAAGGGAGGGAGGAGGGTGGGTTAAAAGGGGGGTGAGGGGAAAGGGGGGGTGGGGTTTAGTGGGGGAGAGGTGGAAAGGGGGGGGGTAAAGGAAAGGGGAGGGGGTAGGGTGGGTTAGGGGTGGGGTGAGGGGGTAGGAAGGAAAAAAGGGGGGGGTAAAGAGGAGGAGGGAGGGGTGAAGGAGAAGAGGGGAGGAGGGGGGAAAAAAGAGGGAGGGGAAAGGGAGGAGGAAGAAAGAAAGGGAAGGAGAGAAGGAGAGAGGGGAAGGGAAGAAGGGAAAAGGAAGGAAGAAGAAAGAAAGAAGAGAAAGGGGAAAGAGGGAAAGGGGGGTAAGAGGGGGGAGGGGGGGGAGGGGGGGGGGGGGGGGGGGGAAAAGGGGTGAAGAAAAAAAAGGAAGAGAAAAAAGGAAAATCCTCTGAAACACTATTTTTGTTGTTTGGGGGTTTTTGTTTTTTTTTTTTGGTGTTTTTTTTTTTTTGGAAAAAAAAATTGGATAAAGAAAGTAAAAAAAGAGGGGGGGGGGGGGAAGGGGGGGTGGAAAGGGGGAGGGGGGGGGGGGGAGGGGGGGGGGGGGGGGGGGGGGGAGGGGGGTGTTGGGATCATCACGAATTACAGTATTTTTGTTCAACGTCCATAGCTCACGACACGATTAAAGATTATTATTACTTACTCCGTATTTATTAATCATAGTAGTAGATGATTTAACTTCTGCTTTTCAGTTAAGTAATATACTGTTTGATACCTTCAACTTCATGTATCAACACTTTATTCGTTTTTCGAATATTGATGTTGCCAATAAAATAAAAATAGAATTTTTGAAAGAGGCCAGTGTACAGTTTTGTTTTTTCATAAATAGAATTAAATACATAAGTAAGTTAACACAACAACCCCAAAGTTTTCAAAGAATCCAAACAACTTTAATTTTAAAAATATATAGATAAAACTGGTACCTACGTAGAGCTGAAACAAGAAAGAAACTGTTTTTAAAAAACAAAATACTTTGAATTTTTGTAATTGGAAACAGAATTAAATCTATAAAACTGAAACAAAACCAAACCGCAAAAAACTGTTTTTGAAGAAGCAAAACATTTTCGATTTTTGTAAGTAAAAACAGTATTAAATACAAAATATTAAAATAAAAAGCAAACCGTATAAAACCGTTTTTGAAGAAACAAAACTGTTTCGATTTTTGTAACTTGAATCAGAATTAAATTCAAGAAATTGAAACAAAAGCAAACTTTATAGAACTGATTGTGAAGAAACGATACTGTAAATCGTAAAAAACTATTTTTAAAGAATCAAAACAGTTTCGATTTCCACCAGCCAAAACAGAATTGAAGGGGTATGATTACTACAAACCAAAAGAAAAAACAATCACATAAAATCTGAAATATTTTCAATACTTTTTTGGTTATATTAAACGTTACCTTTGTTTCATTTATGTTACTGTAACAGTTTCGATCTGTGTTTACTGGGTTATTAAAACCAAACCGGTTTTGTTTACAAATGGGGGAAAAATATCAACCTTTCAATTTCAATTTTTTAACACTTCGTTGAAACGTAAAATTTTTAAGTTTAATAGGTATAATTTCAATAATATTTGACAAAGCTCTATAAAAATTGAACGGGACATACTTCAAAGTCTGTATTTTTAAATGATAATTTTGTTTTGAAAATCTTTATTATTAAATTTAAATGGCGCATTATTTTTATGCCGGTGCAAATTTATTTTAAGCTAAATATGAACTGTTGAAAATTCATGAACACATAAATGAATATATCTAGTATCGGTTACATATACTGAGGTAAAAAGCAGGTGAGAATGCCGAGAGCAGACTGTGAGCAGCTGTGTATTACATGTATAGTGTACAGATGATAAAATGATGTTACTTAAAGTCATGTTAATCATCTAAATAAAAGGAACACATACCCATACAGTTAATCTATTTTTTGCATGTTTCTAAAACATAAATCATATTATAATAAATTCAAAAAATTCTTTGTATAATCGAACCACACTATTATATTTTAAATAATTGATAAATTATTTAACATTTAAATGCCATGTTTTCCCTTGAATTAATCTAAAAACATGTTATTGCATACTGTCTTGTTAATTTGAAATTAGTAAATAATTTATTTAAACGAAAATTACATTGTCACTAATAATTTAAAAGCATTAATGTACTTTCCAGATTGATTTAATCAATTAAAAAAAAGCCCTCATTTATCTGTATGCATGCAGTGGCATTTTGGGTGCAACTGGGCGCCCATACAAAATTGTTTGCTAAATAAAAATTTTTTTTATTTTAAAAAATGTTTCAAACAAACATTGCAGCAGGAAACTTATGTCTAAAAATATTGGCTCCATTTTGATTTAAAAAAAATAATTAAGATAATGCTAGTTTGTACGTTCACGGCGTTCTTAAAAATAGTGTAATCTTTAAATAGGCTTTAACCATTGATTATAAAGTTACTGCTTTAACTATATAGTATATTATATGCAACAAGTTTTATAAACAGCTGTGTAATTTTTTAGTATTTTTTTTCATTTTCATTTTTAAAAAGTTATTTAAAAAAATAAAAACTCAGGTAAATACAGGGTGAACAGGTAACCATACAATACACTTCGCGTGGAAAAGTTTGCTTCATTAATAGTAAGTACTACAGTTCAACTACCTAAATTCCAAATCTCATTAATTCCTTAATTTTTTCTAGATTATGAGAAAGTTTTGTGTATATTGATTGAAATAATAATGTCTGCTGTTTGTACACCAAACTAAAATGACCATCAAGGTCATTGTCAAATGCAGATGCCTTCAAGTACGTTGAAAATTTACCAATCATAGCATTCGTACCATTCCGCAAATGGGCAAATGTGCATGACCCAGCTCTTCCGTTTATACAACACATGTCACTCGCGTGTGAACGGCTTCACTTCGTGTTTTAAACTGCAGAAGTTATGCGTGAAAGCCTTTTACTTAACACTTGTATTGTATCACAAATTATAAAGAACAAACTACTTCTGTTAGTTATTTCACAGTATAATTCGTAGATGTATACTGTGGTTATATTTAGAGTGTAAACACATCTTTACTAACCACAGAGTATAGTCGAAAGTATTCTACCGTCACTAGTAAGTGTCAAAAACCTTTCTGTAATGACAGAAAACCTCAAAAACTTTTAAAACAATTTCTTAATAAAATGGTACTATCACGGGCTTCTCAAATTTTTAAATTTTCTAAGGCTCTTTCAAGCAGCCGATCATTATGCACGTCTAGCGTCAAAAGATCTCACGCACCGTAAGTGCATTTAAATAATTTTGGTTATGTAATTTCTTTACCGAAACCTTATTTTAAATTTTAGATGGAACTACAGGTGTGCACCACCTCCCCAGCCAAAGTTCTTGTACGTTCTTGCAGAAGGTGTAGGAGCAGTGATGTGGTGGTGGGTTCTGTGGCATTTATTTACACAATTCGATCACATTGTTGTAAGTATACTGTTCTACAATTCAATTCTTCATTAAGTCTTAAATATGCACAGAACATAGTTTTTTTTTGCATTTTATAGCAGTTATCATAGTTTTATGTATTGCGGCAATTCCTTATAAATGTTCATTGTTTAATTTAGTATGTTTGCAAATACAGTCTTAATTTACCTTAATCCGAACTAGTTCCCATCAAATTAGGCATTTATATGGCAGCTATTTTTGCGATCCTCCTTATTTTTATAGAAGGGTCACTCTTTCATGCGATTTTACTGTTGACATACATTAGTAAACTTCTAATTCATTATACCTACAAGATTGAAGGTATAAATTCTTAATAGCAACTAAAAAAAATGTTTTCTGTTTGAAAGTTTTGGAAAAATATTAACAGATCCACATTATGACAGAATAGTAACTAACTGTAACATAGTAACTTTGTTGCAAGAAAATGTGAACATTGTATTTAAGATTTGAGCACTATTTTAAGCAGTACTTACTTCTATGAGTCTGAGATTCAATTTGTATTAACCCAAGTTGTATATTAAAGAAATAGTACGGGGTGGACCGATTTCGATGGGATTGCAGGGTATTTCGGTAACTACTACTATTAGAGCAAAACTGTTCACGTAGCATTAGGCCAACTTTTTGAGACGAATTAAACAGCGAAAACGAAAATTTGCTATCTTTTTCATTTTTGATGCATGTTTTATACCGAAAATAAATTGTCATTATATTGTTAATTAACATTTAAATGCAAAAATAGTTATTTATGTATCAAGGCACTAAAGTTTGATTTTTCATGACGAATGTGTTTTAGTTGCAGAGGCGATAGCCGATGCAAATAAAACACGTGAGTCATGAAAAAAACTTAAGTGTCGAGGTATGTACCTCACAACTATCAAATTTTAAAGCGTTACATGTTTTTTTATAAAAAGGCTATAGCGGAACTATTGGGAACATAAACCAGGAATTAAATCAGACATTTTAGAACATGTCTGCACAGTTTAAATACTAACGACCAGTAACGAAACTTCTCGGCGGCACTTTGATGTTTGAATTATGTTTTTTAGTGACCTTGACGCCTTTTTGAATAATGTACATTCAAAAAATATTTTTATAAATACTACCGTAAGTGCATCGATGTAATGTGGTTGACGCATATTTGATTTCTTAACAATACATCTAATGTGTTACTAAAATAAATAATTTCCTTACTTGTACTTGAACACGACTGATCGAAAAATAAATAGTTTATGAACATATGATTCTTGAAATACTTATTACAAACTCGGGCCTATTATAACTATTAACCTACTGTTTACACCTGCTTCACAAACAACTACAATTAGAGGATAAGGTTTAAATCATCCGTTATCTAAACTTGGAAATGAAAATAATTTTATGGTTGATTTTACAATTTTCGTGATGAAAAGCAACCTTGTTGCTTAAGTATACTCATTAAGGCATATTAGTATGTATACTTGTGATAAAACTGAAAATAATTCTGAAATTAAATGAATAGTAATGTTATCAAATAAATATATTAATAAATGCTTACCTAAACTTAATACTTAAAACAGTCAAACCCTTAAAACTAGTCAATGTCAATTAATAATATTGAATTAATGTTACAAAAACACAAATTAGCTGATACCTATACGCCATTTTGAATAATGTGGATTTTGACGCATGCCCGTTTTTGAGGAAAACATACAGTTTTCTTACTGAACGGTAGTATGTATACTGTGATGTCTGTTGGTATGATAATCATTTCATATTTTGTGCTAACTGATTAAACTTTACACACAATAACATTTTTCCGAAATCATCACTAAAGTACAAAAAAATCGGCAGTAAAGTAAATAAAATCGGCACTAAAGTAATTCATTATACGACGATTTTTAAGTTCACATTTTCGCCGGTAGAGATGCAGTGGCGGCTCGTCGTCAATCATACTGGGAGGTCAAAAATTAATTTAAAAAATAGACATACTTAAAAATATAAATAACTCAAATGCACCGCAAAATTTTATACAATCTACAATTTTGTTCAAAATATAGCGATTTTCGAAACATTTTCATTAAAATCTCTAAGGGATTTTTCTATAAGCATTGTCTAGCTGTGTACGAATATCAACATTTTCTACGGTTGCAAAATTCACCGAGCATTTCATGTGTTCTGCAGACGAAGAATGTTTTTTTAATTTTTCTTTTATATGTTTTAAATCGCTTACACCGGATTTGCACCACAGCGAGTCTGACGAGTCTTTAGAAAATAATAAACAAACAAAACCGTAAAAGCTTGATACTTTACAACCACATATCCACTCCGCTAAATCGTACATTACCTTGCGAAAGTTTCGATGAACATCTTTATTTTTGTCTTTGCTAGTTTGTCGTAAACTGAGTTCTGGCAATGGACGACCATTTGCCTTGAACTCAACTAATTTTGTAAAATTAAGCTCGCTACCACTTTTTAGTGGTTTAATTTTCTGCATTACCGACGTTTTCTATAATAGCGCATGCACACGAGAACCAAAAATAGTATTTTTACAAAACAACACAACAACAGTAAAAATATCAATATAAATTCTTAAATTGATCTAAAACACGCGAAAATCGAATCAAAAATCGAAAGTAGATGTATACCCTATTCGAAGCCAATGTAAACTGCGGGACCCGGCTTATGACCCAAAGTTGATTATTGCTTCGGACGTTCGCGTTTATTCGGGCGCTGCACGTTTTTCGAGTTTTTCCAGGTAGATCTAATTCAATGAGAACAATTCGCACCGCCAGCCCAAGGTTAAGGAGGATGAATTACGAACGACGGCCGATAAATTTTAAGTTATTATACTTGCGACTTTTGCGAGTAAATTACCTATTTTAATAAAACACGTAATAATTAATATTTTTTTATATATGTATTGTCAAAATTTTTTGGAGGTCATTGACCAAATGACCCTACGGACAAGCCGCCACTGTAGAGATGTGTAAAATGTATTGAAGTTTTAGAATCGCGCATGCGCGGTGGAAACATTTGACGTAAAAAGAAAACGTGTTTTATATCGCCTCTGCAATTAAAACACATTCGTCATGAAAAATCAAACTTTAGTGCCTTGATACATAAAAAACTATTAATAAACAAAAAAAATCTCAAAAACCTATCGAGATGACCTATTTTAAAAATATTTCTAGCATTACAACAAAAAAGGGTCTAAAATTTAAAGAGAACTTTTTCGGCTGACCAGTGTACTCTATGTGAAATTAAATGAATGTGATCATACATCATTAAATTATTTGAGTGAATTGATGAATGCAAGTTAAGATTTATTTATACATGCTTTATTAGGATAATATGGTGATACGTATGTATTATTTTAGGGCAGATTGACTATCCCGACCAAACAAATGGACAGATGAAGAACTTAGAATTCCTTGTGGTAATAAAATTAATTGTTTTAGATAATTTCACCTTGAAATGACCTTTTTTACATAATTCTATTCAAATAATTTAAAGTTCGTCATTAATACGTAATATGGGGTGTTCATTAATGATTTTCATCTAATTAACTTAGTTAACTATTTATGTATGATACAAGGTGGTCAAATTTTGATGTTTTAATAGAGAATCTTCGTAAAAATGAACTTCGAATGTTGAAAAAAACAAATTTGACTATTCACTTTCGTTTCCGAGTTATCCATGAAAAATCGATATTGCGACATTTTTTCAATTTACACGATGTATATTATGTTGGGTTTAATTTTTCAAATGTCTGCATATAACTTTTATTATGCCGCTCTATTCATTTTGACCGATTGACAGTGTCAGTTGTTATACATGACGTATTTGGAATGCTTGAAGCGGCATTCTATATTTTACATTCAGAAGTCGCCGGTGGCTAGATGTAAATTACTAATTGACATACAATACATCAGTGAGTTGTGGTAAATTACTAATTATAATTTTTAACTAATAATTATGTTTTTATTATTAATTGTATTTTTATAGTTGTCTTTTTAACTAAGAATGCCAACAGGTCATTGTGGAAGAATTTACCTGTCGACATTCTTAGTAATTTAAGATTTTTAATGCTAGTTTTATATTCTTTTTCAGAAGAATAGTGGAACGCACGAGGAAATCTTATTAAATATAGTGTTAAGTGTAGGAAAATTCAATTTTATGAAATAAAAAGTATGTACAGTTCTTGCAGTTGATTCATTAATCTTCGAATTTATTTTGGAATCTCATAATTACCTAATTAAGAGGAATACGTACTAGCAGTGCACCATCGTTAAATCATGCACTATAAGTAAGCGTTTTAATGCGTCGAATGGTCTTAAAGTACCTATAAAATTGGATCAAATTTTTAAGTTATTAGCAATTTTTGGTTTAAATTGGTAGATATAAGAAGGGACTTTGCCGTTGTTGTGGTAGAATTTTGATTTTGTATTTATTTCTATTGAAATTACGGTGTTAAATATGCTATAAAATGTACTAATTCAAACATAAAAAAACAAAAAGTAAGCATTTTGAAAAAAAAGTGATACTACAGCGACAAAGCCCCAACTTTTGTCTTTATAAAACATTAAGTTTCAAACATATAAAATTAAACACTTATAGTGCATGGTTTAGCAATGATGCACTGCTACTACGTATTCCTCTTAAACTGCGGTACATTCAAACAAAGGTTGAATTAGTATTTACCAGTCTTTTATTGAATTTTGTCTTAAGAGGAGTTTGGGTTTTATCGTTGATACTAGATATATTATGTACGATTAGTTAAGCATATTTTTATTTTGAACAATTTGAGTTTTTTATCACGAATGCGTGTGTAGTTGCCGAGGCAAATATAATGCATGAGTGATAAAATAGTTATTACAAGACTTTTGCACGGAAAGACTGAAGATAACCTGCGAGCACTTATAGACGCTTTCCATGCTTAAATTTCCAACTGAATAATTTTTCTGTTTGATAGAACCGTATCTTTAAGACAGGAGTAGTACTGGTTTCCTGTAGCGAAGACAAATTTGCTTATAACGTATCGTTTCATAACATCACTAGTGATTAAGCAAAATCACTTTTTGCACCAACAGTTGATACAGCTAATTTTAAAGTGGCAGGTAACAGCTCTTGATTACTGGGTAGTCGGAATTTGTCACTCTTCTTATAAGTATTGGAACCACGACTTCTACTGGCAAGTTGTATATTAATTTGGTGCACAAGGACCTTTCTTGCTACATCTCTAGAGGAGATGGCAGGATTTCGTTTGTATGCTGTACCATGTGTCTGATTAAGAGGCCACCGGCTGTTTCTTAGAAACTATTTATCGTACAACTTACGGAAAAAATCCATATAATAAAGTCACTTATGAGAAACTGCTGGAAAATATTTTCTAAGTTTCCACCAAATTTAAAAATACAAAAACCACATTTTTTATAATAAATTCATGGTAATGGTACCATAAAATTTAAATATTCGTAATCCTCAGATCATTTTATGTAAGTTTGCTTCAATGCTATTTCTTCTATCTTGTCAAATAACTTGTACTGTGACTGTGAAAGCTGACTAAGTAAAACAGTCATAAGTTTTGTACCGCTTAGAGACTTTGACAAAATTAATATCATTTGAAAGTCAATTCAATGCCTAATGAAATATTATATTATCGTTTTATTCTGGTTTTTTAACGATCGCTAGGTGGCGTTGTTTGACCAATTGTTAATTTATCGACTTTTTGGGAATTTTCAAATGCAATGCTATACTTTTAAATTATTTACTTGAAGAGCATGAAATTAATTAAAATGGTAAAAACCGCATCTCAAAATCTATTTTCTAAGTGGAGATACGAGAAAAATATAATACTAGGGGATCGACTTATTCTTAACTAGATTGATAATTTTACATAATCTAGTAGGTGTCCTTAATGGGATTTCGGAAAAAATATAATATGTACATCGGTACTAAAGTCCTTTTTCATGACTCACGTGTTTTAATTGCCTCGGCTATCGCCTCTGCAACTAAAACACATTCGTCATGAAAAATCAAACTTTAGTGCCTTGATACATAAATAACTATTATCCAAAATCGTCACTAAAGTAGTTCATTATACTACCATTTTAAACTTCATAATTAGACCGCTAGGTGTCGTCAACGTATTTAAAGTTTAAAAGTGCGGGTGCGGTTAGGAAAAATTTATGCAAATACTTAGAAATTATTACATTTTATTCTGTGCTATAATCACTTTTATAACTATCAGTAAATGTTATTCAATGTTATTATAATTATTTTATAAAATTGCATTTGTCAATAATCATAGGGCAATGGAACACGAAGATATAGACGTAAGTTGTAGGTACTCCTCCGGAACTAAAAAAAACTTTCTGAATGAAATATTTGGTACCACCGAAAATCCGCAACTTTTTATGAAAAACAATATAAAAACTTCATTCAATGGGCTGACGACCACCACGTGAAGAATTTTACAGAAAACGTTTTTGTAGCTTACTCCCATAAAAAAATTTTGCACATTGTGGAGTATTTATCAATCAACATTTATCGCCAAACATATTATTAATATATCAAAATTTTCAAGATTGACAGCGTTCATGAAATAAAAGAACTCAGGGTATAAACCAAAAAAGTCGAAAGTGTTTACGAGACATGTTCCAATAAAATTTGTGAGCAAGCACTCGACTGCAAATACTTGATGTGGAAGATTGCAGATTTGTATCATTTTTGGTGTCTCGGGTGCGTGTCGGATGGACGAGTTAAAGAAGATGACTATCGACAATGTTGAAGATAATGACAATTTTCTAACAATAAACATCCTCGATCAAGACTATTTACAGTACCGAATGGAGATGAAATCCACTCAATCTTTATAAAAAATATATATCGTTAAGACCTTCACACACTCCACATATATTTCTTTTTGTGTATTATAATAACTGAAAATGTTCAACACAGCCGGTAGGCATCCACACTTTTGGAAAAATAACCAACTGCATATTTGCAATTATCCGATATAAAACACTTTACAGGACATACTTTTCGCAGAACATTGGCGTCTTTATTAGTTGACACAGGTACTGACGTACTAACTTTGAACACATTGAGATTGGAAGAGTGCAACTATCGCAGAGGCCTAAGTTGAAACTTTGTTTAGTAAAAAATGCGAAATAGCAGATAAAGTTCTAAAAGGTGTACCAAAATCACCATCGTCAACTTCAGTGACAAATGAATTCATACGATCAAGTAACCAACTGCAACTAATTAATATTTCGAACAATACAAATTGTCAAATTAACATTACGATAAATAAATAAGTACCTGTGTTTAATTTATTTATTCCTATCTGTAGTCTTATTGACCTAATCTCAAACTAAGTTTTTCTTTAATATGCACCTCCATTGTCAACTTCAGTGGCGAATGAGTTTATAAGTTCAAAGTAACAAACTACAAAGAATTTATATTTCGAACAACACAAATTATCAAAAGTTCTCTGGTAGCCGAGGGTCCTGGGGTTTTGCGTTTCTATTGAAGGTGATGGTGTAATTACTTTTCTTTTTAGATTAGTGGAGGTGCTACAAGTAAAAATTAAATACTTTTAATTATACGTTCGTTACATAACCGTCGACTTTTTATAAAACCTAAAAAACGTGATGTTTCAAAAACGTGATTCCTGCCTCATCATCGACGATGAAACATACGTTAAAGCAAATTTTTCTTCGCTTTCAGGAAATCAGTACTACTTCTGTCTTGAAGATACGGTTCTAGACGAAACAAAAATTATTCAGTTGGAAAAGTTTCCAAAGAAATACCTTGTTTAGCAGGCCATCTGTCAGTGCGGGTTACGGAGCACTCATTTTACGACTTCAGGAAGCATTATTGCAGACCTATATATTTCTTAATGTTTGCAGAAAAGACTCTTGCCCTTCAACAAAAAACACAGGGTTCTTACGTTATTTTGGCCAGATTTGGCAACTTGCTATTATCCCATTAAAACAGTAGAATGGAACAGCAATTCGGTCAATTTTGTACCTAAACAGGTAAATCCTCCAAATTGTCCCGAGCTTTGCCCTATCGAAACATATTGGGTCAACACAAAAAGTAAACTTTGAAAAACATGTAAACCTGCTACATCTTTAGAAGATTTCAAGCAAAAGTGGGTTCGGTGCACAAAACTCATTTCAGATAATTCCATGCAAAAAATATGAGCGATATTAAGGCGAAGTGAGGGAATTTAGTCGACGAGCATTAAAACATTAATTTTTCTATATTATCTAATGTTAAATATTTCGAAGTATTCATGTTATAAAGCTTTTTCCATAAATTAACTTCGTTCTTATTTAACAGCCACGTGAAGAAGCACAATTTAGTTGTAATCGCCCTTTATCTTGGTACACATTTTTTGTCAAATATAGTTATTTGTGTATCTAGCTGAAAAAGTGACCACTTCCATAGTATTAAAGAGAGAGCGCGTCATTTTGCTTGAGGGAACGGCTATAAAAAAAGATACCTCCGTCTAAAAAGTTGAGTATATTTACACGTTTATTTTATACAGTGTGTCCGCGGATTGAGTTAAAAGAGAAGAAACATTTTTATTATTGATTTTACGACAAAAAGTAATTCTTTATAAAAAGTTGTGCTTGTCGAAAAAGTGTATTTGCAATATTTGAATCCAAGATCACATTAACGTAGTGTTAATAAATTAAGAAAATGTGAAAGTGCCATTATTTATCATTTTAGGGTAAAATTTTATTTGAAAAAGTTGTTTAAAATCTAAAACCATGTCTAAAAGCAAAAATTGAAATGAAAGATCCTCCAATCTCAACACATTTTCCATCCTTTGAATGAAATTAGGGTAGACTTTTACGAATCGTTGAGGGTACATTTATTTAATTTACCGCTTCTTGTATTCTTTCATTGCGGATTGTAATGGCATAAACCTTTTGTTTTAAAATACCCCACAGGAAAAAAATTCATGGGTGTCAGATCAGGTGATCTCGTAGGAAAATGAATTGGTCCGAATCTTCCCATCCATCGTTCACCAAAGTGATGTATTAATCATTGTCGTACCAAAAGTGTGCAATGGGCAGAGATTGATTGATTGATTGCAAAGTATTGAAATGGTAATACAAAATTTGTCTTAAAAGACCGATATAAACATTTAAGTTTTCTTCAATAAAATATGGACCAACGACTCGATCGTAGTAAATACCACTCCAAACATTCACTTTTTTATACCCTGACTTCTTTTATAAACAATTGGATTTTCAACGGTCCAATGTCGACTAGTTTGTGTCAACATTTTGTAACAAACAAACACGAACTTTTGATAAAGAACGACTTTTTGTCGTAAACTCAATAATAAAAATGTATCTTATATTTTGAACTCAATTCGCGGACACACTGTATATATACCTACAAAAAACACTGTACGCAATTCGTGAGCTTTTCCTAGGCTCGTGTATTATTGATCATCCGCTTAACGTCGGACCACAAAAATCATACTCACCTGAAAAAAACTATCTTTTAATTAATGTTCCGTTTTGGTTTGGTGGAAGTTTTTGAGAAGGTGAACGACTTTATCTCCGACTATGTATTATTATTGTAAATTCCAATTAAAATCAAAGTAACAAATTTTACAAACGAAAAGTTAAACTGTTACAACTGAACTTTTCTTTATTTACACACTTCTGCAACGCTGAAGTAAAGAATTTTAAACATTAAAACCTACTCGCAGTGAAAAAGAGTATACAATAAAGTAAATACCATTTCGTTACTCATTTTCTTTAGGCGTTTTCTAGAGTATCTGTAAAATATAAGGACTTTTTGTAGGGATCTACATCTACATCTTATGCTAAGACATTTTGTAAGAATTTAATGGTGTTAGAGGGTTATACGCAAAAAAAAAATAAATTTTATTTTAGTTAAGTCTGCATATGGTGGTACTACATTTGCAATATTATTACCGTTTTTAGATTTTAATAGTGATAGTTTTAACTTCCAAATATTCTTTAAGGCCATCTTCTCCCCTAAATAAATTTTTGTTTTAAAACATCAATAAGAGCATTCAAACTTACAATTCTCTTCCGATGCCAGAATATTTGAAACCACCAAAAGGCGTTTGAGGGGTAATCGCGTCGTAACAGTTTACCCTATATAAATCGACATTGTAGATGTATTGATAAGAATAATAATTTGTTTACAAACCAAACGGATCCAGCATGCACGGATTTTGCGTATGTTAAAGCGGTGCTAATATTTTTTGTTAGTACGCCTGCAGCCAACCCATATGTTGTATCGTTTGCTCTTTTGATAACTTCTTCCAGAGTGTTAAATTTGAAAATGCTTTGTACGGGTCCAAAGATCTAGTATAAATCAGAATGTTTAAATTGCTTAACTTTTTACTGACAAACCTCTTCGCGAGCAATAGTCATATTATCGGTAACATTTGAGAAAACGGTGGGTTCAACAAAATATCCTTCTTTTCCTTTTTGGCAGCCACCAGTTTCAAGTTTGGCCCCATCTTTTTACCACATTCTATTAAACCCAACACTTTTTCTAGCATTTCCTCACTAGCCTGAGAACAAAGAAAATTATTCATGTAACATTTATGAAGTTTAAATCGTTTTACTTGGGGTCCTTGGTCAGTGTCATCGTGGAATGGGTCTCCAACTTTTGTGGCTCTAGCTTTCTCAACAGCTTTTTTTACAAACACATCATAAATTCCTGCTTGAACGTAAGTTCTAGATCCTGCGCAACAATTTTGTCCGTGATTGGAGAAGCACGCGTTGTATGCAATTTCTACTGCTTCATCCACTAAAAAATTATATTGCGTTATATAAAAACCCAAATTTGGTGAACTTACCGTTAAAATCATCGAACACAACGATTGGACTTTTACCTCCTAATTCGAGTGACACTCTTTTTAGACTACTTTTTCCAACAGTTTCCATAATTACATTACCAATCTGAAAGTCATATTTAGGCGAGGAATACCTATAAAAACTTTACCTCTGTCGATCCAGTAAAAGCAAGTTTTTTCACATCCGGATGTTTTACCAAAGTTGCTCCTGCTGTAGGACCATATCCAGGCACAACGTTAATAACTCCTTTAGGAAATCCAGCTTCCTTTGTTAAGGCTGCAATTACCAATGCAGAGAGAGGTGTTTGTTCAGCTGGTTTTAAAACAATGGTACATCCAGTCGCTAAAGCAGGAGCCCATTTCCAAGATACCATCATTAAAGGATAGTTCCACGGAATTATTTGACCAACAACACCGACCGGTTCTTTTACGGTTAACGATACGAAGTCGTCTCCTAAAATTCAACGTTATTTAACATTTATTCGTAATCTTGACAATGTACCTAAAGGAATGCTATTTCCATGAATCTTGTCGGCATATCCAGCGTAATACTTGAATACATCCACGGTATATTGTACGTCCATCAGAGCGCTTTTGTATGCTTTGCCATTATCTATTGCTTCTAAAGCGGCCAAATAATTCTTTTCTCTATCTATTAAATCTGCCAACTAACTTTACACATTACTAAAATAGTTCTTGGATATAGTGCACAATTTTACCTTTGTGATAAGTAAACCTCTTTCTGATGCTGTTAGTTTTCTCCATTCTGAGTTTTGTTCAAACGCGGTTTTTGCAGCTTTGACCGCCTTATTGATATCGACCTGCACACAAAATATTTTGTTATTAGAATAAGTATTTTGTTAGTCCAATTGAAAATTACATGTAAAATAAACAATTTGGGCAAGTGCTTAGTTTTTTTAAACATAGTATACTTTGGCATTTTGATTACATATGTATCACTGCGATATCTATGATTATAAATAACATAATATTATTATTATAATAATAATATTACATTCCTCAAATTGAAGCCTAAATCGAGGCGTAAATTAAACAAAAAATTATCATTTTATTATTTCTTAAATTTTCAATTGGACAAAACAGTAAATAAATTAATTTAGATAGTAAGTATTTTATTTTATCATCGAATACAAGTATCATGGCCTTATAATAGATAATATAATTCATGTATCACTATAAAATGATAGCCAATCGAAACGAGTAATAGCGACAGTAAAAAACAGGTGTTTTGCGCAGAACTCCACATCGTTAGGAAACTAACAAACGTATAAAAGAGTATCGAAACCGTGTGGAGACATAAAACATTCTGCCCGGAAAAATGAAATAAAAGTCTAACAGCGTTGCAACTTTTGATAGAAAAAGAGTAAAACAAAGATACGTTTAAGAATGAACGAATTATACATTTCAGCAACGGTCACCACTGTTATATGTATCTGTTAAGCCATTATGCGAACGTACCTACCACCATTCCTACTTCGAGACAAAACGAAGTAGAAGTTCAAACAAAAGTTACATTTCCTCATCGGATCAAAAAATAGTTTAAACAAAAATCGTGTATAATTAAATTATAAACAACTTTTATCTAAAGAAAAAATGTGTAAGATGAATATTTTTCAAAATATTCAAAAAAAATTGAAAATTTTGGTTTGATATACACAGCTTACACTGTCAATTGGACAAAATTAATAGAGCGGCATAGAAACGATTACTTTGGAAAGGTAAGTAAGTAAATGAAAATAAAAGTGTAGAAATGTATAGGTAGGTAGTCTGATGTCAGCAGTCGTTTTTTTGATTTATTTATGTAGAAGGTTACTTTCCTTGCAGGAGTTCTCAACCCATCTAAGATGTTGACCTCGCCGGCGCCAAGAAAATTTCTAAATTCTATTAGTGTATTCCAATCTTTTAGGTTAAACTTTCACGAACCCTTCTAATGTTTGAAATGGTATGAACATTTTTGGGTGTAATTTGAAGTTTTTGTAAACACGCCACACACACGCTTGTAAAATTTGAAACAAATTCACAGGATAGATTCCAAGGTATTATGTTGAAGTTAGCTACTTTAGTAATGACTTAGTAAAATGAGGTTAAAATTGACTACTTATTCGAGCATAACCGATAAACGTGATTATTGGCAATGAATAAAGCAACTCTAGAGTATAATTTTAATAAAATTTAATCGACAGTATAGTTTTTTGAATAAATTTTAAATAACAAAACTATTTTTATATTTATTTCCCTCCAATTCAACTGATTTTTTGTTTTCGAAAAATTTATTTTTATTATATTTCATTTTGTCAGTTTCCTGTTGGTTTACACAATTTCGAAACAGTGTTTAGAAAATATTAACAATTTAAGTTGTGTGGAACTATGAGTTGCGTGAGTGAACAAGAAAAAGATAAAGAAGATATAATGTTGACAAGGATCTGTACCTACCACGCTCAAAATTGATTAAAAAATATCAATAATTTGTGTTTAAGACTGAAACTATAGGACGGGCATTCTACCATAACTTTGACACATTATTACGTGTTTAACTTTCCTCATTAGTTTAGTTTTTTCCGTATAAAGTATTACATATTCCCAGAAACAGTTTAAACTATATTATTAAGTCATGTGAGGTTACGTATGACTCATTCTGAATAACTCTCTGAACTAATTTTCATAAACGTATGTTTACGTTAGTATGATTTATTAAACAGGTTTCTATATTACCGATAATAAATAATTACAGTACATTTAATCAGATGTCGCTCATTTTATTTTATTATTTATTAATTTCTACGAATCATGCAGTTATTAAACGCCTAATATGCACTACTATTTGAATCCTTGAAAACATAAATAAAGTTAAATGCAGTTAGATATACAAGGGATATTAAACCAACAAACAAAACAAAACATCAAAATGGAGAATATCAAAATATTAATTAAGTGACGACATACGATTATTACAGTCGCATTATTAACACGGCAAACTTATGTTCCTTGATTATGTTTTTTGTCCAGCATACATGAATAAAGAGAAACAAAACATTAACTGGTTTTAACTATACCTACTTATTTAAATTTGAAAGCTCTGCACTTCAATTCCCGTAGCCGCCAGCATTGATATTATGACGTCATTTATGTTTCTAATTTTTTACTTTACACTTTTTATGTGCAAATCTATATTATTGAAGTATTTTAGGCCCTTTTGTAGATAAAATTAACTAGTGATTTTTTTTGTTTCCTGTGATTAAGGTTTAATTACCAACTTATTTTACGCAACTACAACTAAACTTTTTGCAAACCAGGTACACCCATTAACAGAAAATGTTTGGGTAGCAACTATTGAACTATTTTAAAAGAAAAATTTCAAAATATTATTTTAAATTTGGCCTGTTAGATTCTTAAAATTAATTACAAAATACAGGTTCTCGTTCCATTTTAATCGATCAATTGCCTGAGAGTCAAAGTTATAATACTATTTGTATTTTAGTCGCTTTACAGTTTATGAAGAGCCTGAGGATAAATATAAAGTTTTTGTTTAGTCAAAATTCAGATGGTTTACTTTTGACTCATTTTTAAATAACATTTTGATGGCATGGAAAATTTTGCATCTTTGATTTCTTTAAAAAAATTGTAACTACGCACAGATGCGACCTTCTCACACTGAATCCAAATGCTAAACTGTAGCTAGAATACCTGAAGTATCATCTACCATCGTTTCCACTTACATTGGGTTAACCAAAAAGGTAATCTGAAGATATCTAATGTTCAGTTTGGAATATTAGAGAATGTGCAGAAATCGTCGAGGAGATGGCGGAAGAGAGTGTTTTTTTTACCAATACATCAAAACTGTATAATGTTATTTTAGGTAACTATTTCGGAAATAGGTATTAGCAATTGAAGTACGAATTTAATACATTTGTAATCATATATTATTATTATTATACGAGGACAGTCTGATTTTAAAGGGACTGGTGGTTGTGAAACAAAACGGTAAGTGAAATAATGAGGTTATATGCATGTCTAAACAAGAAAGGGTTAAGTGAGGTTGTGTAAGATTCCGTCAATAATACTGATTGCATCTTTGAAGTAAACAAACATGGCATGTATAATCGCAGAGTATTCTAAATGTGAAGAGCGTGCGGTGAACAGATTTCTGCAAGTCGAAGGAGTTAAGGAGAGCGAAATTTATCGTGGATTGGAGGTGATGTAAGGTCCTAAGTCAAAATGAAGTCAGCGTTTGGTTTAAAAATGGATAAACGCACTTGAGTGATGATCCGTAGACGATCAGAGGCAGACCAAGGATCTAACACGGATGAAAATTGGATGATTGAGATTGGATTAGATAAGATCGTCACATTAAAGTTCGTCTAATTATGGAAATGACTGCCATTTCTAAGAGCGTATGGCATGAAATCATATTCTAATAAAAATGCACAAATTTTTGTCTTGTTGGGGGCCGAAGATGCTCTCCGAGAACCAGAAAACCAATCGAAACTAATATCAACAGGAAGAGGATTCTTTCATTGAAATCATCATTACCGAAGGTGAAACTTGGGTTTATGAGTTCACCCTAAAGTTGAAACAACAATCCATGATGTGGAAACATCCAGATCGTCCATTTCCCAAAAACTTCAAAACTCAAGCAATTGCTTACAAAATCATGGTCACTGTGTTCTGGGATAGTGAAAGCCTATTGCTTTGTGAATTTCTTGAACCGTGCAAGAAATGACTGGGATGAGTTAGTATCGGACAAGACTCGTAAATAAATAAAGGTACCCTCAGAATGAACTGCCATTCTACAGGGTGATTCACGTAGCCTATCGGTTAGAAAGTTATCAATTTCTGAAATTTCATCAATATGATTTTATTTAGAAAGAAAGTGTATAAGTAATTTACCTAATTCCCAGGTAATGTAAAAGTTATTTGAATTATGCCCAAAATTTAATTAGCTCTCCACACTGATAAAAAACCTCTAAATAGCAAATTTTGTCAAAATCAACCACGATTCTTGAGATATCCTGTTTACGTTCTCTATTCACTGTATTATGAGAATAATATAGTGTTAAAATTTTAGTTTTAAAACCGTCGTATAATCACAACTTATAAAATAATATATAAGAATCTCTAATACGATGGAGGTAGACACATTTTCTGTAAATTATGGAGTAGAAATAAAGCTATTTGAAAGTTTCGTTTTTAAATCATAAATGAACTAAAATATGTTTTCGGTTTGGAAAGTATTTGATAATTAAATCAAGTACTTACATTTATTTTTAGTGGGTAATCAATTGGTTGCGTATCTAAAAACTCAGTGATTACGTTCAAATAGTAAATAAAATTTTTTATGTAAGATGTTACAAAATTGATTAAAAACCTTGGCGAATATTTCTTCTGTAATTTCTGAAATTATTTATTCTCAAGGTTCATAAATAATTATTTCAAAACACGAAATGGTTCATTTAGTTAATTTTATAAAATTAAGTAATATTAAAAGTTGTTGTACCGCAACGACTTTGATTTTAACTTAAAGTACGTTTAAGAGGATGAAAATTAAAAATTTTTAAACGCAATCAATATTTACCTCATCTCCTTCAGCAACGTCGACAATTTTTTTTCCGGTCGAAGGGTTTAGTACGGGAAAGGTTTTTTTACTAACTGCATCCACAAATTCATTATTTATGAACAACTGCAAATAATTATTATTGTATTAAATATTGAATTGAATTATTAATTTAATTAGTACTTACTTTGGTGTACTTGATAGTTGGTAATTTATCAGCCATTGTGAAGTCTTTACCGAACAGTAACTGATACAACTGTAAAGTGAGAATTATGAATAAAGAGCCCTGTATTTAAGTAACATTGATAACGTACTTTAATTTTTTTGTTATGGGGGGTATCGAGTTATTTAAATAATATCCTACTGATTACACAAAGATTTATTATATGGTAATGATGTATTTATAACTTCTGATGTAAATATACCTACTAGGCGATTCAGTTTGGTGTTCGCGCCCTTTTATTATTTTTTTTATTTTAAGGAAATAGTATTAAAACCATACACATTTGTAAATAGCGTGTTAAACTACATTGATGTGCTGCATAAGTCAGAATTATATGACATGCCAAAGTTTCGAATAGTCAACTTTTTTTTCAAACGACACTCTGTATATACTTTATTGTGAAATCTTGTTAGGCATTTTTGCTCCATACAACGTAATAGTTACTTGTATGACTAGCACGGAGGCGTTAGCCCAGTGCCGAAATTCACGAGCACAGATAGACACTTTCCGTGCGAGTCGTGTACACAATTTTTCCCACGACCAGAACTTTATTAAACCAAAAGAGTGTGAAAATTACATTGTTGACCAAATTAATTGTTATAGTATGTTTGTTCCACCATACGATGGGTCTTCTTATAGGAGTATGTTTTGGAGTGGACTATTAAAACTCCATGTACTAATTCGTGCCAACGTTTCGGTCAAAAGACGTCTGACCTTTATTTTTTGGCCTTGATAAAGGTCAGACGTCTTTGACCGAAACGTTGGCACGACTCCTATAAGACGGCCCATCATATGGTGGAACAAACATACTGTAATCAATTAAGACAGGAGATTTCATTTACTTAATTGTTATAGTATTGCTTAGCGACTATGTTATAACATGTCATTCTATAACAAATTAGTGTTTTTTATAAAAATATCGTAATAGGTAAACCCTAATTTTTAAGGTGGTCGATATCGTCAACTTTCTTGATCACTAGATTGTACGGAAACTTCACTTTCGTAATGGTCGTGCGAAATAGTTATTTACGTGACATGTGCGTAAACAGATTCTTCCCGAATACTGTTTACCCAAAAGTTGTGTATGCTATTTTTTGCATGTTATTTTTCTAAATTCGCACTTTCAAATTTCTGATACTATGACATTCAAACCACGAAAATTAATTAGTGAGCTGTGGCTACAACGCAAATGAATACATTTGTCATCCAGTCTGAGTTAATCTATTTATTTGTCAAACTTTTATTTGAAAATTTGAATTGTTTTTCGGCATTTACAAAAAATACAAGATGCGTAAATTGCATTCTAAATAACGAACAATGTAACTACATCAACTATTTGTGTGTACAACGCACGCTAATAGTTCTATCTACATAAAAGTGACAAATAATATGCAAAGCTGTCGTTCGTCATTTCGAATTTTCAATTATCAATTATTACAGATCTGAAGGAGTTTGTTTTTGCTATAGTAGGGATGTAAAGTGATTTCTCGTAACTGAAATTGTGTGCTTATGCAAATATTTTTGTAGCAAAATGCTCTACTAACCCAGTGGTTTTGCTACATTTTTGAAACACTTGTACGTAATTCTGACAATTAAATAGGTTAACTAGGTGTTAGATGACAAATGTACACATTATGCGCATAGCCACACCATAATAATTAAATTTTGTGATTTACATATCACAATAATAGAGATTTGAAAATGCAATTATAGAAAAAAATTCGTGGAAAAAATAGCATTCGCAACTTGTGCGTAAACAGTATTCGGGAAAGAGTGCCCGTTTGTAAACCCGAGTGCGCGTTAGCGGCACGAAAGAATCTGTTTCCGCACATGTTACGTAAATAACTAATACAGTTGTAGTATAAATTGTTTGAGAAAAATGGCATAAAGTAATTAAATACTCTCTTGTCTTATTTTACTAGTTTTTTTCTGTGGACCAGATCATGATATTTTTAGTTTTGTGAAAGTACATTTTTGTTTATTTTTCTATATTAACCTTAAAACAGATAGAAAAGTTATGAAATAAATACGTAGAAAACACAAGTTGTTTACATTAAGTAACTTTGTCGAGTCGACACTAGAACTAGGAAAAGAAAGAGAAAATGAGTAGATGAAAAAGATAATTGCTATACAAGGAAATGGAATTATTTGAAAGGGAAATAAGAAAAAAAATCTCGTAGTTTACGGCCTAGAAGAAGGAAAACGAGAGTGAAGATATACAAAAATAAAATAGGAGTAGGAATTGAGCCAAAGGAGGTTATAATAGAGATTAAAAGGAAAGAGAATTACTTATATAGACCAACACTAAGTATGAAATACTCGAGGCAACCAAAAACCTAAAAAATACCACAAGGAGAATAAGCGAGGACTATTCAAAGGATATTCAGATACACAGAGCAAACAACTAATAAACATATGGTAGAAGCAAGAAATCAAGACAAAAAGTTTATACTAAGATCTAACAGATTCATATACACTAGAAGACATTGAAGATCGTGAAATTGGCGATACCTAGAGTAAGGGACTAGAACAGTAAGTGAATAAACACCAACTGAGAGAAGAAATCGCGAAGATAACAAGGACTATAAAACATCCTCGAACAAACTAACAAGCACCATGGAATGGTGACCCGGTAAACGAATAATAATAACGAAAAAAATACCATCAAAAAACACCATGTATAACTATAATTGGAGTATCGCAACGTGGAATAACCACTGTGATAGTAAAAGAATGTGGTAATAATCACACTTTTGAAGTGAACAAAAAGTTTTGGGTTTACAAGTATATAGTCTGGTACAGGGCAAAGTCGAGGAGACAATAATGAAATACTATGAAACACTAAAAAACAAGATTGATAAAACGAGAAATATAACAGAAAAGATCATATAATCATGGAGGATTGGAGAGTGGGAAACGACATACACATTGTATGTATTGGAGGTTATGGCGATAACAAAGTAAATCGAAATGAAAAGAAAATATTATAGTTTTCTATAGCAAACAATCCCAACATTGAAGATACACATTTATAGCCGAGGATAAAAATGTCAAAAGCATAATAGATATGATATATACTCAAGAGATGGAAAGAAACATTGGCTATGTTTACACCGACAGTTTAGTACTCGAACCAAGGACTATATGCAGAGTTTATTTAAACTCATCGTTTTGTATTTTCGGTGTAAACACAAAAGGACTAAATTAGTTCGATACATGTTGATCCATAGTACCGAACCAATTTTGTTCGAACCTTCGAATCAAAGTATACGGTGTAAACACGTAGGATCGTATTAAATGTTGGCGGGAAAGAAAAGTAAGGTTAAATTTCTCTTGTTAATCGTATATGTGGCGTTGTGGAAGTCCGAGATTAAGTTTATTTAATGTAGAAAGGCAATATAAATAATTTATTAAAAATAACAAATTAAAGTAAATTGAAATTAAAAATTAAGAGAGAGAACTAATCCCACTCCTTTAGTACGGTACTCCGAACTAATAAATATAATGCAACTAAATACATATAATACAATAGTGACAGCAAAAATAAAGGAAGATATAGAGCTTTGAGAAGAAAGGAAAGATTACACGAAAATAACTGTAGGTCGGTAAGATGGTAAAATGGCTAGGAAATAAAGGAGTTGAAAAATGGAAACTGTTTAGGGAAGCTACCCTAACTTGCACTATACTGGAAGATTGGAATATAAATATTCTAAGAAAAATGCCAACAGTTAACTGTAACGGCATGTGTGTGTTAAAGTGCAAAGCGCTATCTAAGCGATAGCTTTAATGCTTGTAACACACGTTGCCGATAAAGCCAAGACAACTTGTACAGAAGTACACACGCAAAAAAAGAACACCTGATGCAGCATTTCGCTCTTATTGTGAGCTCATCAGAGGTGTATACTTAAGTGCGGTATACTACTGTATAAGACGGCGGTTGGTCTTTTAAGCTCTCGTGGAGCAATAAACAACAGTTAACTGTAGTTCTTAGTTTATACTATTCATACGTGTCAATGTTTACACGAGATGCCGCAAGACACATTTTTTTACTTATAAAAATAACAGTGACTTCATGTAAAGTAGTTTATTCCAAAAATTTGTAGTTTTTTTGAAATATTCGCAATTTTACAATTTCATCAATTAGAATGGACAAACAACAATAATAAATCTAAAGACCAAAGGGTCAACAACAGAAATAATGTAAATGCAAATTGACCAAGAAGATAAAGGATAAAAAAAAGATAATCGATTAACTTCAGTCGTTTTGGTGTGACAATAAATGTTCAACACGCTCAATTATTAATTTGGATTCAGATAATATAATGTTCTATACCTAAGTCTAGCCGTTTCTGATTTATTCAAGATTTTATGTAAAAAATGACATTTGTAGGCCAACACAAAAGTATCAATTTTACCTATTCGAAAACTCGTATTATTTAATTTGAGGTGACTTCTTTGTAGAGGAAGAATCACTTTAACAGATTCTTCATGCCATTATGATAAATATTAATACAGGGTGGTCAAACAAAGAAGGTAAAAATTTTATTGAAGAACTCGTCAAAAACCGATTTTTTTATAATCTTATCTCGTTTTTCATAAAAAATATCTAAGGAAAATGCCAACAGTTAACTATAACGGCATGTGTGTGTTAAAGTGCAAAGCGCTATCTAAGCGATAGCTTTAATGCTTGTAACACACGTTGCCGATAAAGCCAAGATAACTTGTACAGAAGTACACACGCAACAAAAGAACACCTGATGCAGCATTTCGCTCTTATTGTGAGCTCATCAGAGGTGTATACTTAAGTGCGGTATACTACTGTATAAGACGGCGGTTGGTCTTTTAAGCTCTCGTGGAGCAATGAACATAAGTAAAATGTGTGACTTTTTTCAAATTTGGTGACCAATACGATCTTCTAGACAGTCATATTTTAACATAAAATAACTTTTCAAAAATTTAACCAGTGGCGTGCTATAACGGTTAGTGACAACTTTTACCCTCCTATTTTTTACACTGGAGCAAATAATTTTTTTTTTATTCTTGATTCATTTTTGGTCGAAAAAGAAAATATCATTTTATGGTGCTAAAATGAACGGTTTTGAAGATATTGGCTTCTAAACAAAAGTCTGCAAGTACTGACATATTTCAAAGTGCAATTTGCCCGTCGGCGTTTTGCTAAATAATTTGCTTGAATCCATACTATTAATTCGATTTTGAAAAAAGGTTAAGCGTAAAGTGTTCAAGAAGTAATACAAACTATTTTAAAGGCATTTTTGAATTATTGCAAATTTTTAATTTTTATTTTGAACTTTCAACACCCTGTATGCAACTATGCCGTTTAAGGGTTCATGTTCCTATATTAAAATTCATCAACTTACGAGACCTCTCTGAGGTAGAGCGTTGTCAGTCGAATATAGCAACACCCTGTATACTGAACCAAATCAAAGTTTACATTTTTCTTGGAAAATCAAGGACATGCCCCCGCCAATCTCAAATACCACGTTATAGAAGAGACTTTCTTCTGTTACGGTTATGCGATGCGGTTGTTTTTCATAAATTGGCTTTTTTTTTATTTTACTGAACCTTAAAGTTAGCGTTCTATTACATATACAGGGTGTTGTTATATTTGACCGACAACGTGTTACGTACCGCCAAAGACGGGTCCAACTGAAAGGATTTGGATAATATAAAGATGAACTTTTACTTTTAATTTAAATCAATTATCTAATTATAATTGTTGCATTTACAATTATGCATACAAGTAAATATGATAAAGAATGAAACAATAAAGTAAATAAACTAATATAGGGTAACAATAAATGGTGAATTAAAAACAAAACAAGATATGCAAAATAATAGGACGTAAAAAATATATATATAAATAAATAAGTAGCGATTTTTTTTCATATAATCTACATACAATATACACTCCAAACCGCCACTTACCTGAATATATTATTTTTTAATATCTTGAATTATAACAAAATTTTTAATTAATAGATCATCTTCTTTGAATCCTTCGCGCAGTGATGAACTTATTTTCAAATCCAAACCAGATAAAATTAACGTTTTGAATAAACGTAACAATATTTCAAATTCCAAATAAAACGAAGGGTTCAATAAGAAACAAAATGAAAAATCCATACAAAACAAAGACCCGCAATAACCGGTCTTCACTATCACACAAAATAATAAAATGTAATAAGATGGGGTAAAATATCCGGTCAGGACCGACAACAACAACCCTTAAAATTCCAAATCTTCCAACGGGATGTGTCAAAATACTTCTCAGCAATTAAAAATCCTTAAACGATTATTCCTAATGAAAACTTCTTTCAATAAAATCAGGAATATAATTATAAAATTGCCTTAAAATCGACCCCAAACTTAATAAACCTTACAAACTTTTAAACCGTGACGACCGTTCAACATTTTCGACCTTTTCAAATTTTAAATCAAACAAAAGAACTTAAATCTAATAAAATTACAAACCGTAACAAACGCTCTACGCCAGAGAGGTCTCGTAAATTAGTGTATTTTGATAAAGGAACATCGACCCTTAAACGGCTTAGTTGCTGAAATACAGGGTGTTTAAAGTTAAAAATAAGAATTAAAAAGTTGCAATAAATTAATAATGCCTTTAAAATAGTTTGTATTACTTCTTGAACAATTTACGCTTAACCTTTTTTCAAAATCCAATTAATAGTATGGATGGAAGCAAATTGTTTAGCAAAACGCCGACGAGCAAATTCCACTGCACATAATAATTTGGAATATGTCAGTACTTGCAGACTTGTTTCGAAGCAAATATCTTCAAGACCCTTCATTTTAGCACCATAAAATGTTATTACTTTTTGACCAAAAATGAATAAAGAATTAAAAAAAATTAAAAAATAGTAGATTATTTTACTAGGAGTTAAACAATTATATTTTTAACTCCAAGTGAAATATACTATTTTTTCTTCAAGCGTTTATTGCTAGTTTTCATGTATTATTTTCAAATTTTCAAAATTCTTGAGGGTTATAGTGACGTTTTATTCTTGACGAATCAGGTTAGTACTTTACTGTTACATTCATAACATGACATAACCGAGGTACCAATCTCTAAATAATTGTGAAAACAAAAGAACTATTGCTTTTAATGTTTAGACAGTAAAACGTTTTTTTAGCGTCTGCCAGTAGTTCAATAATATGCCGTTTTAATGTCGCTTGAAGAAAAAAAATTTCCTCCAGTGGCGTAAAAAGTAGGGGGGTAAAAGTTGCCACTAACCCGTATAGCGCGCCATTGGTTAAATTTTTGACAAGTTTGTTTAGGTCTAAAAATAACTTTCTTCAAGAGCATATTGGACACCAAATTTGAAAAAAAAATTGAAATGCATTTTTGATTTATTGCAAATTTTTAATTTTTATTTTAAACTTTCAACACTCTCTATCTCAGCAACTAAGCCGTTTAAGGGTCCATGTTCCTATATCAAAATTCATCAATTTACAAGACCTCACTGGAGTAGAGCGTTGTTGGTCGAATATAGCAACACCCTGTACAGGATTAACATAAGGGAAAAATACGGCGGAAATGAAAGAAACTGTCAGAAGAAGTGAAAACAATGGATAAAAGAATCATCAGAGAACAGCCCTACACATTTTAAGGCAAAAGGGTTAAGAAGAAGAGGAAAAAATTATTGGTAAACTTGTATAGGAGTGCTTCAAGAAGTGTTTTCTTTAATTTGGATGCTAGTAACTTAAATGAAACTTGAAGATGTTTTTTAACTGAAAAAAGTATAATCTAGTTCAAGCTTAAGTTTTACTGACACTTGAAGAAACAAAGTTTATTCCATAAATATTTCATAAAGAATTTTAAATTAGGTGTCTGAGTAAAATCTTACAACCTGTTATAGTCACAACTTCACAAATACTATGAGTAAAATTGACAACGAATTGCGACCCTTGAAATTGTGAGGGTCACATTCGTGAACATTGGAAATTAACATGGGAAATATATTTTTTTTTAAATTCCTGGTCGACATAACTAATTATTATCTATTATTCATTATAATTGGTACTAAGTGAAAGAACTTTTTTGCGTCTATGTAATGTAACATTTTAGTTTTTTGATAAGTTATTACTAAAATTCCAAAAATAATTCTTGAACGACAGTTTTCCATTGTCTTTTTTTTAATTAATATTTTATTATTATATTCTTAAAGATAAATAAAAAAGAAGCGTTAATATTATTTTGGTACTAGTATTCGAGTAAACCGCCGTTCTACACCAACTAAAATTTTAAGTTAAAGTTCTGTATTTTTAGAAATTGGTAATTAACAACAAAATTTAAAATATTATCAGTACACGAGGAACAAGAATATCGATTTGTGTTTTTCATTATCACTGGCAGAAGAAATTTCAAGAAAACCAAATTCCTATGTTTGGCCCGGGCTCCCGGTATAGTTAATCACTAATAATAAGTAGATAGTATAAATACATAATTAATAATAAGTGAAATGCATGTCTTGCGACATCTCGTGTAATAGGGACACGTATAAATTTAGTACAAACTAAGTAATGCCAGCAGATAACTGTAACGACGATAGTATTAATTAATTAATGACCACTTACAGTAAAGTAATTTACAAATGAAACTACAGCTTAACAAGAAGGTACCTTACATCGAACATCTAGTCCACAGCAGCACAGTACCCACAGTCCGTTATTCTAATTAAATTATAAACATTTTGGAATACAATACAATATACAAAGACGACTATGACGAACTATTTTTATACCAGACAATCGACTGCTGAGTATTTACCAGGCAACATTGAAAATAAAATTTGATGAGTCACGTGCCTTCATAAATGCATTACAGTGTACTATAAATATTTCTTTGGTTACGCTAACTGGTCGAGGAACTGTAGTTATTTGTGTCAACTTTTTTGGAAATCAGGGTTAAATAGATAAATCATTGTAAAATGTGACTATTCGTTACACAATTAGTATGTATTAAAGTAAACAAGTTTTTGACAAGCATGACAAAGCCGATTTTTACAATTTTTTGAAGGAGCATTAATCAAATCAATTCTTTTAATAAATCAACCAAAGGGCTCAAGAGTAGTTTAAAGAATTGAGTTTTACGATTTTACCATGGTTTGTCTTAATTTCGAAAGGGTTTTATCAAGTAGGAAGTTATAGTTAACCAAATCAGAAGCATTAGGTAACTCACACCAATGCAGGTATCTTACACAAAACAGAATAAAATACTTACAAAAATAAGCTTAGGGTATTATCAAAAATCATAAAAATATGATACAATGGTTTGTCAATCAAAATTTTTTTCTAAACTATAAATAATATATTAACTAGAAAGAATGAGATATTATGATTGTATAATTTTATCTGTATACACAGGATGTCACAAAATATGTTCCAGGTTTAAAGGGTTTATACAGGGTGTCCCGATATTACGTGTACATAGTGGTACTGTAGATTTCTGGAACTAAAATATACCATTGCCTTCCTTCACACTTTATCCAGGCTTACGACTGGTCCAAATTAATAATTGAGCGTGTGGAACATTTATTGTCACACCAAAACTACTGAAGTTAATCGATTATCTTTTTTTTATCCTTTATCTTCTTGGTCAACTTGCATTTACATTATTTCTGTTGTTGACCCTTTGGTCTTTAGATTTATTATTGTTGTTTGTCCATTCTAATTGATGAAATTGTAAAATTGCGAATATTTCAAAAACTACAAATTTTTGGAATAAACTACTTTACATGAAGTCACTGTTATTTTTTATAAGTAAAAAATTTGTCTTGCGACATCTCGTGTAAACATTGACACGTATGAATAGTATAAACTAAGAACTACAGTTAACTGTTGGCATTTTCTTAGTTTATATATTCATACGTGTCAATGTTTACACGAGATGTCGCAAGACTATTTACTATGTTCATTGCTCCACGAGAGCTTAAAAGACCAACCACCGTCTTGTACAGTCGTATACCGCACTTAAGTATACACCTCTGATGAGCTCTCAATAAGAGCGAAATGCTGCATCAGGTGTTTTTTGTTGCGTGTGCACTTCTGTACAAGTTATCTTAGCTTTATCGGCAACGTGTGTTACAAGCATTAAAGCTATCGCTTAGATAGCGCTTTCGCCTTAACACACACATGCCGTTATAGTTAACTGTTGCCATTTTTCTTAGTTATTTTTTATGATAAACGAGATAAGATTTTTTTTCAATAAAATTCTTCTTCTACAAAGAAGTCACCTCAAATTAAATAATACGAGTTTCCGTATAGGTAAAATTGATACTTCTGTGTTGGCTTGCAAATGTCATTTTGACATAAAATCTTGAATAAGTCAGAAACGGCTAGACTTAGGTATAGAACATTATACATCGAAAATGTTTAAAATTTGTCGTAGAATCTAAAAATGCATATAGGGTGTTCTATTTAAAATAACAAAGTTGATAAGTACTTCCGGTATAACAGAAAGTGCCACCATCTTGAAAATATTTTAGCTGAGTTTTCAGAATGATCAGACGTCTAGTTTCCGAGAAATCGATAGCGGTTATTCAACGTAGGACACCCTGTTTATATACGTCATTTAGATTTGAGTTCTATTTTTGATTATTATTACTTATTTTTTAGGTTACATTGAAACCATTTGAGCTCAATACTTCTGTACGTCTACACAACATCTGTAGAATATCCCCGTTTACTCCCTTGAGTATTGCTCCCAAATCAGAAAAAAAGCTTGAACAAGTTGCTTACCTAACTTTTAAGCATATTTTCTTGATATATCTTTGTTTATTTTTTGTTAATACTGTCGGATTTTCGTTTGAATGAGACTTATTATACCATTTGCGTTTTACAGTCTTTTCTTTGTTTAAGTTTTAATTTAAGTTTGAAAGTGAATATTCTTAAACTCAAACTGTCAATCAATCGTTTTTTGACAAGCTTAGTTTGTCGTGAATAGTATTAATTTATTTATGGTATTAATAATAATTGAATAACTATTTTGAATAGTACCGTAATTCGGGGTGAATCCACAGTTTTAGCAGTTTTTGTTCTTAAATTTCTAATGCGTTCTTAAAAAAAAAATTAATTAAATACATTTATCCGTTAGAAACGTTATGTGTTAACCAAAATTGTAATTTTTTTACTGCTTCGTATCTATTTTTCTTTAAATACTGTCCGGATTGACCCCTATGTGCGGGCTGAACACCAAAAAACTGGACAAAAAATAATAATTGATGATATTAGATGGAGGAACATCTTTCAGGCTGTCACTTAAGTTATTTAAGTAGTCTTGTGATATTTGCTCTTGAGCGTTTTATATTTTGCGTCCATACGTTCAGTTAAAACGTTATTTCTTTTAAGAAAATTGTAGAACCAGTCTATCCCTGGCAGATTGTTGTTGAATTTTTTATGGTTTTGCCTTTTCTATGCAAATAATTTTTGACTAACCATCGCATATCGTGACGTGTTAGAGGAAAACCCCATTCGTCAAATTTTGTAATGCTTTCACTAAAAATTTTTTTTCTTTTGAAGAAATGGCACATTACACACCCTGTTTCAGAGTCGATATGGCTTTCATTTGGTCAAAAACGGTAGATTTTGGTATATGGTTACATTCGTCTGCTTGCCTTAACGTTTTTCATTTTTTTTAACGTCTTTAATAGCCTTGGTTACATTCTCTTCTTTGTAATTCATGAAATGTACACCAATTTTTTTTCTGTACTCTTTGGAAAGTCCAAAAACAATTTTATGGGCACATATTAACCATAAAACGCCAAATGTGTCCCAGCCATTTTTCGTTTGGTATAACTTTTTGTTTTTTGTGGCAAAAATTTCTTTTTAGACCTTGAAAACATGAAATCTAAACATTGACAAAAACGTACCTGGACCTTAATTAAAAATTTTAAAAAGCACACCGATCTTTTCAAACGACACTTGATGGCAACTGAAACAGTTTCAATAAGAATTGTATATTTGCAACGATGCGATTTGATAACCTTCAATAAAAAGGGCACAAATGCGTGCTAGTCCCCCTACGTTCCGGATTCAGTCCGAGTTACGGTACAAAGATTTTAATAATTCAGCACATTTTCTTTAACTGAAAAATAATGGTTCTTATAAACCTATTCATCCATTTTAACTAGCTCTCAAGTTACGATTAATTTAGTTTCGCCATAAAATATTTAGATTAAACAGACTGTTCTTGATAAACACCAGCGCTGCACTTTACTATTTCTGTCATTTCATTAGAATACAAATTTGCCGTTTTTATTTTAAGTGAGGAATGTTTTTGGTAAGATTTTCACAGAAGGCGCAACTATTGTACAAAATCCGCATAAACTGCTTTGAAAAAGAAGATCCGTATTTTGATAGAGTAGATTTTTTTTGTAGCAGCGATGTAGTAAGATTATCTTTATCAGTTGCGTTGAACTAATACCAGAAGTTCAGTTAAGCTTTGGTATTAAAATTACTACGTAATTTTCTAAGATCATGCAAGGTACCACGCTAAACTTATTTAGATTGATAGAGTTAAGGACAACGTAGGAAAATCATAATATAATAATATTAAAACAACACAAGGAAATTTGTGAAATATATGTTTTTTATAAAATGAGGCAGGTACACCAACATCAATCTTTACGGTAGATGCGCTTTAATTATTAATCATTGAGTAAGTAATGTTCCAATCTTTGTATCGTAGGTGTGTAAATTGCAACAGTAACGTATAATAAATTGCCCAACTAATTACATCGTTATTTATTTACTGTTCTTCTTTCCCGAGTTTTGAGAATTGTTATGTCATGTTTGTAGGTCTTTGACTGACCAAACTATCTACTTCCGAACGTCAAATGCACTTGAATAAACCAAGATAATAATTGCAAATGTTTTTTGTATATGGTGTGATGATCCACACAAAAAATCAAGTTTATTTATTGTTTACAAAGAAATAAAGTCACTTTAACCTTAAAATATCTTTGACGTGCATTTGAAGTCAACATTGTATTGATACATGGTAAACCAATGCCCTGAAATGATATTATTTTTTGCCTCTCTTAATACCTACTCCATTATGTAATAGTATATTTGATTACGAGTTTATAATTTAAAGTTGTTAACATTCTAGGTGGAAGTGGGGTTGAAAATAACGTTCTCAAAACTACATATATATGGCCGACGTTTCGCCCAAACCTGTGAGGGCGTTATCGAGGCTAAACGTAAATTAAAAAAATTTAAAAAGATTTTGAGTTTAAAAATTAAAAAAACGATTTTTTACGGGTAATGAACGATACTTTTCGGTATACCTCTCTCAAAAACATGTGTTCCAAGACGTTGCTTAGGAAATAATGTCAAAATTGTCGTGTGATTGCCTTCATAATAATAACCAAATGCAATGCTCCAAGATTACACGCAAACAACCGTTTATTAAATGTTATGGTTCAGTGACGACTACAACGCGATACAATGCACATAACTGAACATTTTTATACATTTTTAAAGTATTTAAAACAAACTTATTATTTGTCGTAGATGATATACACACCCTTTGAGTATATAGACCACCGCATTTTGTACAATTGTGAACTTGTACTCGAGCTTTTTCACTCTCGAAGAGCCCCAAAAGAACAAACCAGCGATTATCGGTGTCGATTTGAGATTTGAGAGTCGGCATCAATGATCGTAGGAATGACTTTTTACCATATCTGTCGGTAAATTTTTGAAGCTAGTAGATACTATTCGGGCGTGGTACGATAGCACAAGGTTGTGGTACTAGATGTTGGGCCAAACTAAATCATGTCAAATCTATTTTTTAAACAATGAAGTTTAGATTTCTTATTTCTAGGATCTTCTTTGTGGAGATAGATACAATGCATAGCTTTTATCAAGACATCAAATTTAATATCCTAGAAATAGGAAATCTAAACATCATTTCTTAATAAAATTAATATTTTTATCAATATAAGAAACAGAAGGTGGTACAAACTAAAATTGTGTACCGCTTAAATTATGTACTGGATAGTCAACATAGTAAACAACAAGAACGGAATTCTTCCAAAACATTTACAGTTTTCGGAATATCTAATTATATTATCTACTATTTATTATATTTACTAAGATATATTCATAGCTTTTAAATTTATTCAAGTCTGCATTTGTTTGAAAGTACATAAATAACATACAGTAGAATCTAATATTTGTATATGATACATTTAATGAATCTAAGAATAATAAAACTTATCGCACATGATATTTTTTATCTATTGACAAATATATTAAAAACATTTAAATTAGTAATTTCGTGATAAATTAAGAGTATTGCATAATGACCTTTTGAGACAGTATTATTTTTTAAGTTTTGTTAATGATATGCATTTTTTTATATGTAATTATTGTTGATGTGAAGATGTTGAAATTAAATGTTAAAGTCAGAATATTCCTTCTTTTCACGTATGTTGCGTCATATGAAAGAATTATTAAGAAGAACCTCCAAAAAGCGATTCATAAAAAGCTATGGATAAGAACTGCTAGTCACAACTTGTCGCATAAAAGTGCTGTATAAAACCTGATCCAGACGCAACGTTTTACATAACGTTTTGCGCACAGTTCAAAACGTTGCACACAAAACTTTGCTGCTGGACAGGAAAATGTGCAGTTTACAAAACTGCGCGTCGATGCGACGGCACAGAAAATTTAACAGCAGTCGATCATCAAATTAATATTTTGCAACTTATGAAAACAGAAAACAGCTAAATAACAGCGTATAAACATCTCTAACCAAACAACAAAAGAAAAAATAACTAGTTTAACAAATGTTCAAAGTGCCCCCATTTTGTTGTACACGTATTCAGACTGTTGTGCACATTAGTTTTCACAGCCTCCTAAGATTAATTGTACCAATCGAAAGCATCTCTTTTTAATAATCAATAACTGACTTATTAGTAACTTTAGCGCTATACCAGTGTTATAGTTTCTTAAAGAGAATTTATCAAAGAATCAATTTAGCCTCAAAAATTGTACATAATTCATTTAATAAAATAAAGTTTATATCATTTCCGCTTAGATCGGAAGTCGCCCTTTTTGTGCAAAGTTTGAAAAATACTTATATTGTATACTTGTAAAACTTTTCTTAATAAACTTTTTCTCTATCATAGATAATAAAAAGAGTAAATCAAGTGGCCCAGAATTTTCAATCAACCTGTATAGAACCTACAACCAATACTACCTCTCTGAAAACGCAACCTTTTCCGTGCAGAGTGCACCGATATCCTCATCTGGATTTTTACATTGACAAAATAAAAATAAAATGAGGTCTAAAAAAATACGTTTTTGAAAACTTTTTGGAACTACCATCTAGGCAGTTAATTACGCTCGAGTGTAAAAAAATATGTTGTCCGTTATTAAAGTACATATAACATTTTGAATTAGTAAATTTTTGAATTACACCTTTCAAACAAACTTACCTTGAAATCGGTATTAAACCATAACGCAAATCGTCACATGAATGATTACATAATTATGATTTGAATGAACTTACATTTCACGACGTATAGAAAAAAGACAATGATGTATTGTTGCTTGCTTTAAAACTGTTTGTACATTATAATCTGTAAACATTCACAAAGTAAAAATAAAATGGTAGAAATCTGTACATTTATCTACAGATTGCTACAATTTTTCGATTTTGAGACCGTAGTGTTCTGCGACTTGGATCTTTTAGATATTGAATATTTGAAGCAAAGGCATGGTAGTAACTGAAGAAAAGGTGTTCTAAGAGCACAATATAATTTAGATATGGTCATATCAACAGGTTCTGTTGTTCTTTTTTAAATAATTTCTAAGCAAGCGTCTTATCGAACAAAGCAAAAGCGATTGGTGTTGTTACACATAAATGATTGTGAAGCTAAAGCTTACACGTACTTGAAAAAAAAAATCAATATTACTAATAACTTACATATCAATAGGTATAGCTGTTTGGTTGAATTTTGAACACACGTTTTGATAAATATACAAAATTAACGTATCTAATCGTTAACAAATTATATGGACCGTATAATATTCTCTACTACTCTTCACAGTTAAATGAAATGAACCTAATCTCACTAAACTCGATAATTCCCAGCTATTGTAAATGGCATTCTTTAAGAATTTGATAATACATACCTAAATTCATAATAAAGCGAACCAGATTTTGTTGTATTTAGTTATGTAATGCACACACTATCCGTAAAATCACAAATATGACAATATGATCTCTTATTTTATTAAGTTTGGTAAAAATGAAAATGTGTTTACATTGGTACGTATCACAGCATCTACCGTAAGTGTGATCCACCTTTTATTGATTTTTATTTCATTTAGTCTGGTTCATGATGTCTAAGTTAATGTATCTCATGTATCTACATATCCTTATATAAAAGAAATACCTACTCTTAATACGTAAGAGAAAAAATTATGATGTTTGTTTACATATGTATTTTATTAAACATATACGTGGGCAATAAATAAACCAAATGTAAATACAAGTCTATTGTCCAATATGGTAGGTAATTAAAATTAATTTTATATACAATATATATATCTATCTTTTATTATCATAAATATGAAATATGTACATTCATGAAATTTAAAACTTGGACACCACAATTTCTGTAAACAAAAGTTTGCACATTGTGAAGCGGGCTTAAGGGTATCATTTACAATTCTAACAGCAGGTAGTCTCAGCAGGGGTTATCTTATAGAAGGACTGTAGAATGAATCATTACACTAAGCACGTTTTAGAAAATAGGTAATTTACGTTGCTTACTTAATTTTTTCTTTAAAGAATATATTTGAAGGTATCGCTAATTAAACACCATAGCTCGATTAATTATCGAATCAAAATTTTGTTTAGGAAATGTTTACAAAATAAAATTAGAAATAATTTTGATTTAAAAACGTCTACAAGCAATAACTTTTAAATTAAATCAAAAACTAAACATGGTTATTTGGGTTGACTGATTATTACTTATTTTTAAATAAATCTAACCTACTAATTATTGTAAGTTATTAAAAAAATCATTAAACTCTCTATTCATAATATTTAGTCCTTACAAAATGTATATTTTATGACGTTTCATTTTTTCTGTAGTTAATATAAAAAGTGAAAATAAAAACTAAGGCAATTCTTATTGTCAACGTATATATTTAGTTTTTGACAAGAATTTATTACATAATTATAATTAAGATACCAAGTTATAGTTTAAAATTAAATGAAAACGTTTTTTTTAAATAAAGGTATTACTATATAAATAAATATAAGAAATCAATAATGGGTGTGACCTCCATTATTATTGATACATTCTTGGAGGCGTCTGCTCATTGACGCTATCAAGGTATCAATATAATTAATATTAATCGTTTCCCATGCGGTATCAATGGCTGCAATTAGTGCATTACGGTTTACTGGTATAAAATTTGGCCCTTGTTGTCTTCGGATAACAGCAAGTATTCGAGCCCAAACATTTTCGATAATGTTAAAATCTGGGCTTTTTGCTGGCCAGGGTAACAGCTCCAAGTTATTTGCTTGTATCCAGTTGCGCACAACCTGCGAAGTATAGGGTCATCATATCCCGATAGTTAATTATCGAATGTTCCAAGAAAATATGTGTAAATAGTAAATGGAATCTACTAACGTAACGTTAAGTCGTTAATTATAGTTACATAACTCTCCTTTCATAAGATATAGTTCATATTAATATGCTTATTGTAAAGCTTCGTACACACCTGAACAACAAACCGAGGAACAAACAGAACAACGAACCGAACGGCAATCGGAACATTAATTTGGACGGTGCTACGTACGAATTTTAGAACAGATTCGCAAGTCCTGATTGTTCCACGAACGGTTTGCGGCGTTCCCGCAACTTGTCGGTTTTTCTCCGACATCAAAGAAAATGCGCGCGAATGCGTTTGCAGGTTTGGACGAATCTAAACAAAACGGCGAACAAACTTATGCGGGAGAATTAAATTATTTATTTTTGTCCTCCCTTTTGTGGGTTTGTTGTTTTAGGTAATATTATGGAGTTGACAGAAGAAAAATGTTTTAAATTAATCAGTGTTTAAGAATGCAAGAAAAAATGATGTCCCTATTAGCATCATTTGGGCGGGAAATTTCAAAATAAAAAAAGCGAAGTAAATTATAATTTTTACTCTTCTTTGTGCGTAAAAATTTGGTTGGCACTATCTTCTTGTTTTCCGCAATTTTCTCTTCTCAATAATAAATATATATGAACTGAAAACTACTGAAAATAATTATGGGAACAGCACAAACGTTCCGTTTGTTGTTCGGATTGTGGAAATCATAAAAGATCGTTTGTCGTTCTGTTTGACTTTCGGTTCGTTGTTATGTTTGTTGCTCGGTTTGTTGTTCAGGTGTGTACGAAGCTTTACAACTTAAGCAACAATTTTTGGCGAATAAAGATTAGTTTGTGATGTAATATTAGAAACACAAATTTATATCATATCAAATTTATGACAACTTAAAACCAAGAACGTGTATGTTATTGCTAAGAAATTATTAAGGAAAAGCGCAATTGCAGTGTAAATATTTATAATTAGATATTTTCGAAAGTTTATAAGTCCTCTATTGTAATCTTAATACTTAAAAGAAAATCCTGTCCATTAGCATTATAAGGAAATGGCTTTTACTTTATGAATAAGTTTCAATAACAATAGAATATCCTTGCTTGTTTAATTTACTTCCTTTGAGTCATATTGCTCTAAGGGTTGTTACATTGGTCATTAGAAGTATGTAATAAATAAACAATTACCTACTGTTTGAGAAGGGGTAGTGTGAACCAATAAATAAAGTAAGAAATGTAAATTCCATTTTAGTTTAAAATTTCAAGTGTTGTGAAAATGCCACCTCATCTCGGTGCTGATTTGAAAGCGCGGATTGTTTCGGAATTAGCGGCGGGCCGTAGCGTGCGTGAAATTTCACGTATGTTAGATATACCAAAAAGCACCGTAGGGCATTACCGAGTAAAATGGAATCTTGAACACACTTTGGAAAGAGCCATCGGAAGTGGTAGACCTAAAGTATCTACACGTGCTCAAGATCTCGAGTTGTTTCATTACGTAACAGAACAACCATTTGCTACATACTCAGGGCTATAGCAGATACACATTTTCCCGGATGCCGTATAACTGCACAAAAAGATTAAAGGAGATGGGAATAAAAAGTATAATGCTGCTGCGAAAGAAGTTCTCAGTGACGAAAATATGAGACGTCGTCTGGAATTTGCAAGGCGATATGTGAACGAACCTTTGGATTTTGGAATCGAGTGATTTTTAGCGACGAAAAAACGTTCAATAGCCGCAACGATGGAAGGAACTCGTTACGAAAATAATCACATATGTCCTAAAAAACGAAGTGGTTATTTTTCTGTGAATGTGTGGGGTTGGGTTAGCGCGCGGGTCCAGGAGTTTGTTGGGCTATCGATGGACGTCTTGATTCTGCTGCGTATTTAGATATTTTGGAAACTATTATGAAACCTTCAGTCGAAGTGTTTTATCCAGACGAAGATTATATTTTCCAACAAGTAAGTATTCTTATTTCACTATACTTTCTCCAAAAATAGTTCGGGATCTGTTGAATTAACATTTTCATAATGTATTTTTGTTGTTAAAGGACAACGCCCCTATTCATACTTCGCGGGTTGTGCGCAATTGGATACGAGAAAATAACTTGGAGCTGTTACCCTGGCCAGCAAAAGCCCAGATTTTAACATTATCGAAAATGTTTGGGCTCGAATACTTGCTGTTATCCGAAGACAACAAGGGCCAAATTTTATACCAGTAAACCGTAATGCACTAATTGCAGCCATTGATACCGCATGGGAAACGATTAATATTAATTATATTGATACCTTGATAGCGTCAATGAGCAGACGCCTCCAAGAATGTATCAATAATAATGGAGGTCACACCCATTATTGATTTCTTATATTTATTTATATAGTAATACCTTTATTTAAAAAAAAAGTTTTCATTTAATTTTAAACTATAACTTGGTATCTTAATTATAATTATGTAATAAATTCTTGTCAAAAACTAAATATATACGTTGACAATAAGAATTGCCTTAGTTTTTATTTTCACTTTTATATTAACTACAGAAAAAAATGAAACGTCATAAAATATACATTTTGTAAGGACTAAATATTATGAATAGAGAGTTTAATGATTTTTTAATAACTTACAATAATTAGTAGGTTAGATTTATTTAAAAATAAGTAATAATCAGTCAACCCAAATAACCATGTTTAGTTTTTGATTTAATTTAAAAGTTATTGCTTGTAGACGTTTTTAAATCAAAATTATTTCTAATTTTATTTTGTAAACATTTCCTAAACAAAATTTTGATTCGATAATTAATCGAGCTATGGTGTTTAATTAGCGATACCTTCAAATATATTCTTTAAAGAAAAAATTAAGTAAGCAACGTAAATTACCTATTTTCTAAAACGTGCTTAGTGTAATGATTCATTCTACAGTCCTTCTATAAGATAACTCCTGATGAGACTACCTGCTGTTAGAATTGTAAAGGATACCCTTAAGCCCGCTTCACAATGTGCAAACTTTTGTTTACAGAAATTGTGGTGTCCAAGTTTTAAATTTCAAGAGTGTACTACATTATAGTTTGGTTGTAAGTTCGTAAAATGAGTGCGTTAATTCATTTAATTCTGATCGAACGAATGTTAAGCATTTTTTTTCTTCCCCAAAGAAGTAATAGAAATAGAATTAGCTGTGATGTACTATTACACTATCATGGGTGGTGTAGTAATACTTACATGTTACTAAATATAAAGGTTGGGCTAGAAATCACAAAATAAACTCTTAACCCCGGCTCGCGTCGTGAACCGCGGCATAAATTTAGCTGGAATTAGCGCATGATTTCTGTGCGAAAAACATGCACCTTTACACTCGCAATATTCGCGCCTTCAACTGCAATAGTCGTCACAGAAGTAGCTACGGCTGCCTATTCGCATACTTACACCAAAAACGCCCTCGGGGTTTGGACTAAAAGAAGTCTAAATAATTAGGGAAATACCTCAGTATATAAAGAAGAGAAAGTGTCACGTGTCGTTAACCTCGACGCTTGATTGGTTCGAAATAGTGGTATGGGTGGAGTTAAGGATGGGAATCCACAACGGTGAAAGTTCGTAACCACAATCGCGATTGAAATTGTTCGGATATGCTTAATGATTTCTATACCCTCCCTGATTTTCCTATTGAAAAAGAAAGAAGATTTGGCAATCAAAGCGGAATTATCAAAATCTATTTTGTGACCTGACCGTATCGAAATGATGCTCAGCCACGGCAGACTTGGAACTAACACAACGGTGATGTTCCGAAATACATGCACTAATAGAACGACCATTTTCACCAATGTACACTAAACCACATGAGCAAGAAATACCGATATACACCTTGAGAAGAGAGAGTCGGAAACTGATTCTTAGGGGAAGGTAAAACTTGTGAGATTTTGTTAGAAGATGTAAAAATAGGTTAATGCCGTTTTGTCTAAGAAGCTTGCCTATTCGATCAGTAACCTTGTGAATGTAAGGAAGAAAGGCTGGAATTGTTTCTGACGTGTTTTTAAACTTTGAGGGCGAGGATGGGAGTGGCGTTTAATGACGTTTTGGATAACCGTTAGCAATCAGAGTAATTGTTAGATGACGTAATTCCAAATTGAGATTGTCAGGTTGGCATATAGAAAATGGTTGAAAAACTAGAGATTCAACAACAGACCTTTTTTGATCAGGATGATGGTGTGAAGAGCCATGTAAGTATCTGCTAGTATGAGTGGGTTTGCGATACACCAAATGACCTAATACGCCGTTGGGTTTCCGGGTAACAAGTACGTCAAGGAAAGGAAGACAATGATTTTCTTAAATTTCCATAGTGAACTTGATGTCAGTATGTTGATTATTGAGATGGTCAAGAAACGTATCTAAAAAAGGGCGACCATGAGGCCAAATGATGGAAGTATCATCAATATTCCTAAACCATACTTTCGGTTTCAACGTCAAAGTTTCCAAGGCAATGGTTTCAAAGGCTTCCATAAAAATGTTGGCGACAACGATATCCTGCGAAATTCAATTTAGTCGGTATTTGGTGTAAATGTCATAAATTATCGATCACAACAATTCGACCACTCAATTCACACCGCTAGTGTGAATGCCTTCGTGAACGCACCTCATGAATGTCTGGAGAATCCTTTGTCGAGGATACAGAAAACCGACTCCGATCGGGGAACGCCGCGAACCCGAGGACGCGAAAGGCTCCACACTCGCGTTTGCGCCTTTTTGTGGGCTTACGCTTTTGCGTGTTTATTCAACTCATAAATTGCTTCATAGTGACTTTCAAAATGTTTGCTCACATAATCTCAACATTGGCTTTTATTGGGTGCAATCAAGAACATTGAAAGAAGCGACGACTTTATAATAACTACTTATTAAGATTAATCATTTAAAAACCCTTTTTTTGGTTTAGAATAGTTTTCGCAATCTCAACAAAATTAGGAACACATTGCGATTGTGGACGTTTACTGTTTGAAGTATAGCATTCTCTTTCTCTAATTAGTACGGTTCTTGGAATCTCAGTATGAACTAAGAATTACGATTTAAAGGTTCTAAAATAGTTTTAAATAACTTGAAGTACACATTTATAAGCAATGAAATAAATAGAAACAGGAATTTTGATGTCAATGTCCTAAATCTAATAATAAAATTATTATACCTTTATCTGACAAATTGGTTTAGGCTTTCGCGGCCTGTTGGTGAACTAGACTCATATAGATTCGGGTCTAAATGCCGTCGTTGATTGCAATTTCTTCCTTACGTTTTGATATTGGATGTAGACTGATGATTTCTGCTTCGCAACTTGTATTTATACTGGTTTTGATGAGACGGGGCTTGCATCGCACCGCGCCGGTCAAATTCAGATCTTCGTAAGGTACCGTTCTGGCATTTTGAGGATTCTACCTTTCTGTTGAAGTTTTCTGGATAATTGTAAATCATGATGTCTAACTATTCTGTTGTAATAACCGTTAACCGTTGATGGGAACTTGAAGTTTTCCTTCAAGAGTATGTAATGATTCCCATTGCTAAGCGAATATTCTGCTACCGCTGACTTCTCAGTGTGTCCCAAACGGCAGTTTGCTCGATGTTCTTTGAGCTTCGTTTCTAGGTGTACGCTAAACTCCGGTTGCTGAGAGAGGGTTGGAATGATACTGCAAAACGACTCACCTTCTCAAATTGGTTTTTAAACTGATGCCAAGAAAATGCTAATTTTCCCATGAAAATTCTGTAATCCGACAAATGCACCTTTATCAACAATGACATGTTTAATCGACAAATAAACAAGCAAAGTTTGTACAATAATACCGTAAACCGTAGACAAGCTAAAGGACCGAATTAGACAGTCTATCTTTGATATTCGTGAAGATGTGCTAATTCGGGTAGTAAATAGTGTGAGCAAACGATGCCAGTTATGCATTGGAAATTTTCGTTCTAATTCTTTTGACTTGCAGTTAAACAAGTGTTTTTAATGTTGATTCATTATGAGTAATTATGGTTTTTTTTTTAAGTTTTGTTTTCATGGCCTACTACCTCAAACAAGTTTTTTCAATTTTTTGAGAAATTTTATAGTAACCCTATTAAATGATTTGACAAGTGAAAAGTACTTAAAATTCTCCACAACAAGAAACCAAAAAGATGATACCCTTCCATTTAAAAAAAAATAACGATGACATCACCACAAACAAATGAAGGTGAGTAAAAACAATTACTTTTCGCCAGGTTTATTGACGGTTAGATTAGAAATAAAGTCGCTACACTCTTGGGTTCTTTTTGTAGAACAGACTGTATATCCTCTTTGTTTAGGAATGCGCGATGGTTGTGCTCAATCGGTTGTAACGGACCTTCGTAGCAGGTCTTGAAATATTTTAGAATTTGTAGCTATTTTCTCGCTTAAAGGTCAGATGCCGATTTGTAATTGAGTTCTAATATTTTAATTTCACAAAACAGGCCCATAAAACAGCGTTCTGTCGTAATGAAGATTTCATAAAAAAATATTTGCAATAATAGAAACAACATAAAATTAAAGAATAATTTAAAAGTAAATAGGTATAGTTTTCCTGCGACCACTAGAAAGAATTGATAATTTCATAGAGACTACTGCAATTAAAAATTCGGAATGGATGTGCAAATTTATTTCCCATGGGTTTACTACGCATGCGTATAACAAAACGAATTATTTGGAATATACTGAATCTTCAGGAATTGTATGGAACACTGTTTTTACGGATGATTATAGGAAAAGTATAGTGTGTACCACTTGTTGGACAATATTCTATTACGTGGTAGTATACGTAGAGGAAGGTGTCCTAAATGATGTATTTTTATTTGTAATTGTTTTTGTGGAGACCATTTCAAATATGACCGCTGAAAAAATGTTAGGTATTTCATTGAATAAACTTTATTCACAGATTGGAACGGAAACTTTTTTTTAATTAAAAATTGTTACAGTTCTTGCAACTAATACAAGGCTCCGAGAATTTCTAAAGGCATTGCAGTAAAGACAAACTACTTTTTTTTTCTGTTTTTGTTTGTGCCGTAAAATTTGGCTTACTAAAAATATTTATTTTGGAACATTCCTATATCTTTTCATTTCTTCTTTCTGCTCGAGTTTCTCCAAATTAGTAGTAGTTGTTACAAATGCCGTTATTGTTTGTCTAGTCTTCTTTTTTCATTTGCTGTAGCCCCTGAAGAATTTTTTTTCGTATTATCTCTTTGATCATCTCTGACATTATTTTCCTTATTTTGAGTTTGTCCTTGTTCGTATCGCTCATTGCTGCCGGACTCTTCTGGTTGATTCGATGTTTCTCCTTCTGTACTGATTAGTTACCGTACTCTACCTGTAGTCTCAATTCCGGTTTTCAAAAATCCACTTGTTTCTTATTATTGCTGCTTTTCCATAATATTCCTTTTCGTGGTCTACTCAGTTGGTTATAAAACAAAATCGTCACTACCGGCCTAGTAACGTGAAACTGTATCCCTGTTTTTGTCTACTGATACAGATTTTACCAAGTAATGCTAATATAAGTGATAACAATTCAGTAATACTTATATGTTTCATTTGTAAGGGAATATATAAAAAATGTAAAATGTTGCACGTTAGATCTTACCGACCATATTCTTGGTTTAAAAGAAATGATTTGTAATTTACAAAAGGAAATTTTGGAATTAAAACGAATTACACTAAAAGTGTTAGTAATGATGTAATTGTAGATGAAGTCTTAACTGAAGTTAAGAGGGGCATTTACCTAACGCTTCATCGAAAATTGGAAGTTATACAACACACATAACGTAAGAGGCGTTAGACGAAAGCGGTAAGCTAGTTGTACGGCACGTGTTAAAACTTAACAATTCGGGTTCGTCCGTAATAAATACATTTTTACTTAGCGATTTTCTTTCATAACATGGATATGATTAATGGTAATATGATACAACTATTCCGAAGCTAAAATAAGATAAGATCCTTAAAAAATACAAACTGTTTAAAATTAAGCAAGTAAATCTCTAGTAATCAACAGCTACCGACGAAATTCTGTCGTTGCTAGATCACACTGCAAACGAATGACGTGGGGATAGACGATCGCGTGGACATTATAAAATACTGACAAAATTTTGTGCAAATGCTCTTGCTGTTTTAGATATTTTAGATTTAATTATTACCCTATTTTGAAATTTTGCAACCTGTTTTATAAAACATGCAGCTACACCTTCACGTTCGTATTTTCTTTCTATCTGTTGTAATAGTGATGCAAATGCTGATGTTTATCATGGTGTTTTGTATGTTAGATATTGATATGTTCTTATTAACCGAAACTTAGTGTAATGATTCTATCTATAACTCTGAAATGTTTCTTCCCTAATTGTAATATTTTTAGGAAGGATAGGAAAAAAGGTCGTAGCGGTAAATAATTCCGTATACACTTCAACAGTGAGATCTTAGGTATTCATATTCGTTTTGGTAAAACACAATTCAATGTCGTTTTAATGTATATACCACTTCATACTGCTACTGATGTGTATTAATCAATTTTTCCCAACTCGAGAGCTATATCTATACTTGATAATAATTTTATTATCGCGGGTGATTTTAATATTCTTGCGTTTCCCAACACAAACTATAAGAAATCTAACAATGTAACAAACTTTCTCAATTTTCATAAGGCCAAACAACATATGTAATTGACTTCTGTGAGAACCGTCTTGATGTTGACAATCATCATCCACCGTTACATATTTCCTGTTGTTTGAGAAAAAATACTATTAAACCTATTTCAAGTGGAAAACTCTTTTATAATTTTAGAAAAGCAAACTATTTTGTAATATACAATCTGCTCTTGAATACTCAGTAGGACACAGTCTTTATGAAGAATAATCCCAATGAAGCATGTATTGAATTATATAAAATTCTAGATGAGATAATTAACAAAACTGTACCTAAGAAATTAAGCAAAAAATATAAATTACCAAGCTGGTTTTCTCAAGCAACTATATACTAATTAAAATGCAAGAAATAATGTCTTACTAAATTTAAAAAAAAATTATGTTTTATTATAATTAATTTACGTATTACCGCAAGCAACTACAGCAAAGTACAAAGCGTGATTTTGCTGTTTATATTAAAACTTAGAATGTAATGTTAGAAGCAATCCTGCTATGTTACAGCCTACGTCCCGCGATGAGTATGGGTCCTGATTGTATACCAGCTTTTGTGATCAAAGATAATAGACTAAGTAAAACGTGTGTTTAACGACATCTCGTGTAATATGGACACTTATAAATAGTATAAACTAAGAAATGCCAACAGTTAACTGTAACGACTGTGAACGTTTAAAGTGCATTATCGCTCCTGATAACGATAATGCACTTTAAAGCGTTCACTATCTTTAGATTAACTGTTGGCATTCTTAGTTTATAATAGACTAAGTACTAAAGAATTTCCTGATTGCTGGAAGGTTTCTAAAGTTGTTCCTATCCACAAAAACAAAGAACCTAACAAAATAAAAAATTATTGACCAATTTCAATTATAAGCAATTTTGGTAAAATTTTTGAGATTTTACTGTACAAGGTTATGTGGTTTCACGTAAAGAACATGATCTCATCTTACCAACATGGTTTTCTTCAAGGACGATTGACAACGACAAATTTGTGTAGTTTCAGTGATTTTGTTTCAAAAGCATTTAATGACCACCTACAAGTAGATGTTATATATACTGGCTTTTCCAAAGCTTTTGACACTGTTAACCACACATTGCTTTTGTCGAAGCTGCATCGATTCGATATCAGTGGTGATTTGTTACTATTACTGAATTCTTATTTAAATTGCAGAACTAATTATGTTGAGTATCAAGTATTACGATCTAATTTATACCCTACAATTTCTGACGTTCCTTAAGGCCCTCTTTTATTTCTGCTGTTTATTAATGATATTACATAATTTTCTTTTCCTTAATGTAGCCAAATGTAAACATATGTCTTACTACCGTAAGAAATCTCTTTTGAAACATATTTACATATGTAATAAATAATATTATTTTGGAGACCGTCACCACTTTCAAAGATCTGGGTGTTATGTTTGATAGCCAACTTCAATTTGACACACATATTTTAAATATCACAAAAGAGTGTTATCGCATGTTGGGTTTCCTTGTGAGAAACACTAAAACTTTCGTCGGTACAGAGTAGTTTAATATGGAACCCTTATGTGCTACACACATAGACCTTATAAACCAAATTCAATGAAAATTTTTAAAAACACTGTGTTTTCGAAAAACTGGTTGTTACCCTGTACAAGGTAGGATACTACCGCTCTTATGGAAAAAAGAATTTAGTATTCCTTCACTAGAACATCGTCGTGTAATATCAAAAATTTTGTTCATCTATAAGTTATTAAATAATATCATTGATTGTCATTCATTAGTTGGTTTATTGTATTTATGTGTTCCTCGACAATGTAGTAGAAACAAAGTGTTTTATTCTCATCTTGCTTGTACAATTCAGCGTTGTGAGTCGCCTTTAAACCGTATGTGTGATATTGTTAATCGTAATTGTGGTAACATAGATTTATTAAGTGTTAATAAAAGGAATTAGTTCAACAATTAAAGATTATTAAACACAAATAATATGGTATGTACTAAGAATTAAAAAATGTTGTTCTTGTTTACTTATTTCAATTGAGCATGGTCTTGAATTTTTAATTTTTAAAACTCATTCTCAGCTTAATTTTTTTTCTTGTATGAATTATTTTTGTCGTTAGATACTTTTTTTTATTTTTATGTATTTTATTTTTATATAGAAATCTCTTTTGTTAATAGAATTTACCCTGTAATTAGGGGAACGTGGGGGAATATCGACTGACGGGGAATATCGATCACATTCAAATCTCAGAAATTTGGCACCATAGCACCCCACTACTACATCCTACCAACAGACCAGTTCGTCGTAATAGCATGAATCATGTTTAGTTGAGAGTTAGAGTGGGAACTGAGCGTTCATGTTCTATTGTCTAATTATATACGCTGTGTTGTAATATTTTCGCCATCGTTAATAAGGTAAGTTATTGAATTTATTACAAATAAAATGGATTTTATGACTTGACTGGAATTGGTAGGGGACTGCGTATATTATGTGTTGGATTTAAATCATTCTTTCAACGTTTAAGATTGGTAATGAATTAAAAGTAGTGATGTGTGTTGCGGGGTAAAATCAACCAAAGCGGTCGATATTACCCGAAACAAACTAAAGCGGTCGATATTACCCGAAAAAGGAATTATTTTTTTTTTTTCAGATGCCAAGAAAATATATTCGAAGAACTACGCGGAGCTCATGGGATGAAAATTCCTTAAAAAGAGCAATTGCTGAAATTACAAAAAAATATTTCTATTAGAGCTGCAGCCAGAATGTTTCAAGTACCCTATACCACTTTACAGGACAGACTTAGAGGGAGATTTGAACAAAAAAAATTGTACTGGGTAGAAAACCAATTTTCCAGTAGAGCAGGAAAAAGAAATTGCTTCTACAATTTTGTCAATGTCTAAACAGTTTTATGGGTTGACAGCCGAAAGTATCCGTTCTCTGGTATTTCGATTTGCAGAATTAAACAACGTAGTGCACCGTTTCAATAAAGAAAAAAAGATGTGTGGCAAAGACTGGCTGTATTCTTTTATGGCTCGAAATCCTGAACTTGCATTCCGAAAACCGGAAGCTACGACTATTAATAGAGTAACTGGATTTAATAAAATAGAAATTGACATATTTTTTAATAATTTGGAATCACTCTACAATATCCACAAATTTGAAAGTCATAGAATATATAATGTTGACGAAACTGGCGTCACGAATGTCCACAATCCAGGTCGCATAGTGGCAAAGAAATGAGAGAAACAGGTGGGAGCTATTACTAGTGGAGAAAGAGGCCTTAGACTATTGTTTGCTGTCTAAACGCATCCGGTCAATATATCCCTCCAATGTTCATTTTTAAAAGAAAGAGGATGAAGGAAGGGCTAGATAGAAATGGACCGATTGGAGCCTTATATAGGTGTTCAGAATCAGGGTGGATCACCGAAGAGCTGTTCACAGAATGGTTGAAGCATTTTGCAAGATTTTCTCATCCCACTCCAGACAAACCTGTTCTTTTACTCCTTGATAATCACTCGACACACTGTAGTTTATCTTCCTACAATTTTTGTAAATCTTCAGGGATAATCATGCTATCTATTCCACCCCACACGTCGCATCGTATCCAGCCATTAGATGTTACATTCTATAAGCCACTGAAAACTGCATATCATCAAGAATGCGACAAATAAATAAGAACAAAAATTATGAGAAGATCAACCAAACAGACAAGGCTGAACTTTTTGCGAATGCTTACAATAGGGCAGCGACTATTGAAAAAGGAGTAAACGGGTTTAAAGTGACAGGAATATGTCCTGTTAACAGACATATCTTTAGCGAGGAAGAGTATGCACCCATAGGAGAGAAGACCGATGAAAGAGAAAATAATGATCATCCTATAGAGCACCGAACACCTTCGCCTTCGGAATCTAATGCTACAGTTTTACAGAAGTTAAATAGTAAGTCCTCCCCAGTACACTTGGTCGAACTTCTTCACCCAAACCAGGACCTAGTGGATTGGGTTCCAAAAAACTGAAGCCTTCTCTTCACTTTGATTCCGAATCATCAAACTCTAGCCTTAGCCTGGAAGAAATTTTTGAGGACAACTTAACCGATGATGAAGATAAAACCATAAAAGTGATTGAAAAAACTATTAATGTGTCATTTAAAGACCTATGTCCCAGGCCAGTCTTGCAACCAAAAACCTCAAATAGAAAAAAGCAACATTCTGCATTGTTAACTGCTACACCATTAAAAGAGGAATTGGAGAAAAAGAAGAAAAAAACAAAAAACTAAATCACGAAAAATTGAAGAATGCAAAAAAGAATATCAATACTACTGCTAAACTGAAAAATAAAAAGACACCAGTTAACGTTACAGAAAGAGAAAATAAGAAACACGATATTTGCTCTGTTTGTCAAGAATTTGGATCTAATAACGAGATTTGGTGGCGATGTCGTTCATGCGGTTCATGGGCCCATTCTAAATGTACTGGTGCAGGCAAAGCATCCGAATATATGTGTGAAGACTGTGTCTAATGTTACCTACTTTCTTTTTAATAAAAAGTTGTAAAGAAGATTAGCATTTTCTTTTTAATAACATCGGTCGATTTTGCCCTATTGATCGGTATTACCCCACGGATCAGTCGATTTTACCCTCTTGATCGATTTTACCCAATTTTTTCGGTAATTTTTAAAACTTCAATTTAAAATATATTTTTCATTTTTATCAACTTTTATTATCACACTAAGAACTGGATATACTAACAAGCATCTACACAAATATGTGAATTTTTTTAACGATGCCTGAGCCTACAATCAGCAAAAGTTCTTAAGTAGTCGATATTCCCCACGTTCCCCTAGTGTATGTGCACTGTTGAGTAAATAAAATAAATAAATAAAATGAAAATAAATAAATAAACAGAAGTAATCATTCACCGATTTCTTAACAGTAGACTCCTAGTAAATTATCAGTGAAGACTTCCCAATTAATGCTTGGGCCTTCCTTAGGAGTTTGGGTTGGAGGATGGGTCATCAATTTACAACCATGCTCTTTTTATTTGCCATGCTTCGACCGATGAGTTAAGTCTTTATAGAGGCATGTAAAGATAATGGTAAAATTGATCTTATCTACGTTAAAAATTGTATTAAATCTAAGTGATATAAAAACAATAATTAAATTAACATAAATACGGTCACTATGATAAGATCACAAACTTTCTATTCCGACTCCAGTAAGCATCTACATTGTTCTGAAAAGAGCGTCATCAATTTTACCATTATCATTACATACCTCGATAAAGACCGAACTCGTCGGTCAAAAAATCGGCAAATTAAAAGAGCATGGTTGTATATTGATGACCCATCCTCCAAGTCAAACTCCTAAAAAAGGCCCAAGAATTAATTGGGAAGCCATCACATTCACCGATTTGATTAGTGTGATTACTCGCCCTGGGTGGTTTTTTAACCAGATGCATATTCCTGATAGAAACGGACATCGAGCGGTTACATGCGATTTATGCAGTGCGCAGGAAAGCACAAAATAATTATTTTATTCGTTTTGGCAAATGGTAATGCTTTCAATGATTTATAACTTAACAAAATTCTGAAAATACTCCAACCACAAGACAAAGGTTTCAGCTGTTATCCATCTGCAGCTTTGTGAAATAATCTCAAGGACCCTGCAGGTAAAACATTGAGAAGTCAAATCTGGCGGCACAAAATTTCCTATACCACTCATGCTGTAGACACATGTTACATGCTGACGTTATTCGGCACTGGTTAGCGATCCTTTCTTCCGGTTTTCGCACAATTTTTTGGAGGTAGTCTTTGCACAGTGCAGAAGACCACTTTCGTCCATGTTACAGGTATATATTGATCTTCTGGGGCACCATACATAACACTTATATCACAACACAATAATGAAAATACAAGCGATGAGCATCAATTTTCTATTTTTTAATCATGACGTCCAATATATTAAAAAAATATCTCTATCCCAGCTTCAGGTAGAGATATTTCAAGATATCGCATTCGAAATCCCCTCAGACACTCTCTTCCAGCACTTCGATTTTTAAATCTACTTGGAATGTTATTCTGTGTGATAAATTCAAATGCAATTTTTTTTTATAGTACCTAGTTATCTCGACTCTAATAACAGTATATGTTTAACAAAACCTCTTTCTTCTTCTTCACTAAATGTGGTTGAAAATCGTTCCATCATTTACTCTTCGTCTTAATGTAAACATGAAAAGTTTTGCTGTTTTTAGTCATCCCATTCTACCACTCAAAATTTATTAAATGTTATTAAAATAGTGACAATACCTACATTAAAAATCAGTGCCGTTGTGTGAAATAAAACTTAATAAAGTAATTGATAACTTAATACATTACTCTGGTATTAAACCGCCATTTTAATGTATTGTTATTTTCATAATAGTTTACTGAGTTTTTAATAAACAATTGGTCAAGGCATTTAAACGTTTTATACATTTTATATTATTACATTAACCATTTCGAAAATGGATCCGAATTTGTTTACCTACTTCATTAAGTATTTTTATGCATTATCATTTAAAATGAATGATTTCCTGTTATCAGAATAAGATAAGTAATAATTCTTTATCTAAACAGACAAGGTATCTAAGCTTAAGACGATTAGACAAATGTGTCATCGCTTTTTATTCCTGCATAACTGTAGCCAGTTTTACAATTATATGTGTTTGTGCGGTAGTGAATAATGAAGCAAGACAGTGATGAAAACCAAATCCTAGAACGTGCTCAAGAAGAGACGAACAATAAAAAGAATAATGAAAATAGAAAAAAGAAAATTAACACAGGAATTCTTCTAGTTGTATTGTTTTTTATATTGATTGCTTGTGGTGTGCCACTTATCATATATTTTATAACGATCAATATTGTAATTGAAAGAGATATACATCACACTTGTGCTGTCGACGATTTATTTAAGATTCCATGTGGAAAAGTAAACATCTCAGGACAAGATTGTTTACGAATTAACTGTTGCTTCGATGATCAACGTTTAAAATGTTTTCATTTTATGCCATCTAAGTACAATTACATTACTGAAAACGGTGTAGACTTTAATTCTCTACAACCGAGAACGCCTTTTAATAACAATAGCATTTCGCAATTAAAATTGAGCGTCATTGAAGTTGATTCAAACAGAATGAAGGTAATAGTACATGAACCTTCTGAATCTTACATTACCACAACAACTCAGAATAAAACATACATCGTAGAACAAGATCCTCAGTTCCTGGGAGTAAAAATATTTAAGGAAGACACAAAGAAAATGATTTTATCAACGTTAATGGGCCCGTTGATTGCATCTAATCATTACTGGGAATGGACCGTGTATCTAGTGAATGATCACATTTTTGGACTTGGAAATATTGTTTTTCCAAAAAATAATAATTTAACTAAAGTTATTTATAAGAATGAAAACGATCACAATACATTGCCCAACTTTATGGTTTATTTGAGTGGTTCTTTTTATGGAATTTTGATAGAACATGATGGACCTCTTGAAGTTACAGTGTTTCCCAGCAGAATTATAAGTTTAAAAAGTTTAGCTGGACGTAAAATAGCTATAAACGTTTACACTGGTCCAACCATGAAAAATGTCATTGGACAAATGCGGCTCGATGGTTCAACATATTCAGTTCCGTATTGGACTTTGGGAATACATATTTGCAGGTAAAATAAGTTTAAAACTGAAACCTGAAAAAATAAAAACGCGTTGAAAATATTTTACTAATTTTTTTATATATTTTTTTGTGTTTTATAATTACAGTGTTGTCTAGAATTTACAATTCTTGGTAGTACCAACCATTATTTGTTTATTTATTTACTTTATTTACCAACCATTACCAACACATACACGTTATATTCACCCACACATATAATAACTAGCTGTTTTTGAAAGCTGAATCAGTTTTGGTTTAAACTTTAACGTATAATTATATACGCATTTAATTAAATAAAAGTATCTTAAAGTCTGACCAATACTTTAATAAGAATGAATAATAATAACTTAACTAGTTTCAACCTTAAAATATAAAAATTAGGTCAATTTTAATATATTTTAAGTTCGAAACTAGTTAAGTTATTATTATTCATTCTTTAAAGTATTGACCAGACTTTGAGATACTTTATTTAATTAACTATTTATCAATACATAGAATAGATATTTATTTTGTTCTTTACAAAAACAAAAAGAATTCGGTTACACATAATTACAATAACAAAATAAAAAAATTATTATTATAAAATAACAATAACTTATTGACTTTCAATTTAACTTAATTACTTTTCTTTTCTGTTTCTCCATCCATTGTGTTCTCTCCATTACTTCCCTCATCCATTTGATCCCTTCCCCATTATCCCCTAACAATATCCTTTTATCTCTTCCTTCCACTCTCAATCCATTGCATCCTTCTTTCATGTGTTCCAAGTTCTCCCATCCATCTCCGCACAGTCTGCACAATCTATCCTCGTCCTTCCACCAATATTTAATTTCTCTTTCTTTATTTCCCACTCTAAATCTTGCAATCGTTCTTTTCGCTTTCAGTCCTTCCTTTCCTATTATATAACGTGGTATCCCTTCTGTAATAATCTCACAATACTTTTCATTATATTTTCCTTCTTTTTATTCTCGATCTTCTAGTTCCACTCATTTCTTCCATCCCCACACCTCTGCTCCGTACACCATCATGCTTTGACTATCCTCTCGAATAACCACCGTCTTTTTTCAAAATCTTTTCCGAATATTCTTTCCAATTCCCTTATTTGTTCACTATCCTTATTATCGTATTTTAGTACATATCCTAAATACTTGTATTTGTCTACAATCTCTATTTCTTCCTCGTCCCAATGCCATGATACCTTCTTCTTTCTCCCTTTCTTTCTTTTAAATTCCATAATTTTTGTTTTGCTCACGTTTGCTTCTAACTTTTTCTCTTTCAAGTATTTCTTTAGAGATTTTATTACCCCTTTCATATCTTCTTCACTTTTGCTATCACAACTATGTCGTCCGCATACGCCAACACCCATACTTTTCTTCTTCCTACCGCTATTCCTCTTACTTGGTTTCTCTCCAATTCTTCTTCTAGATCCCCAATATGTAAAAAAAATAAACACGGACTTAACGGACATCCTTTTTTCAGTCCTCTTCCCGTCTTAAACTTGTTCCCCATTCTGCCTCCCACTCTGATTCTGCAACTCGTGTCCTCATAAATTTCCTCCACCGCATCTATTACATCTTCACTGATTCTTTTTTTTCTCATCCTCTCCCACTATTTCATCAATCATGAAATTATTATTATGGATTCTTCCATCTTTAATTAAATATACATTTAGTTCATCAATTAGCGTAAAACAATTGTCTAACATATCTTATAAATTAATATGTAGCAAAATTGTACACCTTCTCAGAATACTATACATCTCTTGTAATGTAACCTCTTCTAGTAATGTTTGCAACACAAAATTGTAGTAAATTTTTTGCTCTTTCGAACTTTAGGTCATTTTAAATTTATGTTGAAGGAGATTTATATATTTTACGTAAGTGACGTTAATTAAGTTTCAAACAATTCTATTTAGTCATTTTGGTGTCATTGTTGCCAACCTTTTCAAATCTCAAATGACCATTAAGCATGCATTTGAAGACGGTCCGTATCGGATAGTTCAACAAATTGGCTTGGCAATTGTTACTCTACTGCTTTGTGCCATCTAAAAATCATTTGAAAGAACTCATTGGAAAATGTACTTTCCATTGATGGTTCTTAACAAATATTTTATTTCTTGAGATGTTTTGTGACACAGGATTTAAAGTTTTCAACATTACTTAAAAAAATTGAACGTTGAAACTTTGTCGAATCTAAAATATGCTTTCTTGATCGTTCAGCAACTTGTAATATCCTTAGACAGCCCCGCCGCAAGATAGGGGCAAGGGGTGCACCGCACCCGGGCGGCACGCCAGGGGGCGGCAATCTGTTTTAAAACTTTAATCTATCCAAAATAATAAATATAAGTTTGTGAAATACATATGTATTGTATTTTGACGATGTGGCCAGTTGTAAATTTTATACTTCAGCTGTCAGCTTTATACAAAATGAAACAAGATAATGTTTACACGAAATTCCAGGTTTTGTTTACATAGCGTTCTTTCACAAACGAACTATGACTCAAGGTGGCATTATGAAAAGTAGTTAATCCCTTCTTAGAACTAAACTGAAAGAAACAGCAGGTTGTCAGCAACAGCAAATTTGTCAATATAGTTTTTACTAGGAAAGGATTTATAGGGACAAGTGGCAATTTATTACTCCGGCTTCCGGCAACCGAAGATGTTTTTATGCCTTTGCGGATTTATGCATATTAACACCATTTTTGAACATATGCTTCTCTTCTTAAAATAACATTTCTATGAAAAATTTTGTGTACCTCTATCTATATATAAGCGAAGTAAACAATTAGGCATTTAGGTATAAATCCGACTGCCGAACGTTGCTCACTTTAATTAGTTTTGGTAGTGTAGTAGTATTCTGTGTGTAGTTTTGTTGATTTTCGTTAATGTGTTTTATTTAGACTAGTGCTAGTGACATTACAGTTAGAAGTGTTTTTTTTGCTGATTACTGAACTCTAGGTTTCGAAAATGGTAAGCAGTGTTTTATAATTATAATAGTTATAAGTTCACAAAAATATATAGTGCCCACAAATCGGCGGCAACTCGGAAACTGTTATCTATGACTGTTATTTGAGTGTGGGTTTAAATTATTTATTTTTATGTGTTTAAATAATTTAATTCTAAATTAGAAATACATACGTACTTCGGCTATTCCTAAATGAGAAAACTTATTAAAAATCAGCTGTATTCGTATACGTGAGCAAATTGATTTAGTCACTAGTTCTTGCTTTTAATAAAATTAACGTATTGTTTAAATTGGAACGGTATTACATGTATTTGATCAATTGAACTCATTCTCATTCTTCTTGATACTTTGTTTTAGAATCCCGCCAAACGTAAGAAACTGTCCGGATCACAGTTTCGAAAACAAAAAGCAGCGAAAGAATTAGCAAAACAACATATGTTTGGTTCAATGGACACATTTTTAAACCGTCAAACAGAATTGACAAATAAAGTGGGAGGTGAAGAAGAAAATGAAAATTCAAATACAAATTCAAAACCAGAATCCTTACCGACCATATTACCAAATATAAATTGTAATAATATTATTACAAATACTGGTTCAGAAGCAGCATCTACTTCACAAGATTTGGACGTAAAACCTGCTGCTGTCTTATCTGAAGATCCAGCTTTGTGGCAACATTCGCTAAGTACTTCAGAAGTTCGATTGTTAGTAGAAAGAGGTCCTATCCACTCCATAGAAAAGGATTTTCCAGTCGACAAAAACGGTCGAAAATTTTCGAATACCTACTTCTATCGACAACTTCCAAACGGCGAAAAAGTGAAGAGGGATTGGTTACTTTATTCTATTTCAAAAACGCAGCGTTCTGTTTCTGTTGCAAAGTTTTTGGAAATGCAAATATTAGCAATTTTGCAGACTCGAGTGGTTTTTCTGATTGGAAACACTTTTCTAGGTCTGTGCAAAGACATGAAACCAGTGCTTCTCACAATAATAACATTAAGTTATGGTTCAATTTGCGAAAAACGCTAAAATTAGGTAAAACAATTAATTCTAATAGTATGCGTGTTATAGAGAGTGAAAAAAAATATTGGTATGATGTATTGCAAAGAATTATTGCCGTAATCAGATTCTTGTCTCGGCAATGTTTAGCTTTTCGAGGAACATCAAAAAAATTATTTGAAGGTGAAAATGGCAACTTTTTAAAAGCAGTCGAAATGATTGCATCATTTGATCCTGTGATGCGTGAACATGTAAATCGGGTTCAGCAAGCTCAAAACTCTGAGAATAAAATTGTCCATTACTTGGGAGACCAAATTCAGAATGAGTTGATTGGCTTACTTGCGAAAAAAGTTAGCAACCAAATTTTGGCAATGCTGAAGCATTCAAAATACTTCTCGATAATATTAGATTGCACTCCCGATACTAGTCATACTGAGCAAATTAGTGTTATCTTTAGATATATTTATTTTAACAAAGAAACACTCAAAGTTGAAATAATGGAAAGTTTTGTAGCTTTTCATTCCATAGTCGATACAACAGGTGAAGGTCTATTTAAATTCGTATTTAAACTGTTTGACGATTTAGGTCTAGACATTCAATATTTGCGTGGACAGGGATACGATAATGGCAGCAATATGAAAGGAAAAAATATTGGTTTGCAAAAAATATTGGACATAAATCCTAGGGCTTTTTGTCCCTTGTTCTACTCATAGCTTAAATCTGGTTGTCAACGATGCTGCCAAGGTTTCCTATGAGACAATAAATTTTTTAATATAATACAAGAACTCTATGTCTTTTCTCTAGTTCCACGAAACGATGGGATATAGTCAAGAAACATTTACCTAATTTAAGACTTAAGGCTTTGAGTGATACAAGGTGGTCTAGTAGAATAGATGCTGTAACTCCTTTAAGGCTTTATTTATCAAACATATTTGAAGCACTAATAGAGATTAATGAAAACCAAAATTTTGATCGTGATACACAACACAAAGCTTATTCATTAGCATTGAAAATTCAGGATTTTAAATTTATTTGCTCAGTAATAATCTGGTTTGATCTATTATCTAAAATAAATGTTGTTAGTAAATTACTCCAAGTCCCAAAATTGAATTTAACAGAATGCTTCAATCAACTTACCAATTTATTAGATTTTGTCAAAAACTATAGACAAGATCAAAATTTTGAAAACATCTTGAAGGAAGCTAAGGTAATTGCTGAAACGTTTGATGCTGATTCAAATTTTCCAAGTACTCAGGCAGTTCGTGTTCGTAGAAAACCCAAAAGTTTGACTACGAACACCAAGATGAAGTGATTGAAGAACCAAAGCAAAATTTTAAAGTAAACTTTTTTTATACTATAATTGATCAAACACTTACGTCTCTTCAAAATCGATTCACAGAATTAACAAGCTTTGATGGTGCATTTGGATTTTTGTCAAATTTTTATAACTACAGTGATAAAGATTTATTAAAACATTGTACTGACTTAACTCAAAAACTTACAGATGAATCGAGAAACGAACGTGATATTAACGGTTTGGAACTAGATTTAGAATTGAAAACTTTAAGAGACTTTTCATTGCCATCATGTCAACCATTAGAAGTTTTACAATTTCTCTTTGTAAACGATCTTATATCTTCCTTTCCTAATTTAGCAGTGGCTTTAAGAATTTACCTAACTTTACCAGTGACTGTTGCATCTGGGGAGAGATCGTTCTCAAAATTAAAAATTATTAAGAATTATATGCGGAGTACAATGGGACAAGAAAGGCTCTCAAATTTGGCTATTTTAGCTATAGAACACGATTTGGTAGAAAAATTGATTTTGACGATGTAATAAGAGAATTTGCAATGGTAAAAAGTAGAAAAGTAGTTATTGGGTAATTATATGCATTTATTGATATTTGTTACGTTGTAGTATATTTGTGATTAAGTTGTTTATTTTATGTATTGGTATTTTATCTCTAGATCAATAAGAGATTGTATATTTTCGATACATATATACAGAAAAATTTTATTTACTATTTTTCGTAATTTTTTCTTTTGGTGATTTTGTCTGTCTATTATTGTTTGAATATTTAGTATAAAATAATATATTAGGTATTGACAAACATTATTTGTTTTGATATCTCTGGTAGATACATTCAAAAGGTCCAATAGTTTTTAAGCTACCTACTTGGTTAAGAAAAAGCACTTCTTAAAAATATTGCTCAAGTTTGAGTAATCAAAACAATTGAGGGCGCCACTTTTAATTTTGCACCCGGGCGGCCGATACCCTTGCGGCGGGGCTGTCCTTAGAAATAGGATGAGACAAAAACTGCGTTTGTTGGTTTCATCAAGTCCTAAGCCACAAAATTTGACAATGATAAAAAATTGGGTTAGTTTTAAATTGCCTTAAATATATAGGATACAAACGATAAAAGTAGAGTCTCCTGGACTGAGAAACGGTCTAAAATGAAGTTAAAATAACAATAATACTAAATAAGTAGATAGTAGCGATAGTAGATACATAGTAGGTAAGGAAGTTAATCTTCTTGTATTATCTCAATATTACCCAATTAATGTCTTTTTTCTTGAAAAGCGTACGTATAATACTTTTTGGAAAATCTTGTACAGTTCGGTAACGTAATTTGGTGATAATTCTTAAAGAAGTGTATATTTTAAGATTTTAATTTTGTTTCATAATTTTTATATTATCAGAATTCATGATTTATTTTATATTTTTACAACAGAAATGTCACAACAGCCTCGTCTCATCTACAAAATGAACTTTTTATTCGTATTTATCTATTTCTGACTATTTTTCTGTATGATATCGACTGAATACATCAAAAATCATTAAAAATTGTACAAGTTAACAGACGCTAACTATCACAAAACCGCCATATTTTGGCTTTTTTATGCGCTTTTCTGAAATTTCATGATAGGCGGTTTCTTATTTTGCTTATAGACAACATTTAGGGGGTATAAACACTAAAAATAGTTAATTGTGAATGTAACATGTAAGTACAGTCAAGGATTTTGCAAATGAAGATGTTTGGGTTAAAATTGGAGGACCTTTACAATACGTCAATTAATATAAAACACAGGAAAACTAGTAAGCTCGTCGACAAAAATTAAGCTCATATGGTTTAAGAGTTTTAAATTTTTGTTTTTGGGCATCTTTTCTATAGTAGTTTAGGTTGAAATTTATCCTAATGACAAACACCTTTGAGTGTTTTATACGAGAATACAATGAGCAATACGTAAATAATTGAAATTAACTAACGTTTTTCCTTTCTTAAAAAAAGTATGTTTTCAATGATTACTTACAAGTATATTTTAACACATATCGTAGATCATTTCCTATTCTTTCAATGCATTTAAATTTATATAGATTTAAAAAAAAATGTTTGCATATTATTATTAAACCACTGCCAGACTGTTGGTTGTTCTCGCGCTTGAATGGATTTGTTTTACCGATTTTTACACATTTTAATGTGAATGATTGATGTTACATAATTATAAGTGAAATGAGTGTCTTACGACATCTCGTGTAAATAGGGACACGTATAAATAGTATAAACTAAGTACCTAATGCCAACAGATAACTGTGACGACGATTGAATGTTTAAATGCAAATCGTGTTCTTTCGTGCGTGTATGCTACTGTACAGAAATACTTGACTTTATCAACACGAGTTTTATGCTTTCTAAGTTATTACTTTGATAACGATTTGCATTTAAACATTCAATAGTCGTTACAGTTATCTGATGGCATTACTTAGTTACATAATTATGTTAGGATTTAACGTTACCCTCTGTGTATTTGAAATATTGCAGATATTAATGTTTTGCCTTTATGTGACAATATAATTATTTTAGTGGATGTTGAAGTATGTCTGCAGTTAATTTAAAAGTTTATATAAAATATAAACAACACCATATTAATTCTTTTTATAAATTGGATTATATAAAGGATTTAGAATACCTAATAAGAATTTACCTACAAGCAGTATTGTTCGTTGTAGAAATGTCAAAATTCTATGCTTTTTGACAAAATATGTCTAGACACGAGGATTTATTTTTGTCGCCGGGCGTACGTGGTACAGGTTATAATATGAATACACATTTAAGTAGTTTCTAATTTTAAACATTTTTAATTTCAATACTTTATCGTTATACTTGAATTAACTAGATATTAACAGACAAATTCAACTAATCTGAGACAATTTATAATTTGTCCGCAATACACTACTTTTATGTTGTTTTTAAAAAAGTGGACTGTATACTGTATGCTTTATTCTAAGGTCTTTGATTCCATAAATACTGTACAAGAAAAAAATATTACTTTACAGAAATAAAAAAAATTATTTTTGACTGTTGCACTAATTAAAAATGGTAAATGAAATTGTTCATATTCTTAAGATTGTTTGATAACTAATTTTAATCTCTTAATAAAGAACACTAATTCCCAATAGGTTTTGTAATAATTCCAATTACAATAACCCCTACCGTTTTTCACTCTATATGTAGGTATATTACATTATGTGTACTTAAGTTTTTTATTTCTTCTTTCATATTTGCATATTAAGACAATTGTAACTAAGCCGCCTCATTAATGTTTAGGGCTTGTTGCACAAGTTTTAAATTTTTTTTGATTTGAGTTTAATATAAGTACTTAAGTGCCTCTGTATGTCACAAAACCATAGTAACTAATGTAATATATTGCAGAGCAGACTGCATGTTTCTTATATTTCAAAATTCTATTTAGCTGTTTAATATTTCTCTATATGTTTCGTTTGAAGAACAAAGTACCTATATTTTGTGTGAAGCTAAAGTGGCCATATGTGATTCAGATCCAACATCCTCACCACTCACTTAAGCTTCGTATAAAATAGTATATTGGTTAATAATAAAAACTAAACGTTTGTACAAATTGCAAATTGAAGTCTCAAGTCATGTAGATTAAAGTTGGATAGTTTGCTATTAAACAAATTGACCAGTCGGATTTCACTTCACGATGAACTATTGCTCTTGCTTAGATTATAAGTTTTCAATTTACAACATATTGTGATTATTTTAGAGATGGACTAACAACGATTGATGACGCATTACAAGAGTTTCAAGAGTTTTATAGAACCCAAACGGATATCCATTATGCATCTGATTGTTTTCATGAAAATCTGTACAACTTACTACACAGGGTGAAACCGGAACATGATTTACAATCTCTTATAACTACCTTACAGCAACAGAAAACAAAGTTTTTAATGTCAATGCCACCTCAAGTATGTTAATCAAAAAGTGTGTAATATTATCTATTTTAAGTATTGTAGGTATTAAAAGTAAACAAAATTCTTTATAATTCAGCTGTAGATTTAAATATATTATACCACAGCTCCGGCGCAGAAATTTTAAATGGAACATATGAGAATGAACAAGTTGTATATCCAGATTACACCCATCGTTCGATCGGTGAATGGTTTGAGAAAGTAAAGTTAAGTTTACCTGTTATGAATATTGACGGATTTGTATTAAGAGACAATTGGCCACAAGAGGACATTTACAAATTTCAAGATCCTGAGTATGAATTTCCCTACATGACGGATGTAAGTACTTAACATATAGTTTTCGTCTCTAAATAAAAATAATTTCAGAGTTTGAATAAGTCGTTATCTAACACAATTCATTGGAATTCATCTAGTTTTGGCGATTCACTTCAACCACACATATTACATCACAACTCATACGGCGCAGCACAATTATCTGCATTTCGTAACTTTACAAATTACGAATTCATTTTATCGTCTTCTTCTAGCCCTGCGGTTTTTGAACCCATTATGATGCAAAATGTTAACATTAGTTGGACTAACTTAAAGAAAGCAGTTACTGCCAGCTTATACAATAGTATGTTTGGAAACTATATGACGAGTATTCCCGTTTGTGGCTCTAGTAGTGTGTACAATAGCAAAACTAACGATGAACTATGTCTGAGATGGTACATCACATCTGCCACTTTTCCTTTGTTTAGAATTTCTTCAGATTTTCCCAGAAGAGATCCTTCCAGTTTATTTTCAGGTTTTTCTAAAAATGCGGCAAAAGATGCTATTAAAAAAAGACATATGCTACTACCTTATTTTTATACTACATTGTATGCGGAAGAACCTCTAGTTCGACCAATGGTATACAATTTTCATAAAGACAATGTTACGTGGAATTTAGATGAACAGTATATGTTAGGGGACGTTTTGTTGGTAGTCCAGCCTTTACTGGCTGCTGTTACAAAAGTCAACGTATATTTACCACCAGCAATAAAAGTTTGGTATGAATTCTGGGGTGGAAATGCTTATGAAAGCGGATGGAATAGTTTAAACGTAGTTAAAAATGACTGGGTTATGTTCATATCCGAAGGGCACATTATTCCGTTAAGACATGTAAGTAATGTTTAAATTATTAAATTTAAAATAATATTCTTCAATTTCAATTTTATTATGTGTGTATCCTGTATCAGTGAAATGGTGCCGAAGTTTAGAGATTGTTAAACCATTGATTATAAAATTTGTAAAGATGCGCAACCTATATGGACGAAAGGTGACACAAAAGTACGATGAAAAATTGATGGCTCTACCATACAATTACGACGAGATTCTCAGTTTCCCCCTCCATTTTTTTATGTCAGTTCCACCGTACCTGTCCGTGGACATACGTTTTTTTTAAAATTTCTTACAAAAAATGTGAAACCTACAAAGGACTACCAAAAAAAATTGTGGAAAAATTTGTATTGCGGTTATGGATATTGACATTTTTGGAAATAAGTTAATATGTGAAAACTTTTTTACCCTCCGAAATTATTATAAACAATAAACGTAAATTATCAAGTGTATAATCAGTGCCTGTAAAATTCTAGAAAGAAAGTAAGCAAATATTTTTATTTACCCGTTAGGGTTTTCTTTTAATTCCAAATAGATGAGATAAACATTATGCAGTCATGTAGCGTACGTATAACGGGTGATCTGCGTAGAAGAGGCGTGCATTAAAAGTTTTTTAACATGCAGATAAATCAGAAACTTGAAATTTAATACGCGGCCATAATCGATCATTTTCGTTCTACCTAAAATAGTTTCAGACCTTCGGCTATACATGGTGTGCCAAAAATTGCTATCAAATTTTAAATTTTAAATACAAACCTATAATTCTTTTTACATCAGTCGATTGGCCACATAATTCTGAGTTTATATAATCTATATAACTATATGTTGTAGTACTTTATAAAACAAGTTAAATTAAATTTGAAAAAAATTTAAAATTTGATTAGGTAAGGTCATGTTTGAGATCAAAGGTCAAACATATATTCGTAAATATCTCAAAAGTATTCCATGTACAGGGTGTCCTATTTTTGATGTAATTGGGGGTTTCAGGTATTTCGCGGATTGATAGGGAAAAACCGTGGTCGAGACCCTTGGCCCGATTTTTGAGACAAATTCAATGGCTTAAACAGCACTTCGATATCTCGAATCGTTTGGGAGATACAGAGTGTTTTGCGTTTTATGCCGTTTTCTTTAAAGCATCATTCCTTTTTTGTTTGTAAATATTTTTTATTTTAACCAAAACATTTTTTGTGCATTTTTTTATATGCAATTCAGTGGCGTAATATATTCAAATAATTCGTTTTCGAGTTACAGACCAAACATGCATTTTTTTAAATAGAAACCATAGTTGACTATGACTTTATTGATTAGAGTTTTTTTTAGCTTTCTGAAAATATATGGTTTCATATATTTATCTTGGCAAATAAGGAAATTATAAAGGATTTTTGGAAAAATACCTCTTGATCAAAGTCACCTATGAACTTTTGTTTACTGCGCGCATTCGTTGCTAGTTTTTTGATACTTCACGCAGTTGTTTCTTATAATAAACGGCCAAAAAGTTATTAATTTCAGCAATTAATTATTATTTTAAGCAAAGCTTTGAAATATTAAATCTAATCACGCTATGTATGTTTCGGCCATTTATTTATAAGAAACAACTGCGTGAAGTGTCAAAAAACTAGCAACGAATGCGCGCAGTAAACAAAAGTTTATAGGTGACTTTGATCAAGAGGTATTTTCCCAAAAATTTGTTAATTAAATTAAAAATAAACGCTACTCTTAAAGCGAATCGGAAAAACTGGTATTAATGCGTTTAATTCCGCTAATCTTAGAAAGAAACACCGGAAATTAAAAATTTTATCTTGATTTAGTTTAAGTTCAATCTAAGTAAATTTGGTTTTAGGAAAATTTTTTTAAATTCAAAAATTAGCCATTTTTTAACAATTTTTAATAATTTAATGAGTGTATTTAACCGATTGACCTTAACTTAACTCCTATTTTCGAAAATGAATTATTCAAGTTTGAAACAAAATTTAAAAACAATTCGCAAATCTATTATGATACACTAGGATATATTCGTAGCAAGCTAAATTATTACATGAGTGCACATTTTTTATTGTACACGTGCAAGTTATTTATGTTGCGAACGAACGAACGTTTTTGGAAATTGCCGAGTTTGATTTCTTGAATCATTCTCGTAGGTAGAGACCGATGTTGCATGTATGCGAAGCAGTAACGGAATAAATGTTACAATATTAAACCGTTCGCAGCAGCACTTTCCCAATGAACAGTTTGTTGGCCGAGGGGTGAAAGGGGCATTCGTTGCTTGTAGGAGATGTAGTTACGAAAAAATATTAAGGTTTGCGTATTTTTACGAATTTTGTAATCAATAGTTAAACCAAAAAATGATTTTAATGGGTGTTGAAATAGTTCCCTAGTTTCCAAGTTTTACTCGTTGATCTAAGGAACTTCCCCAAATCGAATGTGCAAACTTGAAAACAAGCAAAGCTTTAGGTCACAGATAATCCAGACCCTAACTCATACAGGAATAACTATGTTCTCCATTTCTTGACTCAGCGTTGTTTATCTGTTTTAGAACTACTTTCCTATTGTACTCTTTCTAATTTTTTTCCTCACACGCTTTAAAGAAAGCATGAATAAATGATTGCGGTTTGTGAACGTCAAGGAAAATCAAAACTATGTGTACAGCACTTTTGAAGTTTTACCATTGTTGTCAAACATGTGTTGTGTCTCGGGGCTATTACTTGTTTTTGTATTTTTATTATAGCCTTCACCTAATATTCAATTCCGACAAAATCTGACAGTCTACGCAACGATATTCAGTATAGTATATGAATCGTATGTATAAAATTCTCATCGTTTCTCCTCATAAATTATTAATAATATTTTATACTTTTTAGTTTTGTTCTAAATACTATCATTTAGCTTAATTTAAAAAAAATTATGACATCACTTACCTGCAACATCTCTTCATTCACTTTATATTTAAACCATTAAGCATTTACAGTCTACATAGACCAAACATTGCAGTCTTCATAGCTAAAATAAAATACACACATAAAAAATCGCATTTATGAAGTATAAAGTAGTAGTAGTAGTATTTGGCTGACAATTGCACATTTAGAAACATTGAATTCTATTTTATTGTCACCTTACTTATTTAGTTCATATTAAAGCTTTGTCAAATCAATAAGTAATCTAATTTTTTTATAAATTTTCACATCAGCAGTAAGATTTTGGAATGGTATACATTATATCTAATGTCATTAATAAACATAAGAAACAAAAACGATCCAAGGTGAGATCCTTGAGCAACATCACAAGGAGCTTTATTGGGTATAGGGTATATTCGTCAATTCTTATCACTTTCATCGTCATGAACCACATTGGTTTTGGTATTGCAAACGTAGGACCTCAAGGTTTTTGTACTAAAAGTTTAAGAATGATTCATACAAACACTTTAGATGGTTGCGAAATGAGAGAGATTGGATGTTATTTTTACAAGGCTGGATGAACTTGCTTTCAACATTGGTAAAACAATTACTCCTTCTTAGCTCACTGCTGCTTTAGGGGCGGACCATCAGGACCTATCTTTCATTTTTCTTTTAATTTAAGTAATTATACCTACAAGAAGTAAGACTGTAGAAATTGAATATTGATCTAAGTCGATAGATTGCTTGATCCTTGAGATGAAAGTTACGGAAACCGTTTTAGAAATTTTAAGATCTTCGAAATTTAATAACAGGTTTGATGTTCTTTAAACAAAATATTCTTATTTGAAGTTAATATTTTTTAAACCATGTTAGTTTGATATAATTATTTACAGTAAGCATTAGTTTTAAATTAAGAATAGTAGGTATTGTGTATCTTTAAATACTAGAAAGTCAACAACACAGATCTTTTTGGGCAGAATATTGATAACAAAAATGCGAAAAATGTTAGCAATAGGTACCCCATGACGATTGTAAAGTAAAGAAGTGATTTCCTTCATTTTTTTAGGTTTAGAGGAGTACAATTGTAATTTGATGAAAAAAGACTGTTCTGCTTCACCTTTTTATTATTTAAAATTATATTGTGTCTATAATTTTAAATAAACTTGTTATTTCTTTTAGCACAAAAGCCCCCAAATTGGTGCGGACACTTCAGGAGATAGTTTTGGTTTTGCAGTTGCCTTAAAGTGCTCTGCAGCAGAATGCTCCGCTGAAGGGGTACTACAGCTGAAAACAGCCCAACTTCATTTATCAGCTGATCGTGCTGGAATAATAATAAACAACCTTTCAGAAGCTCAGATTGACATTGATTGCAATTTAGTTGAACCTAATTATCCAAGATATGTTGAAAATATGGTGATTTACGGTATTTCTGAAACATCTTTACAATCAAACTCTTCAGTGATTGATTTATGCGCTATTTCTGAATCATATGTACGTATACCCTACTTTGTATTGTAATAAATTTATTTTTAAATTTATGTTACTTTGTAATTTTTGAAACAATAATTATTTATATTTTAAAATTTCTGTATTTATCATAAATTATAAACTGATGTTAGTTTAATACATTTTAATTTACTTTGAAATGATTGGAAAGTGAATCGACGATTTCAAAATAAATAATTTTATTACCTCAATTTTTTTCACTATTCTCGAGTAATCACATATAGTACGTAATACATTACCTAGTGTTGATTCGATTCATAAAATAACAGTCAGACTAAACACTGTAATAAAGAACTTTTTTTCCAACCGTCACAAAACTGTGACATTTTTTGACTGTCAGGGTGAGTCTCTAAGGTTGACATTTTCCGTAGTGAAAAAAAAGGTAGATATCTTAGCAACAAAAGTATTCACTTGTATTCCTAAGAGCTAAAGTTGTCACTTTTAATCCTAAGATTAAAAGCGTTAATTTAAGATTTAATTTAACTAAAACTTGGTACTTTTAATTTGAAATACAATTATTGTTTATTCACATTAATATTAAATACACAGTTTGAACAAGTATTAAAATTAAATAAACTACTTTCACACGTTTCCATTAATAGCACCACTTATTTTTACTATTTTCGACAAATTAGTAATTTATAATGAACCAAACGATAACCAAAAAAAGGTTTTCTCTGGTGGCGGGCCGGCCATCCGTCCGTCCGTTATTTAAAGAAGATAGTAAGAAAACCACCGGTCCGATTTTTATGAAACTTTGCATGTTGGTGTTATTTACAATAGCGCAGATTTGATTAGATTTTGGGCATAATCTCTTGAGCTAAAAGAGCGGTTAACTTATAGAGGGTGAATCACCACCGACGGGGCGAAGGTTTATAGGGAAACAACAAAAGTTTTGTGTTTTTAGTAGTTTGCGGGTTGATAAATGCTACATTTTAAGATTATTTTGAAATATACAGTATGTCTCAAATAAGTGTGAAGCATATATTTTTTATGGAACACCCTGTATTTTATTGTCCATAAAAAATAAGGTATACTTTTATAAAGGTTCTCTATACCTACCTTCTGAGTTTTAGATCAACTTTTCTTAAAATGTTAAGTATTCAAAAAAAGTCATTATCATTTAATCCAACAAATTATTACAAATTACTTTTTTTTAAAAAACGTCAAAACGTACGTCAATTTTCTTTAGAGTTTTTTCGTGTGTTTTTTTAGGGGTTTTTGGTGCAAATATAAAATATGGAAGGTGATCAGTACCTTACAGTACTCCATGGTCAACAAGAAAAACATGTTGTTCCTGAGAATCACTACTTTGACTTCCGGAATTAAACCTCAAAACGTACGTCAACTTTCTTTTGAGTTTTTTTTTCGTGTGTGTTTTTTAGGGGTTTTTGGTGCAAATATAAAATATGGAAAGTGATCAGTACCTTACAGTACTCCATGGTCAACAAGAAAAACATGTTGTTGCTGAGAATCACCACTTTAGTTTCCGGACCTGTTCATCAAGACCCTCCTGGATAATTAGGAAATTTCACAAAACACAATCACATTACACATTTAATTAATATTATTACATGTGAATACTAAGGTGGGTAAGGGTTGGCATGTTTAGGTTTTAGTGGTTTTACTAAACTTTGAAGTAAATGCTTTGCCAAGGCGAACCAATCCACAATTGCACACGGTTTCGTCACCACACTGTACAGGTTTATATTGATCTTCTGGGGCACCATACATAACACTTACATCACAATACTATATTTAAAATGTACCATACGATTAAATTAAATAAATAATTACAAATTAACTCTCACTTGTGGATACTTAGATATTAGTTAAATGTATTCCATGATTGTGTATTAAACATATCTTTACAGGGTATTTAGAATTTACAGATCATTCAATATTTTAAATGGAACACGCTGTATTTTATTAATGCATATCGTTAACAATAATATCCTCTTTCGAATGGTATAACAGTGTCATATTCCCCAGTGTTATGGTTTTGTGCAATTTACAAATTTCTTTAAATCCAACATTTACATAAAAATTATGTAAAATTAAGAAATGCGCAAACTCAGCTTAACATTTATGATTTTTACAAAGCTGCGGTACTCTTATTTAATACATGGTGAATCACCACCAACGGGACGGAGATTTATAGCAAGACAGTAAAAGTTTTACAAGTTTTGTCTTTTAGTAGTTTATAGATTAATAAACTTTACATTTTAAAGTTATTTTGAAATATACAGTATATCCCAAAAAGTGTGGCACATCTAAGTTATGTTTTTTCTTAAGGAACACCCTGTATTTTAATACGCTGTAGATTGGTAACGAAGCGTTTGCGGACCTATGTTTATAGGAACTTTTTTGTATAAAATGACCTGGGCAATCACCCCCTTTAATATTGCCGCACCTTTTTAAACACCCTGTATAGAGAAAGTAAAAAAACTTCCTAAAGAAGTCACCCATCAAATCGCAGATCATTTAATAACCCAATGGTGGAACTATTCCAAAAAGCTCGATTTGGTTGAGTCTTGATACCAGGGGTAGAAAAAAAAAGTATCTCACCAAAGGACTTATTACAAGAAAGAGGGGCTACTTCAGCGGAAAAAATTAAGAAGATTAAGAAAGCCCATATACCAGTTACCTTCGTTATCCCAGGACAGGTCAAAAAAGAAAGAAAGGGAAAGAATTGCCAGAAAGTTTCACAGATAGTAGCTCCGATGATCCTTCTATTGAATATATAAAGACTGATGATGACTTAGACCCAGGGAGTTCTTACAATGTAGTAGATGATTTTCTTTCAACAGAAAAAGAAAACGAAATGTTGATTGACTGATATGGAAACAGATAGTCATATATGCTTATTTCTGAGGAGACTTCGAATTAATTCATATTCAACCCGGTGACTACATTTTTGTGAATATGAAGACTGATGGAACCAAAAAAAAAATGTTGCTGAAGTCTTGACGATGATCCATATTTTTCCACTTTTCTGAGAAAAAGCGCTAAATTAAAATTTGCTTTCACTTATCCGCTACTTGAAGATTCTGTAATGAAATTATAGAGAAATTATTAATATATGAATTGATTGGAAACTCCTTACTAATGAATTTTTATTTTCTCAACTATGTTGGTCCTTCTAGAGGAGTATAAGATGGATTTCATGCAAACACTATACTTTATAGTCAGCCTACGTTTTTACTGGAATAGCACAGTATTTATCAAGGCATCTAACAATTAATTGTTTAAAACCTGAACATTTTTTTGACTGGCTTAGTGTGTACCATATTCATATCATAATTATTATTTTCATCTTTTTGCTTACAATTTGTTCTTACCCCGCTTTCCTATTCTAAAATCTTCTTTTATCGTCAGTTTCAAACTTAACCGACGTTGTTGCTAACATTTTATTGTGAAATAATAAAGTTATTGCAATGGCTAACAAACTTAATAAGTATGTATTCCAACGCAACACCGCTCTTACTCGTTTAAAAGATACTCTAGAATTCACAAAAGACGCAAATAAAGATAAAACTCACAAACTTGTATTTAACGCTAGAGCTTCGTTAATTAATACAGTGTATAATGAATTTCAAATTGTACATAACGAAATTATCGGGTTAATAACAATAGACGATTTTGAAAGTCACGACGCGATACGTAACGAAGCAGATACCGCATATTTTAAGGTAAAGGCGCTACACAATAAATTTCTAGAACCGATTGTTGAATCAAATGAGTCTAATCAAACTAGATCTAACGTGAAATTATCAAAAATTACTATACCTAAATTCTCAGGCAATCTGAAAGATTGGCAAGGTTTTTGACCATTTTATTTCACTCGTACATCAGAACAATTCTTTAACCAAAATTGAAAAGTTTCATCATTTGATAACTTCTCTTGTCGGGGAACCACATAGTTTAATTAAGGGTCTGCCTCTTGTAGAAAGTAATTATGAAACGGGTTATGATACTCTCAAAAAACGTTATCAAAACAAAAGACATTTAGCAACCGCCTATTATCAATAACTTCAAAATCTAACACCTTTGTTAAAGGTAAGCGCAAAAGATTTACGCATAATTTTTGATACTTTTAATGAAAACCTTTAAGCTCTGAAATCTCTAAATTTTCTCGTTGACCAATAGGATTTCCTATTATTTAATATGTTGCTGCAAAAAATGGATGAAAAGACGAGAGCTGCTTTCGAAATTGAACATAGCAAATACGAGTTGCCTTCAATCAAGCAATTAATTGACTTTTTAGAAAACTATTCCAAAGCAATTGATTCAGCGCAATTAATGCCATCCACTTCTAAGTCAAAACAGTCTATTACGGGTACGCATACTAATTCATCCAACGCTAATCGACGTACGTCCATTTTTCTAAACACTCTCGAAATGTAAATGTTCAAAATTGTTCTTTATGCAATTCCACACATCACTTTTCCAGTGTTCACAATTCGCTGCAATGTCAGAATATGAAATATTTCTGCATGCTAATCGTTACATGTAAAAATTGTTTAAGCAGTTTCCATACGACTTCTCAATGTAAGTGTCTTTCAGGTTGTAAAACTTCTACATTTAAATCGTTCTCAAAAGCAAATTTCACAAAACCCAACAACTGCGTCACAACAAAATGAAGTTTCAATACCTAGATCTACCATTACCTAATCTGACGTAAGTGTTATGACCAATACATTTATTCATAAATGTGATACGGTACTTCTGTCGACCGCTCTGGTACACATTAAAAACATAAGAAGAAATTACCAAATTGCACGTGTGCTTATTGGTTCGGGCAGTATGGCAAATTTTATTTCCGAAGTATGTCTAAATAAATTAGGATTGAAATATAATAAGGTAACATTAACAATTGAGGGTTTAAATAGCATGTCTTCTCAATGCATCAGTGGAGTAACCCTTTGCCAAATTAAACCAACACAACAATCACAACTCGAAATAAATTTTGAAGCTCATGTGGTTAAACAAATTTGTTCAAATCAACCTCAGATTCCTCTCGAATTAGATAATTGGCCTCAAGTCAAAAATTTACTTCTTGTTGACCCAAAATAATAATAATATTATTAATAGGAGCACAATTTACTCCTTACATATTAAACAATAACCACATTCTGGAAACACCAATCAACCGGTGGCTATTGATACTATTTTTTGGCTGGGTACTTCAAGGTAAATCTCAAAACGCGAACAATTCATCCGCATTAACAATCTCAAATTATTGTAGTAATTCGTTAATTACCTCGCGCTTGATACATGTATGCAAAAATTTTGGAAGTAGATCAAATTAAATCATCTCCTACAAAATTGACATTGGAAGAGAAGCAATGTGAAATGTATTTTTAAAATACAATTTTTCGAAACCCCGATGGTAGATTTGTGGTTTTTTTACCGTTTAAACAATCAGAGCCCTTTCTGGGTGACTCTCGCAACTCTAGCCTTACGCCGCTTTCTTTTGCTGGAGAAACGTCTTTTAACGGATGCCATCTCGCACGCTAATTACTCAGAATTCATGAAAAACTATTAAGAATCGAATCATATATCACTGATTCCCGAATGTGAATTAAACAAAAAAAATGTTTTCTATATTCCGCATCATTGTATACACCGTCCACAAAGTACCTCTACAAAATTGAGAGTAGTATTTGATGCTTCCGCTAAAGCTTCTTCAGGACTTTCACTTAACGATCTAAAGTAGTCCGATTAACCGATTAATTAATTTATTATTTACAATTTTTTAATACAATTTTTTTTTTAAACAAAATAAAGTGTATACGCCGGCTAGCATAACAAATACTTTAAAATTATTTCTGGTTGCAGGAATGACACATTTTAAATACAGACACAAAACATGATTTACCTTGAAGATTTATACATATTTACATAAGGGCACCACTTAATTTTATAAATACAAATTAAATACACAACGTAAAATTAAGAAAAACGCTATGCTTGCTTATCATATACTGATAGTTAATTTTTATTGGATTTCTCGAAAACGTCTAGCACTTATTTCGATTTCTATTGAAACTGATAAGACAAAAGTCGTACTCACTTAAGTTTTTTTGGATGCGAAGAGAGATGGATAAACTACTGGGAATTAAAGAAAATTTCCACTTCAACCGATGTTTCTTAATAAATCCAGCCGGTGATTGAAGATAAAGAAGTCCATGCAAGTATTCGATTGAAAACCAAATTGTAATTTAATTAACGAATTACATGTTGGTGTAATTGGTTTTCCCTCAGCCAAATAAAAAGTTTCATTAAAAAATGTCGGGTGTAACAAATCCTTATTAAAAGAAAAAAAAAAGAAATAACGATCATGAAGGTACTATAAGGAACAAAAATTAAACTTACTCCTATATTTTAGGGAAGGACACACTCATAATAGGTCCTAAATTGCAAAAGGACATTTCATCCATTCTATTAAATTTTTGATCTTTTTCGGTTGCATTCATTTGTGACATTAAACAAATGTTCCGACAAATTTTGATAGCACCAAGACATCGAAACTTTCAAAGAATCTTGTGGCGTTTTTTTAAAAATGATCCAGTTCAGGAGTTAGGTTGAATACGGTTACGTATGGAGTGTCTAGTTCGCCATATTTAGCTAACCACACAATTCAAGAACTAACAATTAGTTCTCAATCGCTATTTCTAAAAGCGTCAGTTGTTTTACAACATGCAATTTATGTCGATGATATAGTCTATGGAGCAGAAGATGTACATTACCAAATGAATGAATTCAATTGATGAAACTGGCTCAGATTGAATTGAGTAAATGGGCAAGCAATTCCTTAGAACTTTTGCAAATTCCTAAATTATCTAACTTTCCAAATGCTTTTAAGTTTGATAAAGAAGAACCCATTATTATTAGAATTTTAGGTCTAAAATGAAATCCAATAACCGATGCATTTTCCTACTCTTATATATCACGCAGCACGCCACCCACAAAACGGAACAATCTATCAGAAATTTCGAGAAGTATATGATCCTGTTGGATTCCTCAAGCCATGCATTTTATTTGCAAAAGTACTTATGCAACAGTTGTGTGTATTAAAAACTCCTTGGGATGATGTTCCTCCTGGTAAGCTGATAGAAAAATGGAACACCTTTAAAAAACAACTGCCTTCATTATTTGAGGTCAGCATTCCTTGATATTATCTCTGCAACAATGTTTCTAAAGTCAAATTACACGCTGTTTCAGATGCTTCTCAAGTTGGGTTCTGTGCTGTTGCCTATATTCGTATTACTCAACGCTCACATGATATAACTACTTCACTAATGTGTAGTAAATCACGCGTTGCTCCACATAAAACAATTTCAATCCCACGCCTTGAATTGTGGGCAGCAGTTTTGTTAACTGATTTAATCATTTTTATAAAACAATCTTTTATCAATTTAGTAATTGACGAAATTCACGCCTGGTCAGATAGCCAAACTACTTTGGCCTGGTTAAATTCGTCTCCTCATACAAAAAAGGTTATTATAGCCAATAGAATAAGTACAAGAAGCGTTGATTGATGTTGTTTGGCATTATGTCCCTTTCGCAGATAACCCTGCAGAATGCGGATCGCGTGGACTAACTCCTGTTGACTTAATTTCCCACTCGTTATGGTGGCATGGACCTGTTTGGTTGTCTCAAACATAAGATTATTGCCATAAGCAACCAGAAATTTTAAACGAAACCGTAAATGAAGACAAAATTTTAATATTAAACGTATCCGTTGAGCAACATTTTATAGAATAACTTTTACACAAATTTTCATCTTTAAAAAAAATTCAACGTATAATATCGTATATTTGTCGATTCGTAAATTACTTAAAATCAAAAGTACTACGTGAAACTCATATAGATAATCAAGAACTTCAAAACTCTCTAATTGTCATTATCAGACACGTACAAAAAGAATGGTTTGCAGATTTGTTTAAATCAATTCAAAATAATGATTTACTACCCAAAACTTTTAGAAAACTGGCATTATTTGTCGACAGACTAGGTTGTCTTAGGGTGGGTGGACGTTTACGAAATTCTTATTTATCATTTGACGCAAAACATCCACTTTTATAACCAAGTAGTCACATATTGACTACTTTGATAGTAAGAAACACTCACAACGAATTCCTTCATCCTGGGTTTAAAACTCTACACTATTTGTTACGCCAAAGTTTTGGATTCTATCTTCACATAACGCAATTTACAAATGCACTTCCCAATGTGTCAAATGCTTTAAAAGCATGCCTAAGGCCTAAGAACATGTGATGGCTATTTACCTAAATTTTGGATTTCGCAAATCAAAGTTCAATAGTCGCAGTATTGACTATGCTGGACATTTCAGCATTACTCTAAGCAAAACTCGCGGGGCGAAAACATTAAAATCATACGTATGTATTTTTGTGTGTTGCGCTGTGAAGGCAATTCACATTGAATTGGTATCCGATTTATCATCTGATATCTTCATCGCAGTATAGCTCGCAGGGGCACTTGTTCTATGATACTTAGCGATCAAGGAACAAATTTTGTAGGAGAAATGGACTTTTAACCCACCTACTTCTCTACATTTTAATGGATTAAGCGAAGCTGGAGTAAAATCCATTAAAACTCATATAAATCGCGTAGTTGGCACACAAACTTTGACTTATGAGGAATTCTACACATTCCTTACTAGTTCAGTCATTAAGTTCATGTTACCTTGCAAAAAATCCGGTAGAAGTTTTTTTTTTTTACTTGTATATGATGGTGCCAGCATTAAAAAACCAAGTTTTCTAATTCGGCTGACCTCGGGAGAACTTTCTGTGGCCACAAAACACGGTTTTTTACGGTTTTTTGTGTTTTTTTCAAGATATCTCGGAGCTGGTTGCTCTTAGGTGTTTATTTTTTTATTTCATCTTAAAGAGGACAAAATAATGAATAAATTTTATTATAACTCTTTTTTTCCTAAACCTATGAACAAGCGCCCTACCGCGCCGAGAAGAATTGACATTTTTTCCCAAATTAGCGGAAAGTGCATTTTACATTCTTTTCTGCGTCCATTACTTATATTAAACCATTTCTATTTTCGATTAACTGTGTTTAATAATTAATATATACTTATACATATACAGTATATGAGAGGAAAGCTATTTCTTATTAAATTTTTTTTCTCTATGATTCTCTGTACACCCCCCTCCAGAGCTTTTCATTGTCTTCATTAGGGTTTGTTCAATGGTCATGTCTGACCAAATTCCACACCAATGTTTGTCGGAGCGCCGTATGGTAAAATATCCTTTTGTTGTAAACTTTTGATATTCTGTTGAATCCATTTTATCTTCTAGTTTCAACATATCCTGTAGGTAGAGGTGGCCACATTTAGCATACAAAAAATGTCCTGCTGCGTGAAAGAAAGGGATTTTTTTTTGGACAGTTTCAAGATGAAGCTTCCAATTGCCAGTTCGCTCTGCCTCAATGAACTGTTTGATAAGTGTAGTCATACGAAAATACTGAACCCATAACTTAGCAGTGGGTCCATTGCTTTCGAGAGAACTAAGGGTTTGTCCGAATTTTTGGTGATATCTTGGAAGCAGGTATTACTGGCGTGTATCATAGGAAGATCAAAGTTATTAATCATGTCTTCCATCGCAGTTCGTTCGCTCTCTGTTAGCTCTATTAGATCCCACCAGACAACCCAACACAAGATGAGTTAATGTACGAGCTCTGACAGCCCGTGCATACGCATGTCCAGACATTAATTTATCAACCCTATTTTCAGCGTAAATTGCGGTTAACAGTTGTTTCAAGCCGCTTCCAGTCATTATCTTTCCAACTGACCCCATAAATGACATTAGAAGGTGAAAACCTCCCAGTCGCACAGTAACGTTGTTCAAGTCAGGATGACCACTTGCAAGAATATCCCTTGCTTTTAAATACAACGGCTGGTCAAAAGTTCGAAGCACATCTTTTGATTGCGTTTTCTACACTCATCTGATGCAATTAGAAGAGAAGTGTATACTGTATCGTACTGATTTGGTGGAGAGTTGATAAAGGTAAGCACATTATCTTGGAACGTTCGTATTCTTCATTAGTGGTCGCCTGTTCCATAAAGCCATTCCATCCGGGAACACTGTGATTGTTTGACCATTTACCATAAAGCCAAATGATGTCGGTGGTTAAAGGAACAATTTCATTTGAGACCGGGTCCCTGATCTGTTCTTTGAAACGTTTGCAGTTGAATGTTTCCCGCTTGCTTGACAATTTCAGCTGATGAACACTTCTGCAAGCGTTCCATATTTTCGTCAGGAAACAATGAGTTGTAGGAGTCACACATATGATTCCTCCCATGACATGGAATGTTCCCGCTCCGTCAAGTGTATTGACATTAAAGTCTGCATTATCAAACACATATTGACAGAAAGCGTCATCTTGTGGTTTCTGTGGTCGCAAGACGGATTACGTTTCAAGAAGGGAAGCTTCAGAGTAAGATGCTGCGAAGCCTACAGCAGATAGAATGTTTACGAGGTGTTTAGAACCAAACTTTCGGTACAGATACGAACTGATTCCTGTCAAAATTGAGGAAATAAAAGAACGTGGCCTTACTGCGCTTATAACAGCATGTGACAAAGCGACACATTTCTTCTTCCATTTATCAAATGCACCCCGTTTGTGCCTCAAAATGATGGATTCGAAGAATAATTTCAATGAAACGGGAATGACCGAGTCAGCGTTAGATAAAAATTATCAGACGGAGGATACTCTTCAGTATTGTACACTTACGACCGTATATCTTCTAATATAATATCAGCTGCTGCTTTGACAACTCGCAGACGTTCTTCTTGAGGATCTCATTTTCTGTTAGAATACCAGTTGTCACTGAGTATTCTGTACCCAACTTTTCGGAAACAAACAACCGCCTTTTTTTTGAAGTTTCAGCTATTAGTACATCTTCTCCATATTTCATGTAGAGGCCTTTCACTGTTCTTATATCAGGTCGAAAATCTCCCTCTATTGCATTCATTAAATCATCAATAGGAAACTGACACTCTGCTGAGTTCAGTTCAAGGTAAGAACAAATGTTCTCCATAGCTTCGTCGATGTTTGTTGCAGGACGGCGTCCTCTTTTTTTCTCACCTCCAGGCTTCTGATAAAGTTTTCTTTGACACAACCGGTGGTACCAGGCTTCCACAGCTACCAAGTCATTTACATTTTTTATTCGTTCTTGTATTTCCCGGGCCCATTCATCAGCACGTTTTTCCGCTGCTTCCATGATAGTATTTTTCATGTCGAGTTTCATGACTTGATGAATATAGTTTCTTTCTGCGTGTGGCAGTCTTTCTTGTTTTGCGACGAAGTCTTCAGTAGCTCCCTCTCCACACAAAAAGCACTGGGCTTTAAAATTAAAAACCTCATTCCTTGATCGAAGTGATGACGTTACACGTATTACTTCCACGACGAAGAAAAGCAATCATATTTTCATTTGTGTAAGTTTTCTGGCAAGCGCTGTGCAAGGTCACTTGTTTTAGGCTATTCAATAAACGTTGATGTTCCGGATTCTGACGTTTAACACTGCACTCTTGGAGAGTTTTCACGCCTCTCTCTTTAACAATAATCGTGCGTCCTTCACTTAAACTAAGCTGACAAATAAAGCATATATCCGCATTAGGTACACTCATATTTGAAATTATTTATAATTTTTAGAAATAAATAAACAAAATAAAATTATGTGGATTTGTTTAGCATTTTCATTTAGGCATTATAATAAATTTACTAAAACCGGCTGTCAAAATAGTGTGCAGGGTACATAACTGAACTAACTGGAAACAACACCACACCAGTACAGGGCAACATTATTGCTCCGTTTCACCACCTTCACATCATGCAATACCATATCCATCCACACGCCTTAATTACATTATTACAATTATATTATTATTTTAAATACGGTATTATTATTATATTATTCTTCTTCATATTATACTAAACAAGTACTGGAAAATTGTGGGGCAAACACGAAATAAAATCTGATTCCGATTTTATTGTTTCTAAATATAAACACATATACGTTACGTCAGTCAAGTAGTTCTACTATTAGGGCGGGATGGGAGGGGTTGGAGAGAGTGTGTAGGAGAAGGGGAGAGTAGACGATGACAACACAAAGAGGTTGTAGGGAAAGAGCATAAACGTTGGTATAAATCATTAAGCGCAGTTAGTCGCACATACATATGGTTAAATGTGAGTAACCGGCGCAGAAAAGGAAGTAAAAGGCACTTTCCGCCAATTAGAGAAAAAAAGTCAATTCTTCTGGGCGCGGGTAGCGCGCTTGTTCATAGGTTTAGGAAAAAAAGTGTTATAATAACATTTATTCATTATTTTGTCCTCTTTAAGATGAAAAAAATTAAACACCTACGAGCAACCATCTGCAAGATATCTTTAAAAAAACACAAAAAAACGTAAAAAAAACCGTGTTTTTTGGCCACAGAAAGTTCTCCCGAGGTCAGCCGAATTGGAAAACTTGGTTTTTTAATGCTGGCACCATCATATACAAGTAAAAAAAAAAACTTCTACCCGATTTTTTGCAAGCAAAACGATTCGTTAGTGACCTATCCACTGTACTATACGCAGGTGGAATCATTACTAAATTCTAGACAGTTATGTCCTATGAGTCAGGATCCTAATGACTTCGAGGCTTTACCTCCAGCGCATTTTCTTAATTTAGAACCTGATTTAACCCACCTAGCTCTTAACAGATGTAATCGTTTGCAATTGCTGCAACGCATGAATTTTGATTTTTGGAAACGCTGGAAGATTGAGGATTTAAACGTGTTGCAGCAGCGTGGAAAATTGTTTAACAAAAATCAATATTTACTTGCACGTAAGTGTTGCAATTGAATACATTAATTAATAATAACGCTGTCCAATTGCGACATTATATTGTGCCATAATTAAAAAATTATTATATTTTTTCAAAAATTTGATTATTAATAATTTTATTATATTTCATTATGTATTTATTTAAATATTTCATTTTGTCCCTACAAATAGTTCCGAAAAGAAGAGAGTATCATTTTATACCTTATCTAGAGTGCAAATAAAGCCAGGGTTTCATGTGATCCCATGTCGGGGCATCTTGAAAAATTCACTTTAATTTTTGTTGCAGAATCTGTAAGAGCAATTCTAATTTTCACTACAGAAAAAGCTGGCTCAAGAACCAAAGTAATCTAAAAAAAATCATGCTTGTTAAACAAAATTTCATTATGATTTTTCAAAAATCAACCAATTACGGAACGATTTCACGGAAATTTTCCCTAGCGAAAACTTTCGGCAATTTCCACTATGGTCATTTTAGAAATTCAATAAAATTGCTACCACTTCAGATTGACTATTTTCTAATGTAGAACTAAACAAAGGTACCTAGTTAATAATTATTAAATGTACAAATAGTATACACTACGGGCCCAAATGTAGAAAGACTTGTGTTGATTTCCATGTCAGTGGAACGAATTTCTGCAGATTTTGATGAAGTTTTGATGCCCTCACTTCTGAAGCATGCTATCATATGAGAATGGTGTTCTGCATCCAGTTGCAAATAAGTATGGCTTAAGAGATGCTGCAGACCTCTTTGTCCCGTAATCTTTATGAGCTGCTGCCCCCTGATTTTACTAGTTGTGTTACTGCGACTCTAGTCGAATGATTTGTGACTTTTATTCTCATGACATCTAATCCATCCTTTTCTGCACTCAGTTTTGTCCATTTTGATATTTCGTTATTCTTGCCAATAAGGCAATTTTTATACCATCCCTTACTTGCTGGTTTATTCCACGAAGGATAAATTGGAGTGACTCGTTTAGAGATTACCACTTGCTATCGCTTAATCTGAACACTGGTTGTGTTCCACATTTTTTCAACATTTTTTGAAATTTTTTTAGTTAACGTCACCCACCTTTAAATTGAGTGAAGGGAGCACTCAAATTAAGCAACTCTATCAATTTACAAATGGGAAGTCACTTAATTTGTGTGTTGCCTTCACTCAATTTTCAGTGAGTGACGTTTCTCGATTTGGGCCTAATATTGTTATAAATATTAGCTTATTGCCATCTTATTAAATGAAAAAGTCAGAAGTCAAATTAGTTTTTGTAAAAAATACCCCGGCCCACAGTGAGGTATTTGACCTGAAAAGTTGCGCAAAATTCGTTTTCCATTTTTTAAACTCTACTTTTGATTTTTATTTCAGTATACTAATTTATACATATAATTTAAGTTTTGCGTTTTAAACTATAATGAGAAATATACTTTCTTACATTCAATCTGAGCCGGAGAAATCTGATTCGGATGACGAAGAAGAGGAGGAACATGAAGAAAAAGAGTTTCTGGATTCGCTGTTTAGCAGATTTAGTGCTTATTTACTGAATGCCTTCTTCTTGCTTTTCTTCTTCCTATTGCTTGAGATGAAGGGATCAGATGTCAATAGCAGTATCTTTTTCACATCTTCATTGCAAGAAACTTTTGAAGATTTCCTGTAAAACCCCTACCTGTATTGCCGGAAATATTTGTTCCTCGGCTCCGCTACTTCCTCTGATAGTTGTCCAATGGGATCAAGTGAGTGTTTTACTATTTCTGGACCATGGATAAGAACCTTGTGAAGGGTGGATGACATGGTGTACCACTTGTACTTTTCAACATACCTATCTGCTGTTTCACGACAGTAATCAGCAAACTTTTCGATATTGATTGCGAGGCCACTTGCTATCACTTCGAGAATGGTTTTCAAATTTGACACGAGAAGGTAATCTAACCCTGTAATGCGAGATGATAATTCAAGATTGGAGAAGAATCTTCTTGATGTGTTGCCATCGTTAGTCGTTCCAAAGTCTTACTTGGGAATATCCACGAGTAATCCAAGTTCTTTTTTGAATTTTTCTTGAATTATTTTTTTTTCTATCTGAAACCGTTTTCTTTTCGTCCGAGGAGGAGTCTGCCACTTTCCTAGTCGAAGTTTGTAGGATAAGTGTAACATGGTTTCAAAAAAACATATGCGGGCATGTAGTACAGAAAGGCCAAAGTTAGCACGATTAGGCTCGATCTTTTTTGTTCTTGCCAACTTGAAATCGTTGAAATCTTTAGTAGTAAACTGGCATAAATAACAGCCCATTGTCGAGGCTGTATCTGCGATGGAATTACATACTTTACCATCGATCATAGTAAGAAGCAGGGTATGCTTTATCTTTCCTAGATCAGGAGCAGGTAAAACGGTCAAGTTCAAACTTTCAATTTGGTTTTCAATGTATGTAACTTCTTCCTTTGTTACATCTGTAGTCTCATGAACAAACTGAATTCTGATTGGTTTGCAGAACCTGGGGAGAGAATGAAGAAGGATTTTGCTATATGACTCACTAGACGAATAGGTACCATTAAACTTGTTAGCATCACTTCCTTCTTCATTTTCAAATGTTTGTTTCAACTGATTTTGTTGGGAGCCGTCACACCCCCACTTGTTAATCAACTCAAAAGAATCTCTCTCCTCTTGCGTAATGCTATTGATCACATCACTGAGATAATTACACAATCTTAATGTAGTGTGATCTAAAAGATCTTGCAGTTTCACTTTAGCTGAAGTTTCTGTCACCGTTATGGACGCAGGGTAATATTCTTTTTTTGCACGTTGTAGTAGAGAATAACATGGGTAACATATGAAAATATAATGTAAAGGCTTTGGTTTTTTTTTTATATCTATATCTTGGAAATTCGCACATTTTCGCAACTTTTTCTATTTGAGGCAACTAGTACACAGTATAGACTGTTCAATATTGTTTACCCGAACCCGAAAATGTACGAAAATCTATAACTTTTAGTCCAACAAACTTAAAATGGAAAAAAATTGAACTAGAAACATCCAAGTTCAGGCATAAAAGGTGGACACTTCTAGTTAAGGTATCAAAATAGCTATTTATGTAATCAGTAACGAAACGCATGATTTTTTGTAACGAATATGATAATTGCAAGACGAGCGAAGCGAGGTCCCGCAATATCACATGAGTTAAAAAAAATCATGTTACAAACAAGATTTTTTCTAATTTTGACAAAAACAGAGTAAACGTGCTTAATTCAATATCATATTAACAGATTCCCATTGTATATGTTGTATATATAAATTTAAAAAGCTAAACGGATGTTATCCATATAACCTCAAACAGTAAATATGGTTTGAGAAATACCAACTGATTTTCTACTTTTCCTAACTAGTTACGAAAAGTAGATGGTTTCAACACTTACTTTGATTACGAAAAATGTCACTTTACATGTCAAAATTAGAAAAAACTGCTTTTACATAGTTCATACACAATACTTCACTTCATTATTACACTACTCAAAATTATGAAAAACTTCTTAAAATTTTAAAATAAAGATATATTTGTAAACACCTCTCACACAACTGACAGCTATCAATCAAGACTGAAATTTTTATCAAAGTTTAGTCTTCCACTACGCATGACTGTGATCAATAAACCACTTGGTAACTATGGATTTAAATAACCTGGTTAGGCATGTACCGAGTAGCAAAGAGATAATACATAAATATGACAATCGACTTTTAGGTATTTTGCGCGACTATTCATGTCAAATACCCCACTGTGCGGCACCTCTGCCCACAAAGTATACGTTAATATCTGTCCTTTTCACAAAAATTTAAAAATCTAGGGTTTCAAACTATGTTGTATATAAAATCTTAACATATATAATTATTAATTATTTTATTTTCTTTTCTTTTTGTTTGTTATAAGTAATGTTTTGTATACTTATAATTGGTTGGCTTTGAAAATCGAATAAAGCTACCCTTTAATAACCTCCAATTGTGCTCCAATCGAGAACTTGCCATTCGTTCGTGATTTATGATGTTTATGTTGGAAATAAAAATTTATTATTATTATTTTTAATATTATTAAACAATGTTAGAAAGTTTTGGAAAACTTTCCAAAAAAACGTTAAGTAGGTCAGCAGTTACTTGGATTCCAAATTTGAAATAGTTGGTAACAAAACTACCTTGCGAAAGTTGGTACTACGAAAATGTTGTCACAAGAAGTTGTGTAATTGTAGAACATTATACAATATTATATCTTAAAATTAATAAAACAATAACCAACCTTTCTTTTGCCGAAAAACATTTGTACGTAGTGATCGTTTAATCATAATGGCATTTTACGAATTATTTCAACATATACAAAAATAACGGACTTGTGTGTATGTGTCACCGAGTAGCCATTTTGCGTTTACCCATGTTTGTGTATTTTCCAAATGTAAACATGAATTCTGATTTATATCACAAGTATATAACGAAATTTTGGAATCATGAATAGAATATGACTTTTAGGTACAGAAAAAAGTAAGTGACGAGTTGTAATTCACTGATATATGCTCTAACAAGCATTTCAAGTAATTTACAATCTTCATTTTGGCGCCAATTTAAATAATATTTTTATATTTCACAACTACTGTGTTTATTTGTGGTAATTGCTTTTAGAACTTTAAAAAATGGCTGGCAGCGAAGGCTCAGGACAAACAGATTTACTAAGTGGGTGGTCTTGTGTTGTCCATCGTCCAAGTGAAGATCCTGAGCCCTCCGAATTGCCAAGTACCGTTGATATGGCTGCTTTTAGCTCTGGACTTAGTGTCGAACCAACTCAGAACACAAATAATGATGATTCTTGTGATTCTGATAGTGATTCTGATTCTGACTCAAATGTAAGTTATCCAGATTTCTAAATCATAACTCATTTTAATGTTGTAGAATTCGGGAAGTGATGTGTCCGGGTCATGTAGCCAATCAGATTCATCTGATTCAGAAACATCAAGTTCAAGTCAAGGATCATCTTCTAGAAGCTCATCACCGGAGTTTTCTGTTACAAGTTCACAAACTAATGGATTACGCCTTAAAATTGCAACTGTACGAAAATCATGTACAAGTCCAATAGAAAAATCAAAACCGTTTGTTGAATCAAAATCTTGTGATAAAGCTGCGCCAAGTTTATTGAAGAAAGTTAGTACTTTAAGCTCAAGCTCAGATAGTCCATGTTCTAGTTCGAGTAGTGAATCGGAAGCCCAATCTACAATTAAAAGTGAAATATCTAATAATGTTCCCAGTGATAAGAGTATTAATAATAAAAAACTATTTGTTAAAGTACAAACTGGTGTAGTTGAAAAGAAGATTGATAAAAAACCAGTGAAATCATCTAGTACAAATGTAGTTAAGTCCACTATTAAACCCAAGACAAGATCCAAGCGAACACGAAAGGTATGATTAAACTATTAAAAATTTTGAATGTGCCTATTTTATGAACTGCTTAAAATGTAAGTCAGCATTTAAATTGAGTAACTTTTGACTTTTGGAAATTTTCATTATGCTTGTTTTTTGAAATTTTATTTAAGTTTCATAATTCAATGATAATGTAAAAACATTTTTGCCACTTTGAGTTTTATCAGGCACATATTTCATCTGACTGGGTATATTTAAATACATTAAAGAATTGGTTTCCACTCTCTGAAAGTGTCGATTTTTACTGATTGTTAACCATATTTACCTGTTAATCGACATGAATGTTTCTTTATGTAGTTTGATTATTGTTACTAAATGTGTTGTTCATCTATCAACTTCGGTACATACATTTTTATTGACTTCTTAAAAATAATGTGATTGGAAATGGTCTCTAGATGATTGTAATTATACAAGGTGTCCAATAAGTAATAGTCTGTGGGTAATTACGACTACCCAAGAGAAACACTCAGGGAAAAACCAATTTTTATTGTCCAATTGCCTAGACCTAAAGTTTTAAAAATTATGCCATTTTTATTGCACATTTTATAAATATCTTGTGAGAGCTATGAAACGGTTTCAAAATCGAAAATTTTTAACATTACTTTTTCACTTTATAGACGATTTAGTGTTAGTAGATTATAAAGACTTTTTTTATAAATACGTTGATTTTGGGCATTATCTAAATAACCAAAGGGCATATGGTAATTATCAGATGAAATAAGGATTATCATTTATAAATTTTGCTGTCTATTTAATTAAAAAAGAATTTAATTAATTCGTAAATAATTTATTATTTTATTATCTAGGCTAGGCGAACAGATTTAAAAAAAATTGCTTCATTCAAATCTCACACAGCTTATTTTAAAATTTAAAATTAGTATATATTTCTGCTTTTAGCTATGTTGCAATTATGGATTAATAACAATTTAATAAATTGAATACATGTTGTCTTAAACCTCTTAGGGCCGGTATTTCCATCTCCGGGTAACTATTAAGGTTTATATACTTTGACTATTATCCTTCAAACGAGCAACAGATTACTTTATACCCTGACAAATGTCCGTAAACATGCGTAGTTGACATGTTATTACTTCCTCCTAACCTTAAACTTCGTTGCTTTTACTTGTGATTGTTTTGTGCTTGCAATTATAATCATTAAAAATTGGAAGATATGTTAGATTTATTTGAGTCGTTTGAGTCAGACAATGAGGACATTTTGACTGTGTTTAGGGAGCCTAATAATATTCGAGAGCGAAACGATAATTATGTTAAATGGAAAGATATGGAGTTTTATCAAAGGTTTCGATTAACCAAAGAAATTGTTAACGTTTTACATAATCAGATTAATCAGAACTTGATACATAGAACTAACAGGTATGGTTGTTAACAAATTTGATTATGTATAAATAACGACGTCTTTTAGAAATCAAGCAATATCACCTATGGAGCAGTTATTAATTACCTTAAGATTTTTTGCAACGGGATCATTTTATACAGCAGTTTTGAGATTTAACAGGCATTCACAAAACTACTACTGGGAAAATTATAGACCGGGTTTGCACTACTCTTGTGAGATTAAAGAACAATTACATAAGGTTTCCGAATAACGTCGAAGAAATTCAGGATGTACAATCAAATTTTTATGAAATTGCTCGTTTCGCAAGAGTAATTTCAGCTTTAGATTGTACACACGTTAAGATACAATTAAGATAATGACGCAGAAAATTTTAGATGTCGAAAAGGTTACTTTTTCTTGAACATACAAGCAATGTGCGATTCGAAATTAATGTTTCAAAATATAGTTGCTTGATGGCCTGGGGCTACACATGACAGCACAATTTTTAATAATTCATTTGCCTGTGCTCAGTTAGAGGGAAGGCGACAATTTAATAATTGCTTAATACTTGGCGACTCTGGGTACCCTTTAAGAAATTATTTAATCACTCCAATTCCTGAACCACGAGATGAAGTTAAGAGATTATTTAATGAATCCCAAACTTGTACAAGGAATGTAATTGAAAGAAGTTTTGGAGTGTGGAAGAGGAGATTTCCAGTTTTATCTATGGGAATAAGATGTAGATTACAATTAGCACAAAAATTATAATCTCTTGTGCAGTATTATATAATATCGCTATTTTAAATGGTGATAATTTCCTCGATGAAATTGTAAATATATTAGTTGACAATGAAGAATACGTGTACAATGGTGCAGTTATTGAAGAAGGCGATGTTCGAAGAGAACTTCTTAATTATTTTCAACTTTATTATAAATCATATTTTATATTAAAATATTGATAATGTTATTAATTTTATAAATTATTTGAATATTTTTCTAATAATAATTTGTTTTAATTTCTTGCTCTTCAATTTGTTTCTGCACAAGTTCTGTTTGTTTTTCGTAAAACACCCTTGTTTGCTTCCAAATGTTCTCGTAGAATTTCCATTTTAAATTATACTTCTTTTGTTTATAATCGTAGTCTGCCTTGTGGATTTCATATTGTAATTGTACAAGTACATTTTTGTTTTCTGCGAGTAATGAAAATTTTTCGTAGGTATGTTTCTTTACATGCAAACTTGGGGTCTTTTTGATTTTAACGTTGCTGATGACTACTTTCTTTTTGATGGTGTTTTTTTCTGTAAAGCAAACAAAGACTTAGGAAATTTATTGCTTTAGTTAAAATGTATAATTACTGCTCATTGACAGCTTTACTTGTACTGGCTTCAACTATCTCATTGATTGGCAGTATTTCCATAATCTAAAACGAATGTTAGTTTGAAAATGCTAATATATACCTATTTTAATTTACCTCGTTTTCAATGGTTTTGATGTGTTTATTTTCTAGAAACAATTATAATTAAATATGTTTTTGTAATACACTGTTTTAAATTACCTGTGCGATCAACTTTAGGTTCCTTATTCTGGATGTTATTCATGGTTTCTAAAATAAATAATTGCATACATTGTAAAGTATTTTATGCATAAATACATAATGATTACATTTAACATTAAAATCAGGAATTTCATCACAGTGTCCAACTGACGGCAGTCCTTTTATAGAGAGCGTTAATATCTCTAATAATTGCTCCTCGTAATGTGGATAATCTTTAGTGTCAGTAACACCACCTCCAGTAACAAACATTGATCTTTTCTTAGCTGCTACTTTTTCCTCAAATCTTTCTTTAGACATTCATATTTAAGTCTGAGATCTAAAACAAAAATAGGCAGTCATACAAAAAAGGAATAAGGATGTAACGTAACTTACTTTCCGCTGTGCGAAGATGTAGTCCACATGTAGAAGGCAATGTCGCCCCATATAGATTTTTTTATTGCAAGTTACAGCATCACTTTTTATTTTCCACTATATCTTTGTTATCTAATACTAAATTTACTAATTTCGTTCTCTTGAAAATTGGTTGAACGTTTTTTAATAAGAGTACCATTTTCTCCATTTTCAATAATTACTGTAAGAATGCAATCGCTTGAATCAGTTATACAGATGGTAATGATGGTAATGACAAAACCGTCCGTCCCTTTAAACTTCTACATAAAAACGTGTATTATCTTACTCTGTCAAATGTAACAGAATACAGATGATCTATCCTTTATTAATACATGTCATAATCTGGCAACCCTGTTGTCAAAAGAACGTTTTAATAAGTTGTGCGTCACGTTTTACGGAAATACCCAACTTTGCTACCTACCGTATAATATAAACCCTTCAAATAACTTTAACCTACAGGTAGTTGCCAGTGACTTGTACGTGAGATGGAAATACCGGCCTTTACACAAACGAAAAAAATATCCTACCAAATTAACCTTTTAGAACGTCCCTTAACTAGCACCCCCATCACTGAAAATTGAAAAAAAAAGTTTCTTCACTAATAAAGACAAACTGTAATATATTTTCAAAAAGATTATAGCAAGAACAGTTTGGAGATATTGATAGCAACGTTCTTATTGTAAATGGGCGCCATATTAGACTTTTTCATAAATAACTCTTTTTTCTCCTTTCAATGATATGTTTGAAATAAAAAAGGTCTTGACAAGCCGGTTATTATTTATTATCCGGTAGGCCATGCAAACAAATGAACTTCGATCATTTTTCAAGTTATCACTCGATTGTTTATTATTTTGTTGTAAAGCATGAGACCGGTGATTACTTGAAATCAGTAATATTAGTGATTGAACAGAAGAAATTTTCCAATGGCGACCCATAACGCTTGTATTTTCCATTCGTTAATAACCTTCGTATTTTATTGTGCTTTTCTTCTTCCCAATTTGTACTAAAAATAGTTGTTAGAAATCTTTTATTTTCTCTTATACCATCGGGAGCCATACTTCTGCTTCTTCTGCCATCGTCTTCCTAATATGTCCCTTCAGTCTATTACATTTGTTGTACGTATTATTCCTTGTTCCAAATTTTCAATAAACGTGCTTGGGTTTATTTTGTCATTTCATAAAATTTCATTCCATTATTTGATTTTACATTATCCATAATATTCATTAAGGTTTCTTCCATCTTTTCATTGTTTTTATATTTTATTTTATATTTCATTATATATTTCCATACTTGGTTTTCATCGTTTATTTCTTTAACTTTTTGTATTTATTCTTCTATTTACTTCAATTTCGTTATATTCCGGTGTATATTTTCCATTTTTCTTCGTTTTTGTTTTTATTTTTAATCGATTTTTTCTATTTTGTGTTTGTTTTCTTGATGAAATTTCTCGCATTTATCCTTTCTCATTCTATTCTCTATTTTTTTCCGTCATTCCTTTTTTCCTCTTCTTTCTTCCTTTTGTTTTTTCAACTATATTTCTATCACATCCTTATGTTCTCTTAATTTAGACTATGATCGAAATATTTTTCTTTGTGAATATATTTGTATTCACTTTCTTGTGTCTCCATCCGTTTGTACTTTCATAATTCCCTTTTCTTCTTCTTCTTAGCTTCCTGTAATCAATTTTGACCATATCCTCCTATACAGGGTCATCCACGGTCGATGATACCTTAGACATTTACGGAAAAAAAACATAGGATTATTCTGAAAATTTGGTTATTAAGTGATTGTGAATGATCTATCGAGTTAAAATATTTTCACGGATGCGACGTTGCCGCTTCTTGATGAAATATGTGGCAACTGTTTTGTTTCAAATGGCACATCTTGTATACAGGGTCTACCACAGAACCCGTTCATTAGAAGTTTACAGGGTTTCTTACTATTTATGAATTTGAAACTTTCAGGTTAAGAATCACCCATGGCCTTTTTTTTGTTCTAAAATATTTCCGATGTTGTGCAACTTCAGGAATAACCGGAAATTGTCATCAACTTTCTTAAGTTAAATGAAACACCCTGTATATTATTGCATTTTTGGATTCTACAATGGATTCTACGATACACTGTATTAGGTTATCCTATACCTATCGTCAACTGTTTTCGAGTTATTGTGATTTTTTAACAAATATTGTGTTTTGGGGAAGGGTGTTTAATAGGCTATCTTTTGCTCTTCTTCAAACACAAAACCTCCATGTTTTAAAAACAGCAAGTAAAACCATAAGGGTTCACTAAATACATTTGCAGCTTATCACAGGTTATACAGGGCGTCCAAAATTTAGTGGCAAAGCCGAAAAACTTCAAACTCAAGTAAGCCATTTTTTTTTTCAAATCGAATACCGTGTATATTTTGACACATTTACATGATTATTTAATTTACGCATCGATATGCTATAGGTATCCCTACACCTATCTTTAGTGGTTTTGTCATTATTAACGCTTTTTTATCAAATATTAATTAAAACTGCACTTAAAAACTAAGCACATTTGAAAGTAGGCTGTGAGTATGAATAAATAAACGAATGTTTCTCTGGTTGTCATTCTCATTGAAGAAAAAAGTCTATTTTATAAAAGCAATTGAATATTCCAATACTGATATTTTAAATTTATTCTACACCCATGACGAACTTGTAGAACATTGATGAACGATATCCTAATCTATCACCAATTACAAAAGGTAAAGTTAGAAGAATGAAGTCATGTTTTTTTAATATAGGAAGTTTTACGGTAAAAAAAACTACACAAAACCTATCGTTGAAGCAGAAGACAATGAAGTAAATGTGCATGGTCATCCCCGGAGTTCGATAGTTGCAGCTTCTGGTAAATTGGGTATCTCTCTAATGTCGGTTCATTGCTTTCTAAAACATCATAGAATGCATCCCTACAAGGAAACATTACTACAAGCTTTCCGCACTGGGGACGAACAGAAAAGAGTTCAGTATTGTAAAATAATTTTACTAAAAATTCAAGAAGACGAAAATTTTTTATCTAAAGTTATTTGGAGCGATGAATCTAAGTTTAGTCGGGAAGGCGTTGATAATCGACGAAATAATCATTTCTGGGCAGAGGAAATTCTTCACGTTTTCAGGTTGAGTGGCGTTGGCGGATTTTAAATATCTACATTTGTTTACAAGTTATGAAATAATGTTTTTTTCTTTAATAGGAACTATAGTTGTCTGTGATTTTTTTTGATAGTTTTTTTTCTCTTTACGACGATATATATCATGTAAGGTCAATCATAGTTAAATTTAGTCAAAACTCATATTTTCCAATATCAAATAAAATTATCGTAGTTACCAAAGAGATTTTGTTTTAATTTTATGACGGTTGTCATGTATGTATGTATGTATGTTGCCTCTAATTACGTTACCACATTTTCATTCTTCAATCGTCTGAAAAGTACGAAATGGCTTACGAAAACTATGAAGAGTATGATATGTTAGAATGCTTTATTTAAAATAATAACAATTCCGACATTGCATCGGAAATATATTTCAATCGTTATCCAGAAAGAAGACAATCTCATAAGTCTATTTTTGTTAAATTAAAAGAAAACACCGTATTTTTCAAAATTTTAGAAATAGGTCTGAAATAGGCAATAGAATTTCCCTATTTCCTCTAGCTAGTGAAGCCTTCTATCACGCACATCTCATGGATCCATTACTTACTTGACGCCTTGTATAATTCATTTTTCTACAAAATAATTTCATTGAAGGAAAAGTGTTATGGCCGAGTTATGGCTATCCATGTTTTTAAAGAAATGACGAGTACACCGTTATAAAGTGTATGGATACCAGCTTTAGTTTATTTATCAGGTTCGAATTTTGAGTTTTTAATAGTTCACTCTTCAAAACCGATTTTTAGTAATTTTTCGCCGTTGAATGTCGATATCGGAAATTTTTTTGAACCAAAGAAGCTTTAAATTTCAATTTAGACTCGATTTTACATAAACATTGAGTAATTCATCGTTTTGTTTTTATTACAGTAACTATTATTTTAACTATTCGATAAAATTTAATTTTGTAGCTTCAAGTTAGAATTGAATCTGCATTCTTCAATTTGTACAACCATACAATTCAATTGAAAGACTGAATATTATGGTTTTGTTTGTCTAATTTTTAGGTACTTATTTACGTTTTCTAAAATGATGTGATCATTGGGGTTTTATTATTACGTAGAATAAATATAACTTGAGTGCAACCCTATGGTCATTGGAAAATTGAAAATTAATTGTGCATGTGAGTGCTGTCATTTGAAAACTGATTATTTGTTAATATATGATGAATGTATAGTTATTGTAATAATTATAATAGCATCAGGTTGTTACATAACAAAAAATGACCACGTTGATATTTAGTGAACGTCGTTAACAACATCTTTACCAGCTTTACGATTCTACAATTTTCCAACCTTTTTTGTATGTTGTTAGTTTTGGTGTATTTGCGCTTTTATAGGATTTCACATCGAAATTGTGTGTGTTTATTTTTGATAGGTTTACCTGAATTATTAGTTCACTCTGTTCTATTTTTATATGCGATAAAATGGTACGTGATTTTCTGTTTTACTTTTTATTCATAAATTACTATCTTTAACCTTTCTTAGGCCTCTGAAAGAAGGTTTACATGTAACAAAGTTTATTACATGTACTCATTTCAATTTAATCATTAGTACGTCAATACATGTTCTTTATATTTTTTACCATGACCTTATGCATCTTATTGCAGTCTCTCAATTATGATCCATTATTATTTTCTTTGGTTATGCATTTTGCTTAAAAAAGATAAGTACTTAAGTTGGAGGATATTTCTAGATTTCACTTTCGCACGGTACGAGTAGCTCCAGTTCGGATTCAGAAGACTGCTCTGGTTCCGATAGAACAATGTTGGCCTCTTGTAGCCTTCAGGAAATACGACAAGAAGATTTGGCGGCTATTTTACCGGACCAACAAGAGTGTGATACGTTTGGAGGGTTTGATTGCAGAGCCAATAAAAATTCCCCTCAAACAGGTTCGTCGTTGATTTTTTGTAAATTAAAAATATGTATTTTTTAAATTATTTGTTATAGGCGACGGGTCGGGATCTGATATGGAACTGCCTCAACAAGCCGTTAATGCGTTAATACAAAGGACGACAGAGAGTTCTAGCGAATCTGAATCACGGTTACCACTTAATCCTAACACTCTTTATGCAAATAGTTTATTGCAACAATTTGACGCCCAAACGCAAATGTTGAACGTTCCAAATTCTGCGCAATTGCATTCTAAGGAAAATATCACTGCCCCTATACGGCAATTACCGGAGCATTCAAATGTAACTGCGAACGTCGAAGTTACTAAACGTAAAAGAGGTAGACCGAGAAAAATAAATCCTTCTAAAACACAAACTAATAACACCAAAATTGAAAAAACCGATAGTACAAAATCAGCTTTGAGCTTAGAGTATTGCGGCAATCCTAATGTATCTCCTGATTCTGGAATTCAAAATTGTTCTGATCATGTATCCAGTCCTGAACCGAGCCCTGTTCCGAAACCAAAACACGTTGCAGACATTGGACCAGAACAACCGGTAAAAAATAATGAAAACAAGAGCTTCGTTAAATCAAAAAATAATTTGAGTACTAATGGAAAAACTAACGAAAATGATAAAGAGCAAAGAAAGCTTCCTATTACATCTAATAGGTTTGATCGGGTGCTCTATGGTAATACGGATCGAGTTCTTTATCCACCAAGGAGAAAAGTAGGTAGGCCTCCCGCTTCTGCTAAAAAAGGTCCAGGAAGGCCACCGAAATACAAACCGCAAATTGTAACCGTTCCCGCAAAACCTGCATTAGTTGAAAATGAAAATCCAAAACAAAAGAATCTTTCAACTGAAATTAAGACTGACAAACTAAACAAAACTAAAACGAACGCCGCTGCTGGTACAAGCTCGAATCAAAATTCATCCGCAATTAAAAAAGAAATCAACGAATTGAAGATAAAAAATATTCAGAAGAAACCTAAGTCTGGTTTGTTACACGAAATTTGCGAAAAAGTTAGTAAACGTTTAGATATCAGTATTAAAACTTCACAGAAACTTAATCAAGATGTAAAATGTGATAAATTGACGAAACATTCAAGTTCTGCCAAAAGAACTCACAATAGGGTAGTGTTAGGAAATAAAAATAAAATAGATAGTGGAAAATCAAAATACACCACATTAAAGAACTACAAAGTTATGCACAGCAAACGTAAAGACAAAAAACATAAGAAATGTAAATTTAAAATATTAAAACCTATAACGGCTACTATAAACGACCCAAAGCTTAATGTAGAAATCGATAAGCTCATTACCGATTTTGTCAAATATTGTAGTATTAGTCCGACTAAATTATCCAAGGAAAACGTACCTGAAATGCTGAAAGTTTTAAAGAAGGCATCTAAAAAACGCAAAGCTTCTGATTATAATGAAAGAAAGAAAAAGAAACAAAATGTTAGTAGTACTATAGATAGGAACCTAATTCTAATGAACAAAGATTACCATTGAAGAAAAGACATTACCACTTAACTAATGAAGTTAGCGGTACACCTGAAACTGATGTGGACCAAAAGAGTAAGTTAACAAGTAATACGAAAGATAATAAAAATATGGATAAAACTAAAATTATAACTAAAAGCGACTCGCCAAATACAATTGTACCTAATGCTATTTTGGATGAAATCACAGATAATACAGCAAAAGCTTCTAATACGACTAACGACTGTACAACAAAACCGATAAAGTCTAAAGCTGTGGGAACTCATATTGATGAAGCAATAGAAGCTTGCATTACTAAATATTCATTAACACCTACCGAAGTTCAATCTGTTGACCGAAGTGAGCATGCCATGTCAGAGGCTTCATCAAAACAACCAAGTCCTGACCCTTCGATTTCGTCAATCACTACCACAACTCCTAAAAAAAGACATCGTTTGCAAAATAAAGGTAGCAGTTCTGATTTATCTTCTGCACAAGACGATAACGGTGTAGATAAAGAATCCATTAAAGATCTTAAAGAAGAAGGAAAAAACGTAAAATCTCAAAAAGCAGTCTTGGAAAACGTTGTGTCCGAGCTAAAAGCTAAAAAACATTTATCTTCTAAGTTGGTTGAACCGTCTTGCAAAAAGCAAGAAAAGAAGTCTGAAGTCTCGCAGGTTATAACCCGCAAGAAAAACAGGCTGGAAGATTTAACTTTAACCTTAGCGCATAAAGTTAATTCATCGTTACTTACTGAAGCCGATAATGCTACTAAACGTAAGAAAGAAGAACACGAAGATATTTATAAACGAAATCGGAAGGAATTAAGCATGGATGTGTCCGATAAAAAAGACATTGTAATAAAAGTTGAGGAAAATCTAAAGCCGAAAAAGGAATTGTTAAAAATTGACGTTTTGCGCGAGACTTCTCCAAAGCGTAAAAGGAGAATGTTCCTGAACCAATCTCCACTAAACCTACTGCCGACGTACCCAGTGATGCTACGAGTGATACCAATCAATCTGTAAGATTGAAAAAAGAAAATCGACTAGACGACAATACTTGTGACAAACTTAAAAAGGACATCTCGGAGTTTGCGTCTAGGGCTTCAGTGATTAAATCCCCAGTAACAAAGAAAGCTAAACCGACAGATAATGATAAGTTAGATTGCGTTATGACAGAAAAACCCACAGGTATTTTTATGCCCACAATTGACATTGAATTACACATACCTGCTTCGAAAATTCAAACAACTCGCACAAGTGATCGAACCATTTTGGAGATACAAGACAAGAAACCAAAACTTGAAATTCCTTGTGTACATATAGAAAATTTACAAATTAAAGATACTTACAAGCAAACTTTAGAAATTGAACCTAAAAAACCACTGGAACTTGATAGTGCCAGAAAGAAAGTTCGTAAACGAAGAACTATTAATAGAACAGGTTTTCCTACGGTGAAGAAGAAAAAGAAAAAGAACGCATCGTTAGATTTGAAGTTTACTCCCGAAGGTAAGCTTTTGTTATCGCCCCAACTGTTTTAAATTTTTTATTGCAGTAATCGCTCAACAAGATACAGCTTGTGATCGTGTTCCACAAGAAGGTGAAAAGTACTCCTCGTTTCTGCAAAGAACTGAAAAACTAAACATGTCTAACGTGCTATTAGAAAAACTACAAAAGGCAGCTTCGAACGACGATCAACCGAAACATAACGGAATAAACAATGACGAAAAGGTTGTAGAATCAAGACGACCTTTAAGTACATCTAAAGATGAATTATCGTCACATACTGACGCCTCATCTAACGATATTGATATGAAACACTTTCTATACGATGATAAAGACTCCAATACCGACTTAGATGAGTTAAGTTTGGAAGCTCGACTGGAACTCTTAAATAAAAGTGAAGGCAGAGTTATTCATAAATGGGAAACTAGAAGCGGAAGATGCGTGCTTAGAAGAGACAAAAGTATTTTACAAAAAAGACGTTTGAGGGACGTATCTCCATGTAGTAGCGTCGATACATTCATCGAAAAAAAACTGAGGGACGATACGTTTGGATCCGGTGATGAATGCAAAAGAACAAGGAGAGCACCTAGATGGCGGAAGAAATATTTACCTGCAGGTTTATTTTCAGATTACTACAAGGAAGACGAGTATGTAACTAGACTTACACGTATATATTAACATGTCTTATCATTTTAGCGACGTCATGCGACAAAAGCGTGCCGAAGCCATATCGAAAGCTAAAATTGTGTACAATCCCGAAGAGCATCCTTACGGTCTTTTTCCACCTCCTTATCACTGCGGAAAATATTTAAGATGCCGAAAAATTCCGTTTCAACTTCCTTATGACTTGTGGTGGCAGCATACAAATTCGCAACTACCCGGACGAGACATTGTACCCTCGTGGAATTATCGCAAAATTAGAACAAACGTCTACAATGTCAGAACGATTGCGGGCGCATGTGAGCCGCAGGCTTGCAATTGCACAACTATTTCTCAGTGTGGAGATGACTGCATTAATCGTCTCGTTTTGGCCGAATGTCCCGCTACTCATAAATGTAAGAATCAGAGGATTCAGAAACACGATTGGGCACCAGGAATTGAAAAATTTATGACTGTCGATAAGGTAATTTTTTCTAATGTATTTCTATTACTATTACAATTTTATAGTGCACATTAATTTCTACTTTGATGCTCTGGTATAGTTTTTGTTATTATTTTCGTTTATTTTAACTTTCATGTGTGAATTTCCTCAAGTATATCAACATATTTATTTATTTAAATAAACTACGATTTTGTTATTCATTAGTAGTGTTGACTTGGGGGTATGAAAAGAAAAGACTTGGGGTCTATGAAAATGAACATTTTTGGGTCGCAATTTGCCCTAACAGTTACACAATGCTTGATTACACCTTATTTATTCTTGAAGATATTCGGATCATTTATATTCCCAGGTAAGACTTTTTTTACAATGGCTGATTTGAATTGTTTACTTTAATGTTAGCTTCATAACATCTAATAATTAGTTCTTGTAGTAGTAAATAAATATTTATAATTTAATTAATGATTATGGAAAATCTAATAAAATGTTAAGTTAAGGTTCTTGTCATTCCCTAATAATTTTTAAAAATGTTTCCTTAACTGACAGTATACAAATACGTTATTTGAAGAACCATTAGTCTTATTTGCGCAAAAGTTTGTAATTATTGTTTGTTTAGCTTTTGGACATAATTCGTATAATTTAAAGGACACTAGAGAGGGTTGTATCATTTTTATTGTGGTAGCAACATCAAGTTGCTACCAACTTATAATCGTCCAGATGGCAAAACCACTTTTTCGCATTTTCTGACCTAACCATCCACCCAACTGAAAAATACGATTCTTGGCCTCGGATTTCCACGGTAAAAACCATTTTTCGATAACTCATTCCTATGATCCTGAAAGTCCGAAAAACCTATGTCTGTAAACAAGCAAGCCTGCAAGTTAGTACGCGCGATAGCGCCTCACAGGAAGCATCTAGAAGCTTGATTTTTTGACAGTAGGTCTGGTCTACTACAAGGAAGAGCTGATTAGAAATTGGGCATGGTACGACGCACCCTTCCTGTTCCAACCCCACCACAATCATGTCCAAAACAGGTTTTTGGAGGCAAATTATTACCTTACAATTCAATTTTTGTGCTTCATGACTCAAACCAATGTTGTTCGTCATGACAACTCGCATCTTTTTACTTTTATTGTCATATCACTCTTTAATACCATATGTATTTGCTTACATGTTACTACCATCCCGGAAAGGTGTGAGCCCTTTCTACTAGTTTTAGAATAAATTCAAAAATATTTTTAAAACAATTTTTTTCAAATAAAAGTTTTTTCTAATTATAATTTAAATATATAGTTATTTGTCCAACAAGTGAGGAAAGCGATTGTTTTTCCACTCGAGCTAGAGTGAGAGTGGAAAAGGCTTTCCTCATGTGTTAGACGCAACATTTTTTCCACGAATTCCCCAAAAACAACCTAATGAAAGAAGTAATATTTATTGTAAACGTAACTTATTGTTAACAGAATTTCGTCACATTTTCGTACGTACAAACAAAAGTTGATAATAGGTGGGTCTCAATTCAGTATTCTGTAGTATTGGTGTGGTCTCAATCAATCATAGCGCAGTCGCGTAATTCTAACCAATAAATGTAGGGTAGCAATTTTTAAGAGTCGAAATATAAGATATAAAATGAAACAACCCTGATTGAATACTAAGTTAAATTGTTTAACTAAATACTAGGCGCATATAGTTCTAATGACACATTCTTAAATTTTTTTAAAAAGGCATATTTGTAACACGACATTATATTCCTCGCTAGTGGGGAAAAACCAATTTTCCTCACTATTTGTAGAGTAGAAACGTCCGTTTTCTAAATATGTCGTGGAAATAGTTATTTGTCCAACAACTGAGGAAATCGATTCTTTTTCCCACTCGAGCTCGAGTTGCCTCACAAGCGTAGCGAGGAGGCATTAGAGTGAGAGTGGAAAAAGGCTTTTCTCATGTGTTAGACACAACATTTTTTCCACGACATTCCCCAAAAAACAACCTAATGAAAGAAGTAATATTGTAAACGTAACCAATAGTCTCGCTACAGTATTCTGTAGTATCGGCGTGGTGTCAATTCTGTCACAGCGCAGTCGCGTAATTCTAACCAATACATGTAGGATAGCAATTTTTAAGAGTCGAAATATAAGATATTAAATTAAACAAACCTGATTGAATACTAAATTAAATTGTTTAACTAATTACTAGGCGCATATAGTTCTAATAACACATTCTTACATTTTTTAAAGAGGCATTTTTGTAACGCGGCATTATTTTTCTCGCTAGTGAGGAAAACCAATTTTCCTCACTATTTGCAGAGAAGAAACGTCCGTTTTCTAAGTATGTCGTGGAAAAAGTATTTTTTTGTCTAAACACTTTTTTGATCCGATAATTAATAACTGAGTTACAGTAATAGCATATAATGTTTTTAACTTCAAATGAAATAGATCACGGACCTAACATTTTTTAACTTTAACAATATATCGATAAATATTATTGATGCAAAAAATTGTTGTAAACTACAACTTTTATTTAAATTTAGAATATAAGGATTTTAAAAATTCAACGAAAAAATTTCGAGTTATTTGAAAGTGGGTAACTATTTTTTTCTTAAATTAACTTTGAGAGATCATATCTCGAAGTGTAATTTTAAAGTAATAAAAATTGCTTGTTAATCATAAAATTTTGAATCAAAACATACACAAATAAAGCTTTAAAAAATGTTTAATCTTATTTTAAACTTACAGTACGTTAAAAATAGATTAAATTTTATAAAATTAAATGAACTAGTTACAATCTTCTACTAATGGGTGCGTTTGATCTAAACTTCGGTATAACTTCTTTTCGAAAATAGAGACTTCAACAAATAAAATGATACCAAGTTGAAGCTAATCGGTTAAATTAGACTCCGAGAAATACATTTTTGAAAATTGTCAAAAAAATTGGTAATTTTTGAACTTTATAAAATTCTCCTAAAGCCAAATTTACTTGGATTATTTTTGTATTAAAAATCAAGAGCCAACTCACTCTGTATAGGAATATGGTATTTATTTATTTCTTACTCTAGTCCAGTGCAATTAGGAAATGTTTATAGGTGTGACCCACCAATTTTGTATACATTTTTCTTTTTACCCTCCATTCGAAAGGGTTTTCCTTGGTGAGTTTAACCCTAAGTTTGGCACCCCTAAAACCAACCCCTTTCTCCGCCATCTTAGGTTTGGTGGGTTTTTTTTGAATTTTCATACCTCGCGTTTTAATATCGCATAATCATAAACTTGGTGTCTTTGGATTCGGTTTGAGTTATATTTTCAACAATGTTATATAACAAAAAACTGTGCGTTTAACGGAACAAAAGTTATGGCTTTTGAAAGTCGAGTTTTTTTTTTCCTTTTCGGTTCCTATCTTTTTTCCAGTTCATTGACGCTTTTTTGTGAGATAAGCGCAAAGTTGCTGTGTTTCGTGCGGGATTTCAAAATACGCTGAATAGCGCTCGCGCTCCGCGCTGCATTTCGTTGTAATACGACTTGTCTTCTGTTCATTTATTAAAATAAACGATTGTTACGCATTATACATTGTTTTATCCACAATCACCATATTATAGAGCTATTATTATGCCGTTATGAAACGTATTATAACACCTATAAAACACTAGTGTTTTATATTCCATAAAACATTAGTGTTTTATATTCCATAAAACATTAGTGTTTTGTAATATATAAAATTCAAGAACAATTTGCAGAAAATTTAGTAATTATTTATTAACATTAATATTAACATTCACGTTAACATCAAAAGTAAACTTATTTGCAATATCAGGATTTACATTTACACAAACCACGTTTGAGGAAGACTGCATCGCGGAGATCTCTTTCCTTGAATTTTTCTAGCAATATCGATTTTATTTGACTTGCTTTCTTCTATATACCCCTCAACAACACTAGAGTCGCCGAAGAATGGCGCATACTATGGCCCGTGTAGGATTTAGCGTCTAGAAGTTTTAAGAAAGAAGCAATCTGTGAGGGGACTCTGGGAATAGTGTTAATTCCCACAGGTTGCACGGTGCATTTTGAATTTATATATCGCAAAAAAAATCTTCCCTGCGAAATAGTACTTTTAGGACGTAGGCGTATGTATTTCTTGCATATCTCCATAACATTAACAGAGAATCCTTCGTCTAATACAGTGAAACTTCTTGACATATTGGTCTTTGTTTCTGGGATGGACAAGTAGATAAAAGATCCTTTATCTTTCACATGTTCAATATTTAAGTTTACCAGTTCATTGCATCGTAAACCTCCACAAACACCCATTATTACAGCAACCTAGAAATATTTAAAATAATTAAGATACCAATACAAAAGAAAAGAAAATTGGTTGTACCTTCATCATTAAGTACTTTTCATCAGATGCTGTTTTCAAAAATTGTTCGATGTGTCCCCTCTCAAGCACTTTTGCCTTCTTTGCCTTGTAGTTTTTGATTGGCTCTTGAGATAAGCAATTAATTTGCCGTATTTTGATATGTCAATATTTCTATGCACATTCAAAGTTGCTCTTAACATTGAATATTTCGTCCGCATCGACGAGGAGGCAAACTTGCTTCTTACATTTAAAAAATAAGCCAACAGGACGTCCTCGTTTATGATGTTTGCACCTCTTTTCTCTCTCCATTCATTAAAGGTAGCAAATTTTTTTATGTATGCGTCTTTAGATTTGGCCGACAACAGTTGCAGGGTTACTTCTTCAGCTTCTGCTTTAATTTCTACCGGCAAAGAATCACTTTCTGACATTTTTCAAAACGACGCACACAAACGATTTCTAATTTTTTCACAAATATTGTATTAATAAACAAGCATCCTAGCAACTAATAATGCAAAGCCGCCCAAAGTTTCACTAAATTTTCTAATATTTGCTATTACATTGAAATTTTAGAACTGTCAGATTACTTATTTTCAATTAAATTGGTTTGATTGTGGATAAAATCTTGTATTGCATTCGTGTTTTAGTGGCATATTATCCCCTCAAGAAAATTAAACGCTCGAACTTCGTTCTCGCGATTAAAAATTTTTGCGTGGATAAACTGCCTACTAAAACACATATACAATAAATAGCTATAAATATTCATATATGTTCAATAAAAATTTTGTTGGAGTTAATTTTTAAAAAAATGAACATTTCGATGGGTTTAATGATGACTTTATTCTTCCCAAATGTTATTCAATTACGTTATTGCTATTTGTTACTAATTTATATAATTTAAAAGCAGAACTGTGTTTATATTGAAACAATTAATATTTTAACAGGTTTTAACTGTATAAACATATTTTTTTCCAAACTCAATTCCACACCACCCGTGAGGTTAAGTTCACGGCGCGTTTTTTCTTCATGTGGTTTCCCCGATAAGCCTATTTCACCATTTTCACTTTCTCTTTAGTGAATTTCTCACTTTGTCATAATATTAATAGCCATCATCTTCATTCTCACTTATCACATGCGGTTCCCTTGGTTTTCTTTTCAATAAATCGGTTGATCTGGGTAAAGGTACAATCGTTGGAAGTTTGTCATCAACTTTGTCGCCCTCGTCATTTGAGTCATCTACATCTTCTTTCGCGGTCGCCCAGGTTTCCCCACGGCAAGTTTTGCACAAAACAAAACACTTCAAACCTGCTTTTCGACATCCACAAGGATACAATGTCCAAAACTTTGCGTGGTTTCGATTCCCGATCGGTTGTGATTGGCTCCAAATGCATTTTTCTCTGCACCAATCCACTTTTCCACTTGATAAAATGTTCGAAGGAAATGTTGTCTCGCTGCTCGTTTTCGCAACCTGATCTGAAAACGAAAACTGATTGATCGCGTTTACCTCCCACGAGCTCAGCAGCGAGACAACATTCCCTTCGAACATATCATCAAGTGCAAAAGTGAATCGATGCAAAGATAAATGCACTTGGAACCAATGACAACCGATCAGGAACCGATACCACGCATACTTCTGGACTTTGTATTTTGTGGATGTACAACCAACTGTAGCCGAGTTTGTGGATGTCAATAAACAGGTTTGAAATGTTCTGTTTTGTGCAAGATTTGCTGTGGAGAAACCTGCATAAGTGCGAAAGAAGATGTAGAGGACTCGAATGACGAAGACGCCGAAGTTGATGACGAACTTACAACGATGGTACCTTTACCAAGATCAACCGCTTCATTGAAACCAAAAGCAAGCCAATCACCTGTAATAAGTGAGAGTGAAAATGACGATGGCTATCAATATCATGGTAGGGTTTTTAAATAAAAATGCACACCAACAAAATTTTTATTGAACAAATAGGTATATTTAAACAAAGTATTGTGCATAGCAATCGTTTATTTTAAAAATTGAACGGGGGACAAGTAGTAGTATGACGAAATGCAGCGCGAGCGCTGTTTAGCGTATTTCGAAATCCCGCCCGGAACATAGCAACTTTGCGCATCGATTGACGGACTAGAAATGGTTGTATCGGGGTAATTTTTTTTTTGTAAATGCTAGAATTACTTTATCTTTAGTAAAATTCTCTCACGAAAAAGCGTCAGGTGGACTGGGAAAAGCCGAAAAGGAAAAAAAACTCTTTTTTTAAGTCTTTCTGTCGACTTTGAAGAGCAATAACTTTCTTTCCGTTAAACGCACAGTTTTTGACACATAACATTTTGGAAAATATAACTCAAATCGAATTCAAAGACACCAAGTTTATGACTGTGAGGTAATCAGAACGCGAGATACAAAAATTCCAAAAAAACACCAAATCCAAGATGGCGACGAAAAGGTTGGTTTTAGGGGTGCGCAAACTTAAAGTTAAACTCGCCGAGGAAAACCCTTTCGAATGGAGGGTAAGAGAAAAAATGTACACAAAATTGGTTGGTCAATTCCTAAATGCACTGAAATTGTTAAAATTATTAATTTGAATGTCGCGAGTAGAAAAGTAATAAGTATATGCTAGTTGATGAAGCTTCAACCTCTTATGTTATTTATTGTTACGTATTTACATATTCTCTTTACTTATTATTATATTATACTCGTAGAGACATACTGTTACGTGTTGGGTTGCGCGAAGCGAACTAGGAGAGTTGCGTAGTGTCCGTCCTGAAGGGACTCGTGTAACCACTGAGGACGAAGATGGTGCGATTCGCCAAAATATGAATGAACTGATATTTGTTTCGACAGTTCCTATAAGAGAAAATCTAGGACTTTGGTGTAGTATAAAAACCACCCGACGTCGGGTTCATGGGAGTGGCATGCAGACCGGCTAGAAAAATTCTTCTAACTCCTGACTGGCCTCTGCACGATTAGCATTTTGCCAACAAAATATTGACAGAGACTGTTTAAATGTTATAATTACTGACGAAAAATGATTTTCGACATCCCAAGGAGCTCCCGTCCAATTATGGAGAGCAAATGGAACGCGTTATAACGTTGAAAACGTTCTTCCAAATAAAACCAGAGGACGAATTAACGCAGGATTTTAGGGTAGTAGAATTAACGCAGGATTGTTTGATGGACATCTCGAAATTCAATTTTTACTATGACCAGCTAAATCCAATTGAAAATCTGTGGGCTGCCATGGTAAAAAGTTGGAACGACGTTGGCTTCAATGGAGTAAGAGGTAGAAGTTTATAAGAACTAACAGATCATGTCACGACGTCGTGGGAATCATTCCGAAATTCTCAATTTGCGAAAATCAAGTAGGCGAGGCGCGTTTAAGAATAATGCATTAATAGCATTGGATATTACAAATACTAAGGCGACGTATTAAATATATTTTTCTGTCCGGGTTATTTGTTCATATATGAATTTTTCAAACACGTCGTAATTAAAAGATCATTTACCTTAATATAATTTAAATAAGTATTGCTATTGAACGTTAAAAACATTTACTGAAATAAACAGTTTAAATAAACCATTGTAATACAAAAGATCATGCTACAATGGTAGATAAGACACCTTAAAGCTTCGTGTTTAGTAGACTGTAACTGTTGGGCGGATTGCGACCCAATACTGATAATTTTCATAGACCCCAACTGTGCACAGTACACTTATGTAGTTTTTGACTATTTTGTTGCTATGAACTTCTACATACAAGCATTTTTATTTTTTAACATTTGGGTTTTTCTTATTGTAAGTGTATAAGGGAGAAAAAGAATTGCCTGCTCGCTCACTCCATTTGAGGAATATTTAAATGAAAGGATGTATAAAACAAGCCATCAGACTTAAGAGCATTAAAAGTAATAATGCAACACGAACTTAACTTAGTTAAAATTTAACGGAGTTAAAATATACTCCCAAAAGTGATATTTCTGCAGTTTTACGGTTATATCTCTCTAAAGAACTTATATCATTGTTTGGTTAAAAGTTGTACAGCATCAAATTCTGCATTGAATGAGACTAGACGCATATTTTTTGCTCTACCCGTTTCTAAACTAGAGCGCATCAAAGTTAAATAAAACTCCGAAAAAGTAGGTAAGGTGATAACATTAATAAATAAATAAATAAAATATGCGTCTGGTCTCATTCGATGCAGAATTTGATACCGTACAACTTTTAACAAAACAATGTTTTCGATATTTTGAGTGCTTTACGAGATATAACCGTAAAAATGCCACTTTGGGGGTACATTTTAACCCCCCACCACCACCCCAATCCCGCCGAGGAAGAAAACCTAGGAGATTCATGTTGGACCACAATTGAAGCCATTAAAACAATAAAATCTTTTGTAGCAATTATTTCCGGTTTGAATTTTAATTCTACTGGCCTACCATGCGCTACCCGCAACAAGGCATGCGCCAGTTATAACCGCTATTTTCTGATTGGTTCCGCTATTTCTAGAAATAGTGTAGAGAAACGTCTTTATACCGTATAAAATTTTATAAAATCTAACGTTATAACTTTCTATAACGTAAAATACACTACCGCAAACACTCTATTAAAACTAGGTAGTGAATCGCCAATAACCGGAAATAAATAAAGAACTACTAAAATCAATCTTTAAAAAAATGTTCTCTGTTTTTAAAATCGGTTCACCCCTAGAGAAATTACGATATTAAGCGGATCAAGTTACTTGTGCATAAAACATAGATCAGTTAACGTTGTCAGAGTAAACAATTCCTAAATGTCGCAACATTACTCTTGTTTTTTGTCTTTTACTAAATTCTAATTTGCCTACCAAAGTATTTTAATTAAAAATTGGTACAGTTGGATTTTTTTGTGTTACTATATGTCGATCGAAAGTGAATCGTCTCCTGAGTTCAACAGTGTGCTTGATTTTTTCGGAACCGAACCCTTAAAAAGTTATAGGAGTTTGAATATCTAATGTTTAGCCTATGGGAATTTTTTTTTACATTCATAATACAAGCACAATAAGAAGCGTTTTCGGCGATTTGTCCACATAAGTTTTTCGGCGATTTGTCCACAAATTCGCCGTTTTGTCTATTTGGCGATTTACCGGACCCATTTTAGACACACTCATTTTTTTAAATCCGAAAGGTGATGATAAAACGACTAACCACTTATTTAAGTGCAGGTGATTGCCTTGCCAGCTAAGGATCAAATGTATATTACTGTATTACCGTATCAGTCCTTCTGCCCGTTTCCACTATTTTTTTATCAGTAACAATTTTGTTTCCAGTCATAGGATTCGTTTCTCTTCCAAATTCCTCAAACCATCGATAAATTGTAGCTAAATCATTAAAAACCAAATCTAAACCCTTTCCGCGCGCTTATTTTAATATAGCCCGATTCAAAAATTCCTTCTGAGTAATTCCATTAAAAAATTAGTAACTCCGCTTATACCATGGCCAAACGAATTCAACAACGTCACTGCAAAGTCTTTTAAATGGAAATAGAGTTACTCTAAATAAATCTAGTTTTGTTAATGTTTAGTTCTTTTATTGTATTTAAGTGTGGTCCCTACCACCTTTATTAGATTCTTAACTTCTACAGGTTGATTCATAACTTTTGGGACACAGGCTGAGGGCGGATTATTTAGATCAAAATATGACCATAGGACCCAATATGCCTTAATAAAATATTGGCGTGGAAATCCGTAAGTCCTTTGTTAAAAGAATTAGGAGAGGCATTGAAATCAAAGGAGGCTACGTAGAACATTTAATATGAGTTTGTTCTTTTTATGTTAAATTGTTTTTTTTTTAATTTTACTTTATCGTAGAAATAGAAGCCTGACAAATTTTTTTTATTGTCCTTTAGTTGAAATCCTCTTCTGAGACTATGAATTGTTCACCAGGGTTTTCCTTGGAAATTGATGAAATATATCGTGTTTGAACAGGAGTAACAATATTGTGTAGAAATGATGTTAACGTCATATTTTCTAATTAAAATCACTAAAAGCTTTGTCAAAAAAAGTTACCAGTCGATTTCATCATGAGGAATCATACAAAATGTAAAATAGTAAATAAAATAATATTCTTGGTCTAAAATTATTCGTCTCTGCCGATTTTGATAAGAATTGATAAAGTTAGTGTGAAATTATTAACAAAAAATTTAATTTAACGTGTATCTTTTTCCACGCCAATATTTTATTAACCCATATGGGGTCCTATGGTCATATTTTGGTCTAAATAACCCGCCCTTAGCCTATGTCCCAATAGTTATGAATCACCCTGTCATAGACAGCCTATATTCTTCTCTTAATTAAATTTGACACACAAAATTGCCTTTTATCGTTAACTGTCTAAAATCTTTCCTACATCACACTCTAAAAGGTAAATTTGGTCTAATCTTCTCAACTGTAATTGTTAGAATTAGATATTTTTGAAATAATAAGAGAGTTTTATTTAGGGATGGGGAGTAAGGACTAAACTACCAATAAAGTCCAGCGAATTCATATTAGAATACGTTGGAGAAGTGGTGGCCGATAATGAATTTAAGGAAAGAATGGCTTCACGCTACGCTCATGACATTCACCACTACTGCTTACATCTAGACGGCGGTTTCGTAATTGACGGTCACCGCATGGGAGGAGACGGTCGTTTTGTTAATCATTCTTGCGAACCTAATTGTGAGATGCAAAAGTGGTCTGTTAACGGACAATTTCGTATGGCATTGTTTGCTTTGCGGGATATCGAGGAAGGAGAAGAAATCACTTACGATTACAACTTTTCTCTCTTTAACCCCGCTGAAGGACAAGAATGCAAATGTGGAAGCGCAAATTGCAGAGGTGTTATAGGTGGAAAATCGCAACGTGTTCGTCAAAGCATTTCTAGCAATCACTCTGGCGTGTCGACCGATAAAACTGGCAGAGTTGGACGACCTAGAAAAAATCAAGCAAAACGTAGTACAAGTGGTCCAAGAGAGTTGCCAGTTGCTCCTATTCAACCGCCGGCATTACCTACACCTCTTATGAAACCCATGAATAACTCTCAAAAAACATACGTTCGTGACCATCATTGCTTTTTAGTGCGCAATTTGAACCGTGCTAAGCAAAACAGAGATAGACCTGTTTGTACTTTACCTATAACTCAATTAAATACTCCGGCAACTTCTGAACATAACACTACTAGTTTTATTAGTCATCTAAATGCTTTGAGACAACCAAGGAATATAAGGACTCGAAGACTAGCTCAAGCGGAAGAGGATCCTAAGATTAAGAAAATGGCCCAACTTGCCAGTATCTTAAAAGATCTCTTAAAAGTTATTACTACTGCTAAAGGTTTGTATTTTGTACTCTTGATAAATTGCTAATGATTTTTGTTTTATTTAGATGAAAAGAACGAACTACTTTGCACGTCGTTTATGAGTTTACCATCAAAACGAAAACATCCAGAATATTATCAACGTGTTACTGAACCAATTGATTTGACAGTGATAGAACAGAACATAGCTACCGGTTTGTACCATTCCGTTGAAAATTTTGATGCCGATATGAGCAAAGTATTTTTAAATGCTGTTCGCTTTTTTGGTCGAACATCTGAACCCGGTATTGCCGCTACTAGATTAAAGAAGATATATTTCGAAATTAAGCAACAAAGCCTTTCAAAATTAGAAGAAGTTATTGGTGAAAAACTACCTAGCAATTTTATTTCGAGTAAAAGAAAGAACGAGGAGGAGGATGTTATTCGATGCATATGTGGAATGTTTAAAGATGAAGGTTTGATGATTCAATGTGAGAGGTGTTTAGTTTGGCAACATTGTGAATGTGTCAATGCTGATGTAAATGCCGAAAGCTATCATTGTGAAGTATGCGTGCATCGAGTGGTAGATTATGAAATTCCTTTAGACGAATACACTGAACATGGACATAGGTATAATCTATTTAATTTGTAAGAATTATTTTATTACATTTTTATATTTTTTAGATACTACTTAACTTTATTAAGAGGCGATTTACAATTACGCCAAAGCGATACTGTATATGTATTGCGAGATATACCTATTTTTGGAACTGACCGCAAACATACGTATGATACTATTGGAGAGGTCAAATACTCTGATTTGGATATATTCCGTATAGAGAGGCTGTGGAAGGACAGTAAAACAGGACAGCGGTTTGCTTATGGCCATCACTACTTAAGACCCCATGAAACGTTTCACGAGCCGACTCGAAAGTAAGTATACTTCTTGATATTCAAATTATTTGGCAACAAATATTTTAACAAAGAAACATTTGATTTATCGTATCAATCAATTTGGTTAGGAATGTTTACAAAAAAATTAGAAACCGTTGGAATATGGTGATAACGTCCAAGATAATCTTAAAATTAAATGTACCAATTTTAAAGAACATGTAATTACTACTTTTATCTAGAAAAACTTAGCAAAAGTATCACCATTTATTCAAATGTACATAACACTCTCTGATTGGCTTGACGTCACAATCTTTATCGTGAAATTGCGATTTTAATTTATTTTACTATTTTAATTTGTGTTTAGTTTGGGAGTTTCCACTAGGAAACAATCAAAGTCACAAATTTGGGTTTTCACCGGTTAAGCCACGGACGTCATCGCTCAGGGTGCGTTTTTCATCCTAGTCAAATTTTTGCGCAATACATTTTTTTGAGGGATTTGATTATTATTACATGATTCTATAACGCAAATACCATGTATTTTGTTATAATTAAAAAATAGTGAACATACGGATTCTCTTTCCAGCTTAGGTCCGTATTCTGTAAGTTGACTGAACATTTACTTAACGATCTCAACAACGACATTATCGTTAACTCAAGAATAAATACACAAGTGAACGAGAAGCGACACTCTTGTCGGCACCTTTGTAGTTTCACTGCCAAATTTCGTGACCTTCGACCATTTTGTTGGGGTACTAAAACGCGCCAACTTTAAATTTACGTATTTATGTTTAAAATGACCTTAGGATCCATAATTGTGTATTGGTTATTTTAATATACAATATGTCCCCCCTAAGATGGAATCATATGAAAAACTTTTTTATTATTAATTTTAGAAAAAAAAGTTATTCTTTATAAAAAGTTCTGCATGTTCTAAAATCTAAAATACAGTCATCAAATATCAATTTTTTTCAGTCGTATACGAGGTTTGTAAAAAAATATGAATTTTACTCAAGAGTAAAGTACCTTTTTCTTCAAGCGTGCTAAAATATGAATTTCACTATACCGCATTGAATATATAGAACGACTACATTATTTTACGGCGTACAATAATATTATTATTTTACGCTCAATTAGTAACTTAGTTTGCCGGTAGAGGTATTAGCACTTTTAAGCAGAAACGCCATTTAAAATTTAAACTTTTAAAAATGTCGCAAATTGAAGGAACTCCACCTAAAATAAAACAAATCGCCAATGCCTTAGTTGAAAATTTGATCCCCAACAAATCGCGCAAAATATATGATTTTGCTTACAATAAATTTTTGAAATGGGCGCAAGAAAATAATATAATCAATTACACAGAAAATGTTATGTTAGCGTATTTTTCCCATTTGGCGGAAACTATGAAAAGTTCGTCATTATGGGCACAATATTCCATGCTAAAGTGCCAATTAAATATTAAACATGACATAAACTTAAAAATTACGCAAAATTAATTTCCTTCTTGAAGCGCCAAGCTGATGGGTATCAACCAAAAAAGCAAAAGTTTTCTCAAAAGAACATTTTAATAACTTTTACAAAATGCGCCAAACAATGAATATTTGGCCATGAAGGTAATTTCAAATATAACTTTTTCAATCGCTAAAGTAGATACTATTTTCTTAGATCGTATTAATATTCGGAGTTAGTGGGGCATGTCGTTGCGACGAACTAGTCAATTTAAGAATACAGGATATCGAAGACCTGGAACGTATAATACTAGTAAAAATTCCTAATACTAAAACGAATAAGTCACGGACATTTACCATAGTTGGAGATTTTTATTTAAATTTATGTAGACAATATATGACACTTCGACCTAATGACATCAACATAACAAGATTCTTTTAAAATACCAAAATGGTAGATGCCACCGTGTCGTTATGGGGATACATAAAATTTCAGGTATACCAAAACAAGTGGCAACTTTTTAAAACTACCTAATCCAGAGGAATACACTGGTCATACACTGCGACGAACCTCAGCTACATTGTTAGTTGACAATGGTGGAGACATTACTACTCTAAAAAGACACTGTGGATGGAAATCTAACAATGTAGCTGAGGGATACATCGAAGACTCCCTTTCAAACAAACGTGAAATTGCCAATAGAATATTAGGGTGCGATGAAGGTAACACATCTACCGTAACATCAGGTGATCTTAACAGGCCTAGTACTTCCACCGCAACATCGAGCATATCCCAGTCAAGTGAATATGAAATCCATCACGACTATAATGACGTCAATGTCAGTTCTAAAACAGCAAGTAGTGGATTAAATATTATTAACTCGACATTACAAAATTGTACCTTTAATATTACTATAAATAAGAAATAGGTATTTTTTCCACTATATAGTTACTACAAAAGAATGTTTGTTTTAAGTTTTCATCTGAAATAAGAGTTAATTATTATTATTGTTGTATTGTTAAATAATTATAGCTTTCTTTCTTACTCTACAAATTAATACAAAAATTTTCCTTTTACAAACCGTGTTAATACACACAACAAAAATAATGTTGTTTGACAGTCATGTTTGACAGTTGTAAAGTTGAGTTAACGCTGTTGCCTATTCATTCTAAAACCACCTCAATTACTTCAAGAATTTGGTTTTTTTACGCTTGAAGAAAAATAGTATATGCTACACGGAGTCGAACGCCTTTTTGTGTTTCGCAAAGTATTTTGCAATACCTTCGCTCAACAAAAAGAATGCGTTCTACTCCTAGTAGCATAATATACTATTAAATTTGTACAATATCGGAAAATGTTATCAAAAAAAGTTGATCAGAAATAAAAACTACGTTCAAATATGCAATTACATCCATTTACATTAAAAATTAAGGTAATTTAATTTTTTAATAATATTTCTATTTTGAATGAACATTTATCTCTTGTGATTATTTATTATTATTTATGATAATTTGACTAAAATATTATAATATACTTTTACGATGCTGTGAGTAATTTTATTTCTACAGGGTGTTGAACTTTTATTTTTCAAAAATGTTCAATAAATATAATAATGTTATCAATGTAAATAGTTGCAATTGCATATTTAAACGTAGTTTTTAATTCTGCTCAACTTTTTTTGATAACATTTTCCAATATTGTTAAATTTAAAGGTACTTTACTCTTGAGTAAAATTCATATTTTTTGACAAACCTCGTATACGACTAAAAAAATTTGATATTTGATGACTGTATTTTAGATTTTAGAACATGCAGAACTTTTTATAAAGAATAACTTTTTTCCTAAAATTATTAATAAAAAGTTTTTCATATGATTCCAACTTAGGGGGACACATTGTATATAAAATCATAACTTCTGCAATTACATATTTATGTTTATTGTTCAAGGTAAAATTTAAATGGTACATCGTATTATTATTTTATTTAAACAATACTTCCAGCCTAGTATTAACTTAAAATTTATTGAAGTAATTTACAAATTCAAAAGATTTATCATTTTTCTATGTTTTCGAGGAATGCTCTTGAAACCAGAATTAGCATTTTTTAAGACATGGAAAATTCTCAAGCAACAGAAAAATTTCATAACATATTCCTTAGGAAATAATTTACAGGGTGGTTCATATTGAATTGTTTTAAGTAATTCAAGTAAGTTCCAACCAACTCTTGTTGAAATTGAAAACTCTTCAAAATGCCGTTGAAACAAATTTTCCATTTCTTTAACAAAGTTAATGAAATTTACTGAAGGTACAAATTAAATTACCAAATGTCTTTAAATCTTTTGTTTCATATGCTTTAAAATGCACATCTGATAGTTATGAATCGATAAACACTTTTTATATAAATATCCACTAACATAGGTAAGAGCATTTATGGTTCTAATGTTCTAAAAGTTATCCCACAATTTATTGGTAAAACTAATGGCGGATGCAAAGAATTGGATTTGATACTTTGTTGAGCGAAATTTGGGCATACAGTTTCATTAGGGACTGATGCCAGCTGGTTTAGCAATATTTCACATGAATCTTGTTCACAATTATTCTTAACAGAAACTTTTATAATAATAATAATAATAATAATTCATTTATTGTTCAACAGAAATACAAAAATTTCCATTTAAAGAACAAAATAAAAAAAAGTTTAAAGTATAATATGTATACGTGATTCGTCTACAGAGATAAATGCTTGAAATAATGATAGTTCATGATATATATATATAATAGTAGTATGATAAATATGTATAACAATGTACATTACTAATGCATAGTAACAAAACTAAGGATTAAATGCACTAAATAAATCGTGAATTGTACAAACATTAATGTCACAGTTAACACAAAAATCATTAAACAATCTACACATTAAATGGATCGGCGCTCTTAACAACAAATTAGATTTTGGCGTAGTGATATAAAAAGTTAAGGGAAAACGAGACGAAAAAGCAGGTACAGCAAAATTCAGTGACGTTAACAAATATGGACAATTAACCTTATTATGAACAATATTGTACAAGAATTTAAGGGCACTACACATTCGTCTATATTCAAGAGAGGAAGCTTCAAACCGACTTAGAAGATGGTTTTGGGGATAGCCTCTAGGTGGATAAACTCCATCAAGCCTAAATACGACGTTCTTAAGAAATTTCCTGTGCACACTTTCAATATTGTCAACATGGTGCTTGTATAAGGGATACCATATTAAACTGCAATACTCTAACTTTGATCGTACCAGAGAATTAAAAACTGATATTAGAGAGTTTGAAGTTCTAAAGGATTTGCACGTACGAATTATAAAACCAAGTAATTTCAAAGCAGAGATAACTAATTCTCTAACATGGTTAGTAAAGCTAAGCCTGGAATCAAATATTACTCCCAAGTCTTTAACCAACTCAGTACGTTCTAAGCTGTTAGATTTGACAGAATATCTAAAGATAACAGGATTGCGTTTTCTCGAAAAAGAAACAATTTTACATTTTGATATGTTGAGATAAAGATGATTAGATTATAAAATTTAAAGTAAAAATTTTTTTGAAAGCATTTATAAAATGCTGTGGGGAAGGATTTACATTATACTTATCGTTCCAAAGAAATTTTCAATGCAGTTCTGATTAAGACGCCTAGTAAATATAAAACGAAAACCCACAGCTTTCAAATCCAACCACAATCCTATAAGCGCATTTATTGAAATATACCAACCCTTGTTAATTTTTACTACAACATTCGTTAATAACTGTAACATTTCGTTTAGAAAGTTAATTTGATATTCCACCCCCATGAAAGAAAGATTATATTTTTTAACTCCTTTGGTTTTTAACGAGTTAAATAACTCGAAAAGTTTTTCTATAAATGTTGCAGTACCTTCTGCAGCAAGTGGAAAAACTCCAAGAGAAACATATGTTGAAATACCCACAGTAAAAAACCGACTTAAAACTTGAGAATCTAACTTAACACTCATTCTTTCAAATGTAGTTGGATTAATATGACTATTTGTCAACTTTGGAGCCATTCTTAAGGGTTTTTGTTTATCTGAATTAAAAAAATCATTTATATACTTCCAGGACGCATTACGATTTTCATAATAAATTATGTAATAAAAGAAATTTAAGTAAATGGGAAGGGTTGAATATGTAAAAATTTTAACATTGTCAACAAAAAAGAATGGTCTGTCAACATTTACATTCAAAGATAATATGCTCTTTACTTCTCTCGTTATGTAATATGCATTCATGAGATGTATCATTTTGAAAATATAAAATTCCATTAATAAGTAGGTACATTACTTGTGATGTATGCAATCTGAATAATTGGTTTTGCATGTTGGTGGAGTCTGTTACGAAGGTTATTCAAAAACATACTATTTTCGAAGTGTTTTGCACAAACTCTAAGTTACTATAAAAATAACTAATAGGTTTATGACTTAATTCTTCCCGGCTACAAGGTTTTTGCCATTCCTTACATCTACAAACAAAACAAAAATTATATTCAACAAATTTTTATATGAAAACTTACGACTTACGTTGATTCATCCTTTGGATATAAAAAAAAACTTATTTGACCATTATTTATGGTAATACATGATTTTACTGCACAATTATAACCACGTTTATTTCTCTTTTTTGTAGGTTACCAGATACAAATCGGATAGTTCTGGTGAACCTGCGCATTCAAATAAACTCATCCTCGTATTTCAGTGTCGCTTCTTGTTCACTTTTAAGTGTTTTTATTCTTTGCTATAACTACGTCGTTTACAGTGTCGTTCAGAAGAAATGTTTTTCAATTGATGAAGGTGGCAACATTGGAATCGTGCTGTCAGTTGTCAATTATCTGTATATTTTGTTTGTAGATTAGAAGTTAGAAAACGAATTAGCGACACGTGCTACTATATATTTTAAAACCTACTATAAACTATTTTTATTTATTACAAAAAAGGAGTCACAATTGGCTGTGTTTTTGTAGTACTTTGTTCCTCGGGAATGCGTGCGAGAAGTTCTTGGAAGAAGCCTGTAGCTGCCATAAGTCCTTTTTACGTTAATGAAAATGACCAATGCATAAATGAAACACAAACAGACAAATTGAAATGGTACCAGTGGGGCAACTTTCTACAAAAAACATCCAATTGTGTCTCCTTTTTGTAATAAATAAAGATAATTAGTCCCTCGTCCTGTCCGCATTTGATTTTTAAATAGTGAACGTTTAGAGTTGGTTAAGGTTTAAATACAAAATTACTAAACAGTCAACGTGTCGCGCATTCGTTTCCTAACCTCCAATTACCAAAATAAAGTACGATAATTGACGACTGACAACACGATTCCAGTGTTGCCACATTGATAAATTAAAAATCTCGATCATAAACGAGACGGTGAACGACGTACAACACACCGAAGCAAGTGTCCGGAAAATATGTCAACTACAGTATGCGCCAAAATAAACAGTACTGAAATGGTGATATTTTATTATGATACACATAGTAACATTACATATAAATTTTACCAACACATACAAGTCAAAGGAAGCAAAATCTAAGAATCACAGAATTACTAGGCGGGTTTTTGTGGAAATGTTCTTGAAAACGTAATGCAGTGTGTGCCAAGCTTGGCCCACCCGCACGTCCAAATCCGTATGAGCGAAAATAATGCTCTACGATAAAAGTTTTCTCTACCGTTGTTAGCATCAAAAACTAACCTCAAATAAGAAAGAAGTAATGAACACGAAGCCGTGACAACAATGAACAATTGACTCAGCTGATCGAGAAGGCAATTACAGCTGATTCAGTTTCAGTACTGTTTATTTTGGCTAATACTATACATTTAAAAATCTGTTGTGGCAAAACATTAGCCCAATCACAAATTGCATCTTTTTTGGTTCCCCCAGTTTTTGCGTTTATTCATCTTTTTAAAAAAGTTTTTATCAAAACTCTTTTTACTGCCATATTTTGTGAAACGGTAAGCATATTTCACAGATAATTGCTTGATTTTATATTACATATCCTCAAAAGCACTCAAAAGTATATTTATTACCACCAAACTGAGCAAGAAAAAAAAACAAGCGTTTATCGCAGAACTCCACATCGCCCCGATGAGCGAAAATAAAATTGCTATTTAGAAAAAAAAATGTTTCAAACAAAAGCAATAGAATTTTCAACAACTTTTCTTCCTCAACTTTTTTTGTAAAATTGATATTGGTCACGTGATTCTTATATCTTAGTAATTCCTTATCGGATCAAAAAATAGTGTAAACAAAAAATGTGTATAATTAAATTATAAACAACTTTTATTTGAAACAAAAATGTGTAAAATGAATATTTTTCTAAATATTTCAATAATTCGAAAATCTGTGTAGGTTCAGCTACATAGATTATGCCCAAAAACTAATCAGATCTTCGAAATTCTAAATAAGGTTGTACGAAGTTTCATAAAAATCGGACGGGGTGGTTTTCTCTATATCTTGTTTGCATACTTTTGTTTCACTATAACCTCAAAAAAGAGAGCAAAGTTAAATTTTCTATGCAGTTAGTAGGAAAAAATATTGTATGCGCATCGTGTCAGAAATTGCTTTGGTGCTGTTGAATGATTTTTTTTCCTGACTGGCCCATCGAAAAAAAAACCTCATTCTCGAGCACCAAAGTTTTTCGCGCACCAGGTACATAAATAACTAATATCTGCACTAGATTGATTCGACTTTACTGAATATGGTATAGGTAATTTAGGTTGAATTTTGTGTAGAAAATAAGTGAACATATACAACTTAATGACATATATCAATTTTATTTGCAGGTTCTTTTCCAATGAAGTCATGCGTGTGCCACTATATGAAGCAGTTCCAGTAGAATTAGTTATATCGCATTGTTGGGTAATGGATCTAAATACATACTGTAAGGGTCGACCTATTGGTGCCCCTGAAGAGCATATATACATTTGTGAATATCGGGTTGATAAATCTGCAAGATTATTTAGCAAAATATCGAAGTCTAAATATCCGATATGCACTAAAAACTTACGCGTTTGAGAGATTCGACACTAAACTAAAAATATCTCGGACGTATACTCCACATGATTTAGATCCAGCATTTATAAAACCACGTGGTAGAAAGCCTGTTGACAATGATGATGTTAGAGAATTGCAAAAGATGCCTGTACATGTGCCTGTTCTAAGAGTAAGTATTTTATGTTAAGGTTTATTAATGCCTAATTTAAATACTAATTCGATTCCCATAGTATCAGACCTTTGTTTAATATAGCGTGTTGCACACTCAAAACAGTTCTGTTGAGAAGGTGTTCAATATGCTCCTCTTTAGTATTTCACATTCACAACAAACCCAAGTTACTTACTTCTGTAAAGTTTATCACAGAGCGATGCATTACAAACAAGAGATTGCTTTCTCTCTCTGAAATGCTAACTACCCAGATAGTAATTCAAATGTAAGAAGCAAACATCTTTGTTGAATATAGTGTATTTCCTATGCTGTCTTTTTTTTCTATAAATTTATGAACGTCCGCGAACTTTTGCTTCATATAATTACAATATCATATTTAAAAAAAGACGAAAACATTTTGCCTTGTTTATATCAGACGTTTTACAAAGAAGTAATATTTATTTTATTTTGCAGACGCCTGTAGAGAAGAAGATAAGGTTGAATAAGTTATTGTTAGGATTGTTAAGTAAACTGCCTACTAAACAAGCTTTAGATGTTTCTTATTTATTAGAAGGTGGAAGGAGAAGGAAGAAACAGATAGACAAATAAGTAACTATAAATGGAAATATATTTTAATTTAAAAAAACTGCTTGGTGCCGTATTCGAACATAATTAAAAAAGACAAGGTGTCATTAACATTATCCACTAGTCATATTCATAAATAATATTTCAGCGATCATTATTTATTTGTATATAATTCTATTTAATTATAATTTAATTTTGACCAAAACCAAAATCATTTACATCACGATATTAATGTTTTTTTTATATAAAATTTTATTTGTAATTATTTTGATGATTGTTCTCATTTAATTTTAGTGGTATTTATTTATTTATTTAGAAAAAGTACTAACAAATATTTTTTTACGAACATGTAGATTTATAGGTATTTAATGATGAGCTACATCTAATTGTTAGTTAATATAGATCTGTAATTTCCTTGTTGTAAGTAACTTAAAAAGAAGTTACGGGGCAAATTGTTGTCGGTTAATTGAATTAATAATAAGGAGATATGTTTTACTATTTATGTTTATAAATAAATGCGTATATAGATGGTTTTGTTTAGGAATGTATATCCAAGTTTATCTTCTATTAGTAACATATATAGTTTATACCGGTGATATAACTAAATAGTTAGTACTATTTCTCTGAATGTATATAGCTGTAGTTTTAAAGTTATTTTTTAATTGCTTTATTTATTTAAATAATCTTGTCAAATTGAATGTATTGTACAATTCATACAAAAATCTAGATGTGACACCTGATTACTAATTTTAATTTGTACATTTACAAAATGTTTTTAAAATTTATATCACATTGGAACTGTTTTGAAGTAATAAACTTGTTATATTTTTTAAGAGTCTTAATTTCTTAAGGCCCCGCTTATTAATATGCTGTATAATAATATACGTTGATGCATAATTTTTCATAGTCGGTAAACAACTTTGTTACTTTTTGTTTGTTAATTACGTATACTGTAGCATTCAAATAAACATAAGGTTTTTTTTTAAAGTTTATAGCGACCTGTTTTTCTAATTATTAAAAAAAGGTCGGTGAAAATTAATAGATCTGTTGTATTAATTTTTCTACTGTACATCATACTTTGCATTGTATTTAACCAAGTTAAATGTGAGTTCTAGTAATAATAGAAAAGAAAACATACTGTATTTGAAAAATTCAAAAGCCTTAATCTAGATCCAAACCATTTATTAACGAATGTAAAAGCTCCAAAACTGGAAATAGTGGTACGTTAGCCACAAATGATTGTATACGCCTACAATGTAGGTAGATGATGATCATTATCTACTTAAATCTCTATCGTATCAGTTATAGGTAGTTTTAATCCGGCAGTGGTCGCTATATGAGCGTTTCGCTCACACTTTTAGAAATATTACAATGTCTTATTTGTTATGACCACCAGACGTTCGTTAATTTAGCACATCTATTAACGGTACTTTAACTACAACGTAGTACCGTTAGGTTTAGTAAACAGCCCTTAGATTATTTGCAATTGTCGTTTTAACAACAACGTGCACGCAACGTGAGGATTTCTCTCACTGCGCGACTAACAACGTTTGTATTTTTTCTGCTGTGTGGTGGCTTTATGTTTTAATCTTTAGTGGTTTTCAATAATTATTTGGACTGTAGTGTTGTTTAATATAATAGTGTTGTAGTGTTTATTAATAATAATGTCTAGTCGTAGTAGAACACTTGTTCAGTTAGCTTTGTTGATTTCGGAACAGGAAAAAACAATGGTAAGCGCTTTATAGTATCAAGTCCGATGATATTATGAATTTTGTGTAGAATTACAGCAACCTGAGCCAATAATTAATATTGAAGATGAAAATGAGCGGTTTGATTTAGAAAGTTATGCCGAAAGCGAACATAGTTCTCACAACACACAATCAGAGCAGTCTCACAGTTCAGCTTCTGAAGAAATAAACGAATATTTTCCTCATAATTTAAACCTACCTATGTTTCGTGGAAAAGATAAAGTAACTGAATGGTTAAAACATATTCCACCTATTACTGGTCGTACAAGAAAGCACAACATAGTATCGCATCTTCCTTCTGTAAAAGCTCCTGCGCGAAATGCAAAGTCGCCTTTAGAATGTTTTGAATTGTATTTTCCAAACAATGTGGTTCAAGACTTAGTTACCTGTACAAACATACATTTACAAAAATGAGAGAAAATTATTCTCGCACAAGAGATTGCCTTGACACCAGCTTTGAAGAAATGAGAGCTTTTCTAGGTTTACTTTACTTAGCTGGGGTAAAGAAAAGTCAACATCTGAACATTTCAGAATTGTGGATTGATGACGGCACCGCGCCTGAATGTTTTCGGGCTACTATGTCAAGTAGAAGGTTCTATCTTTTATTACGTGCACTGCGATTTGACAACATCAATGACAGGGATGTACGTAAAGCAGTCGATAATTTGGCACCAATAAGAAATATTTTCGAAGAGTTTGTTCGAAGATGCAAATCTAATTATCAGGTTGGTGAATACGCAACAGTTGATGAAATGCTAGAAGCATTTAGAGGGCGTTGTAAATTTCGCCAATACATTGCCAATAAACCGGCTAAATATGGCATTAAAATTTATGCTCTTGTAGATGCCCGAACCTTCTATACCGCTAATTTAGAGATATATGCCGGAAAACAACCGGAAGGACCATACCAATTAGACAATAAAGCTGCCAGCGTAGTCAAAAGAATTGCCTCTCCCATTTTGAACAGCGGACGAAACATTACAATGGATAATTACTTTACTTCTGTGGCTTTAGCTAACGATCTTTGAAAATACCACAGAACTACCATTGTTGGCACTATGCGTAAAAATAAAAGAGAAATTCCTCCGGAACTTATAAACATAAAAGAAAGAAAACCCAAAAGCAGTATGTTTGCCTTTTCCAAACAAAGCGTACTAGTTTCGTATGTGCCTCGTCCAAATAAAAACGTAATATTGCTATCTACGATGCATAACGACGATGCAATAGATAAAAACACGAATGAACAACAAAACCAGAAATAATTACGTACTACAACATAACGAAGGGTGCTGTAGACGTCGTTGATGAAATGAAAACTCTTTATTCTGTATCCAGAATAAGTTGTAGGTGGCCATTGACGGTGTTTTCTCAATATTAAATATTGCTGGTATAAACGCTTTTATCATATACAAAGCTAATAACCATGACATCGAACACATTAAAATGAGACGACTATTTTTGAAAGACTTGGCTTTATGTCTAATGAAACCTCATCTCATAAGCCGCGCTCATATTAGAAATTTGCCATTAATGCTTCGGACATCTGTAGCACGTATTGCAGGTATACCAGCAGACGCTATAAATCCACCACCATCAGAAAATGTGTCCGTTCAATTTTGTTTTTGTGCCCAAGAAGAAAAACCGGAAAACAAAGAAAATCTGCAATTCTTGTCAAAAAGCCATTTGCCAAGAGCACACAGTACATACGTGTGTTAACTGCATTCATCCATTGGAAAACTTCGAAGATGAGTAATTTTATAATGCACGGAATTTTTTTCCTACTCTTGTACGGTAATGATTTATAAAATATAATGTTGTTTTTTCAATAATTATTATTTTTCATTGTAATACTACGACCTAATAAATATTTCTTGCTAACTTTATTAATCTCTATGGTAATAGAAACTATTCACCATGCGAACAATATTTAAACTATATTAATCTGAGGTGTGAGCAAAATGCTCACGCGCGACCCCTCACGTTATACTCCATGTAGCGATGACCACTCCCGGGTTAAACAAATGATTAAAAGGTATCGGACTTCTCACGAAACAACTATTGATGAAAACGATGGAGGATATTTTTGTAGACTTTCTTTTATCAGACTCACATATTGAAAATTTGCCGAAAAAAAAATTGTTAGCATTGTACGCGAAAGCTGCGATTTTGCTGAATCTATTCCAAAACTTTAGCGATATTTTGTGACGATCTAGTACGAAACAATGCGTCGTCAGACAGCAAATAATAAAATCGTCTCTTATTTATTTATTTATTTATTTAAGGATTTAGGATACAAACTGATATAAATCCAGTATAAAGTATCCATAACTTAAGTATAATCTTAACTTATATTTCTCTTATCACCTCGATTCTCTGTTCACGTTGCTAGGAACAGATTCGATGCGAAAATCGACCTTTGTTCAAATTCGTCTCGCATTAAAACGGCTCGAGATATTTTCGTTTCGAAAAAAGTTTCGAGTTTACGAAAGATGTGTCTTTATTTTTCGATTTAGATTTTTTTTGTACGAGGGCATCTTCGAGGTTAAACAAACTTTCAATCAAATTGAACAGTAATTTGACCACAACTAGCTTATTTTCGGACCGATTTTCAAAATTCAAAAAAAATCTTACGCGGATAAAGAAATAAAAATATTTTTGCCCATTGTAGTTTTTTTTTGACCTCGCGCGTTATCAAAAATTACAAGCGAAAAACTTTTCCGAAAAAATTTCAATCGAAAACTAAAACGGCCATAATTTCTAAATTATAACCGATAAAGAAAAAGTTTATTTAAGAAGAACGTTCGTTTTGTGCCCCTGTCGCATAATGTGTAATAAAATTTTCTTTTTTAAAATTTTTTTAGCAATTTTACATTGTCATCAATACCTATGAAATACTGTAATCTTTACATTTTTATAACTCCGGAACCGTATTACGTAAAAACATGAATAAAAAAACATAATATTCTGTAATTTTGCAAATTTTTGAATGGTTTTTAGCTGTAGAAGGTTCAATTTCGCCGAGGTGATAAGAAAAATATAAGTTAAGATAAACATACCCAGTACTGGGCCAGTGTTCAGTATATCGTGGCGTGCTGTTGGATTGGTAGTTGTGGTCAACTAGTACATATATAAAATGGCAAATATTTAAAGACATTTTACATCTTGTTAACGAATTTCAAGTTAATAGAAGGGTTCTAGCTTATGCCGTTTCTAATATTCAACTGAATGGATTCTGTGATTCTTCCCAGCAAGACGTATACAGTGCTTGTATTTTTCTAAGAAGTACATACAGATTCATCAGGTAAAATTCATACCAATCTTCTTTGTGTTGAACCTTTAAAAACGTTATCTATTCCTCAACTTGAATTATGTGGTGCCTTTTTGCTATCAAAATTAGTAAAGAAAGTAGAATTAGCATTAACCATAAATTTTACAACCATTTACTGGATTGATTCGCAAATAGTTATAGCCGAAGTTTATAATTAATTATGTTAGCTTGTCTCAAAACTGAATCTAAACTTCTTCAACCTTTTGTTGGTAATCGAGTTGCCGAAATACAATCTCGATCGTTTTATTGTAGTGGTACCACACTATATACATCAAAATATAATCCTGCAGAACTTGCATCTAGAGGAGTACTACCAAAGGTTTTATTAAACTAGAGGTTATGATGGAACGGTCGACATTGGTTGTCTCGACCTTCTGCTGACTGGTGTAAAATCCAACTAAATCATGAGTTAATAAAAATTATACCAAAATTTAAAAAAAGGTACCAAGTATCTTCTTTATCTGTTCATAATTGTCGTTTTTCTTTAGAATCTTTTTCGAATTATTCACGTCTCAAACTGTTGCCTACTGTCTTAGATTTATTAAATACTGTAAATTAATAAAAGAGAACCGCAAAACAGGTCCTTTTTCGACAATTGAACTAGACATAGCTTAAAGGTATTAGTTAGATTAGCTCAAATTGATGATTTTTCTACGGAAATTAATATTTTACGTTCTATAATATTTGCAATTGAAGAGTATGAACACAATTTATCAGCACTTTCACCGTTTCTCTATTCTGATAATCTTCTTCGTGTAGGAAGGAGGCTAACTAATCCAACATGCTTCATATAATACACTAATACACAGCATCGTTTACTTCTTAGTGGAAAACATCATTTAACAAAATTAATTTTTGGACACGAACATAAATTATTGTTACACGCAGGCCCTCAACTTTTTTTATCGCATATTCGCCAAACTTTTTGGCCTACATCAGGAATTAGTATTGCCAAAAAAACTGTGAGAAAATGTCTTCGATGCTTTTTCGGTTTAATCCAAAAGACAATTCTGCAATTATGGCTAATCTTCCAAAAAGACGTGTAAATGTTTCTTCTCCTTTTGACACAACTGGTGTTGATTATGGTGGACCATTCATTTTAAAAAACAGAAAGGGCCGAGGTGCAAAGACGTCCCAAGGGTTACATTTGTTTGTTTATATGCTTTGTTACTAAAGCTGTCATATTGAACTCGCTTCGGATTTAACAATCGAGGCATTTCTTGCTTGTTTAAGACGATTATCGTTGCTCGACGCGGTAAACCTACTCACATTTATTCAGATAATGTTACCCAAAGAAAACTAAAAGACCTTTACCAATTATTGATTAATTCAGACAAAGAGATTGTTACTGAGTGTTCATCTAATTCAATCGTTTGGCATTTTATACCGCCGAACTCACCACATTTTGGTGGTTTGTGGGAAGCTAATATTGGTAGCGCAAATATGCAGAAATAAGTCATAGGTGAAACAAAATTGACTTAACTACTGTATTGGGGCAAATTGAGGCAATACTGAATTCCCGTCCTTGCATCAGTTATTATCTGATCCTAACAACTTTTTACCTCCCACCCCCTCAGATTTTAAATGTTAATGTACGAACATTTTGCAGAAAACGGGTTTTAAATTCAAGATGGCTATTATGCCCCCTGGCGGCCATTTTAGAAACTTGAAAATAATTTCCAACATTTTCTCTTGACCACCTCCTGTTATATAATTTGTTACTGCAAGTAGATGCGTTGAGTGGTTTGTGCGATACAACCGCTTACTTTGCTTATTGGCACCCCCTGTACAAAACATTAGAACGAACGAAAAATAGTTACGTCGTAGTTCGTTCCGAGGTTACACCTATAACTTTTTTGAAATTGTGAAAGTTCCATTATATATAATAAAAATACGTTTGCCGCAACAAAATGAAGACAGATTTGAACTTACCTTGTAATTTACTTTCCAATGCATATAAGAGGGGTTCCCTTTCGTTTTACAATATATTAAAACAAAAAACAATCCAAAAGCTAGCTAATGATTAGCACACTGATAATACTAGATGATTTTTTAAAACAAAATATCAGTTTTAATTAAAAGAACATTTTTTATATTTAATACTGTTATCATTAACTAGAATCCTCTATACCATACAATACTAAAAAAATAAAACAAAATACAAAAAGCTTTTTATAAAAAAATTCTTTAAATACGTTATTTCTACACTATAAGAATTAATAATAATATTACTATAAATGCTTTCCAGTCTTTTCCATTTTCAATAATAAGTAGCTAGACACAGTTTTGTGATGACAGTCCCTTCTTCTGAATAGCGACAGAAACTGCTGCTTCAAGAAAATTACTTTCGTCCGTAATTTTATTTTTGAATAATTCATTATGTACATTTTGATAATTGTCCAAAGCAAATTCTTCAATATCTTGAGATGTTCTAAATGAAGTATTGTTATCTGATTGATTCCAATTATCATCATTAGAATGCAAACCATGAGATTGTATAGCCATAAGGATACCTTCATCTTCAACTTGACCATCATTTTCACAATTATCTATTAATTCGGAAGCATCAAAAGGAGCTGTTAAGTATGTTTCTAAAACATGATTTATGGTATTGTCCATGTATCCTTTGGCCACTTGCCTGGCTTGCCACTTTTGCAGATAATAATCTTGATTTTTAAGATTTGGCTTTACTAACGTAACAGGAATTTCATCGTGTATTGACTTATCTATATTCTTTTGGCATTCATCTTCGGAAGAATCATCGTAACCCATCATGTTATCAGAATGTGCCAGTAAACCTTCAATGTAACAACGCCCATTGCAATTACTATCTTCATTCTCTGCTACATTGTCCAATTCACCATCAACATCCTTTTCAGAATCTTTAAGATGATATTTTCCTTTACTTGCCAAACATAACGAGCTTTTTTAGAGGCTGATCTGATTCACCTATGTTACTTTTATGCGAACAATCACCAATACCTTCACTTCCCATTTAAATAGTAAAATATTTATTAATATTCAATGAAATATTTACATTTAAAAACGACCTAAAAAAAATTTTTTTTGAGATAAACATATTATACAGTTTTCATTCCTACCGTCTTAATTTTTCCGTATAACAGATCCGATTAATAAATTTAGCTTCCTATTAATTGGCTTGTTTGTTTATAAATTCGTAAAGTCTGTAATTTAATACATACATAAAAACAATCTAAAAATGATGTAAATCTATAAAGATTAAATGCCTAGAGATGGAGCTACATACAAAAATTGATATCAGTGGCGTACTACTACTTTCTTTATTTAAATAGTCGCTGCTAAAACCACTGATGATGTCCAAATCCATTTATATGTATGACATCTAAATTCACAATACTTTGGCCGAAAGAAAATAAAAAGAGGAAACAGAGGGACTATTTTTAGTTTTTATTCATATATTTTACACTTGACGCGTTTGATCTTAGTTTGCACAGGGTTGCAAAATCCAACTGGAAATGTTACCACAGGATAATATGCTTATAATAATAATATTATAAATTACTTTATCAGTTGGTTAACTACTATGGAAACACAGCATTGAGACAGAGATGTTTTCGATCATATTTCTGAGACCTATATTCGAAGTGTTAATAATAACACAACGTGCGAAGCGCGTAGCTGGATCTATAGTTCGATATCGTTAAAGTAGTAAGCAGAAATCGGTAAGAAATAAGGTAATTATCAAAACGCATTTTTTGCACGATCGAGCATTTTTGTTTGTTTACAACCTCCGTTGCCACGACGGTAGAATATGTTTACTGGTTGCTTTAGTATTACCGACGTCTGTAAGTGAAACTTACTATAATATTGGGTTATTTCTCCAAAATGTAAACGTCACTTTTGACTTCTCGTTTATTTATTAGAAATTGAATGAGTTTCATTGAAGTGTAATTTAATAAGGTCGTGCAAAAAATAGTATAAGCATCACGAACGTTAAGGGTTTACCGGTCTCCGACAAAATTGGAGATTTCGCTATCGCTCAGCCTCCAAACTTTTGTCGTCGGCCGGTAAATATCCTACCGTTTTGATACTAAATACTATACAGTTCCGTAACGGTAGTAAAGTACGCGCATGTGTTTAGCTGCAAGTGCATGCATATGTTTGACCTAATTTGTTGTTTATTATGATTTCAATATTGTGATGTCATCTCACTTTTAAACTTGTAAGTCACCGATATCATAAGAACTGTGATCCGAATATTCGAGAATGTAACGGTAACCGTAAGAATTGAATTTCAACGAATTTCTTTTACTGCTTACTTCGTACTTTTACGGAATTGGCACTATGAATGCGATATAGGTTATTGCTAAGTTTATTTTTCTTACTGTTACTTTTTATGTTTTACTGCTTACCGATACCGAACTATAAATCCAGCTTAACAACATATTTTCGTACCGTCGAAAAATAATATTTTTCCACGACATATTTAGAAAACAGACGTTTCTTCTCTACAAATAGTGAGGAAAATTGTTTTTCCCTCACTTAATTAAACAATTTAATTTTTGTTACACAAATTACTATTTAGTTATATAGAGTTGGGAGGTTTTGTAAATTTTAGAGATTGACTAACCAGCAGAAAACTGTTTATTTTACAGTCTTTAAGCATAAATAAAGGGCGAACCCATTGATATAACTAATAATGGCAAACCACCACTGAAGATCCAGTATCCAAGAATCCCTTCCGACTCACTCCCGTCCCAGATTCTGAAATCCTGGACGAGCCCTTAGTGTTGCGTTATATATTTTTTTGTACCGTTCTTTTGTTAATTTCCATTTTTTTAATCTATAGTTTGTTGTTGAGTGTTCAGCTGCGTTATATTTTTATTATGGGTCAGTTGTTGAAACAGTGTAATTTTGTTGTGAAATACAAATCCTAATTTTTTTTATTCTTGAAATTTTCTAACCAAGGGACCTGGAAGAAACATTCTTCGTCTGATCAACCTCTGAAGCAAACCGAAAGCATAAATTAATAGCTTCCGACGTGAGACTAACCAAAACATCTTACAAGTTCTCCCGCATTATTAGAGACGGTGTAGACTAAATATTTAATAAATCCTTACAGAGACTGGGAATACATTTAGCTCGGGTAAGCTAATGTGGTCTAGATTCGGGTGTAATGGTCGTCGTTGATTGGAATTTATTCCTAACTAACCCGAGTATTCAGCTTTTTCAGAGGTAATTCCATCTCCGATGTTGAATGTAGACCGATGATTATAGATCTCGATGGCCTCAGTAACCAACATGTTATGATAACTGTATAATCTTGTGATCTCCATTGCTAAACACATGTTCGAATACCTCTGACTTTTCGATGTGTCCCAGATGACGGTTTGCTCAATGTTTTTTAAGCCTAGTTCAAATGGATCTCTTGGTGGTTCCTATGTATACTTTTGCCATAAGAACAAGGTACGAGGATGTATTGATATCTAGTTAGCCTAGACCAGTTCCTTGCATAAACAAAATATTGCGTTACCATAGCAACGAACAATAACTTATTAGAAGTGTCAGTGTAAAGTTTGACGTCAAAAAAGTAAACCAGAGTCACGCAATAAATTAAATAAAAAAGATGTCCACCGAAATTGTGAAAATCGAAAAATTGGAGTATCGAGCCATCATCAAGTACCTGTATTTAAAAGAGTTAAGAGGTAAGCAGATTTACGAAGATATGCTTAATACCCTTGGTGATCAATGTCCTTCGTATGCGACCTTCAAAAATTGGAATGCAAGCTTCAAAAGAGGTAAATTTTCCATTGAAGATGATGACCGATCGGGAAGGCTAGTTTCTGTGTCAGTCCCCGAAAATATCGATGCAGTTCATGACATGATTTTATCAGACCGTCGAATTGGGCTAAAACGGATATCTGAAGCACTGAATATTTCATACGAACGCGTTCATCATATGGTTTACGTCAATTTGGACATGAGAAAAATTGCTGCAAAATGGATCCCCAAATGTTTGAATGTTGACCAAAAGCGTGCAAGGGTAGAAGCATCGCGTTCGATCTGTGCTCGATTTGAAAACGATGTAGACTTCTTAAACCGAATTGTTACTATGGATGAGACTTGGGTACATTTCTACGATCCAGAAACAAAGCAACAATCGATGGAATGGCGACACTCTGGTTCTCTAAGACCTAAGAAGTTTCGTGTCCAAAAATCTGCTGGAAAAGTTCTTGCTTCAGTTTTTTGGGATTGCCATGGAGTAATCATGATTGATTTTTTGGATAAGGGTAGAACAATAACTGGAGATTACTATTCGACATTACTGACCACTCTACGGGAAAATATTAAAGAGAAAAGACGCGGAAAGCTATCCAAAGGTGTTTTGTTTTTGCAGGACAACGCCCCTGCACACAAATCTCATGTTGCCATGCAAAAATTCGTGATTTAGGGTTTGAATTACTAGAACACCCCCTTATTCACCCGATTTGGCTCCGTCCGACTATCACCTCTTTCCTCAACTGAAAAAGTTTAAAAGGTCGTACATTTTCTTCCAACAAGGAGGTAATAGAAGCTGTGGAGGTCTGGTTTGCAGAGCAAGAAGAAACATTTTTTTGAAAGGTCTAGAGACGTTGCAGGTTCGCTGTAATAAATGTATCCAATAGGGAACTTGAACAAAATTTAAATTTAAAAAATATTACTTATAAACGTAAGTTAATACTATGAAAAGAACCACAGTTCACAAAAAAAATAATTTTATAGCTCTATGTAACAAATATAAGCATTTAAAAATTGTAAAATTCAAATCCTCTTTGAAACGCGGCGCCATTGGCTGGGACCGGTTGTGAGGTCAATTAGCTCGTCAGACTTGGAGCCACCTTGTCGCCGCCGACAGGTAGCAATAAAAAACCATTAGAGTGAGAAGGCCTTCGTTTTAATCGTCTGCTTGGTGGTTTTAAGTTTTAATAATTTTAATCTTAGTCTTTATTTTGTTGCTTAACAGTTGTTATCTTGTGTTTGTTGTTGAAAAGAAAGTTTTGAAAATGACTGAAGCCGATTTTTTAAAAGGACAATCTGATAATTTACCATCAGTGGACATGTTTATGGTGAGTTGTTACATACAAAACACCGAAAGTTTTTCTTTTGCTGAGGTTCGCGGTGTTAAAGCTAAAAGGTAGTTTTAGTTATTCAAATCAATATAATGAATATCAAACAGTATCTTATCAAATAAAATGTAAATTATTCAACAGAAAAGTATTGTTTTTAAACTAGTGTAAACCTAAATACAGATTTTAAAGTGTATTGGCATTGATAATTTATTACAGTGTTCATTCATACGGGAAGGCATTCATATGAAGACTCTGCGATATGATGGGTGCAAGTGAGAAGAGATAAAAATGTTCGCACGGTTAAAGCTAAAGTGACACCTTTTTCATCTCTCCTGCATGCCTTTAACCATTTTGAACGGCGACTTTTATTTTTCGGTAGACGAATAAAAAGCTTATCTGGCGTTTTAATCGTTGTACTCAAACACAATGGCACGATACCATTATTATACAGTATTTGTAATATTATTTTTGTGTTGCTTCCATTATTATCAATAATAAAGCAAACTAATCAGAAAAACTGATATTAATTAACTAAAATCGTCAAAAAAATATATAAACACGACGCCAAACATCTTCATACAGCCCAAAATAAACGTAAATAACCTCAAACAACAACACAATGCTTCTATTTTTTCATTTATGATGCCAGCTGGCGGCAGGGCTGCTAACTTGGCCGTATCGATCGAAAGGCAAACGAGCGCTATGACGTCACGATAATTCCCGCGCGTTTAGCGTCGTTTTAAAACGAATAGCCGGGTGTCACAACTTTAATTATGTATTGCAACTTAAATATTGCGTTTTGAGCTATGATATTTGGTATGCGTTGTTTCTATATATAGATAAATGTATAAACAAAATAAAAAAAAATGTTCAAGTTCCATATTAAGAGGAAAATATGTTGAGTAATAAAATATTTTGACATTGAAATTTTGTTTGGTTCTATAGTAGGCTAAGAATTTTTCAATATATTCTCGTATATGGTAAACTCCGACCGCTGAGAAAGGGCTCTTTCATCCTTTGTTGGTCTGATGGTCTGCTGAATCTTCTTAGTTGGTTTAATAATAGTTTTGATGTCGTGCATCTTTAGAATTTTTCCTATATGCGGTCTGGGCTCAACTATAGATGGATATACAGGGTGTTTTTAAATTCATGTGACAAAATTCAGGAGGTGATTGCTCGTATGAAATTAAGATAGGTCTTTCCTATAACAAAATTTTCTCACCCCACCCCTTTCCGAGAAATCACCCTTAAAATTGTAAGATTGTGTACATTATATGTTAATGATAATTGTTATAAAATAAGTGCGGGTGAGTGTAATGAATTCATTGTGCATTATATTTTAATACCGCGCTCTGTAAAAGTGTACCTTATTAAAGTAACTAGATATTGTGTTTAGGCATCAATTAAGGTCAAGTAAAGACATAACAGTTTTTATACAGGATGGAGCATTTTTACTATAAAAATATATTCTGAAACATCAAAAGACAAATATCTAAGAAAACAGAAAGCATACATATATTGAGATCACTCGAAACTGAAGGGGTGTTCCAGAAAAACGTAACCTATCAAAGTCGGGTTATGTTAAATGGAACACCCTGTATTTTTTCTATTTTTGAATTATACGACAAAAAATAATATACGTTCATTAACATTTTCCTAGATCCACTAGTTTCGTTTCTGAAAGCTGACCCTCCAAAAAAATAAAATGATTTCAAAATAAGTAAGAACTACCTGCACCTTTGCCTTACAAGTCCTCCGATAAATTACGTTTAGTGTCTAATTGGACACCCAAAGGATGACCCTCTGTATTTTACACGGTTCTATGGGCATATGCTATTTATACAGAAGATGATATTTTATGTACATATACAACGTGTGCCCCAAATTAGAGCTATCTTGGTTATTAGAGACAATTTTGGTTAAATGGACAATTTTCGAAAAAATCCAATATTTCCCTTATCGTGAAAGTTATAATAATTAACAAAAAAAGAATTACTTTCAAATGGTTACCAAAATAGTGTAAGTAACTTTGTTTTTAAATGGGCGCCATCTTAGATTTTATAATTTAAAAAAAATCTGTTTACAATATTGTGGTACAATCTAAGTTTGAAGTAATAAATTTCTGCGTCGTATTTGAAAATTATTGGATTACGACAGTTAAAGTATCTTTATTAACAACAAAAGTTAAGTCATATACAGGGTGTCGGGAAAATGTGGAAAATCTCTAGCATTCGGATAAAGCATGAAAAAATAATATGACAAGTTCCTTTAAAAAAAATTCCTACAGGCCTTCCCTACAAAGATATGTGCCTCTGAAGGACTCCGCTGGAAATAGATTTTTCTTGAATAACTATTGAATTATTTAATTAAGCAACTTGTCTTCTTATTTTTTTCATACTCTATCCGAATCCGAGAGATTTCCCACAATTTCTCGGACAGCCTGTAGATACAATCCTACTCAACTTAGGACACACTGTATTTGTTAAAAGGTGTAGTTCGGTATGGGGTCCCACTTTATGTGCAACTTTTTCGCGCATCCGGGGGTAAACGGTGATTATTGGTAGGTTACGGTTATTAAAATTTCTTTCTTTAAAAAAAACTACATTCATAATAACAATTTCAAAAAAACATATTTTTTTTGTCAATTTGTTTTAATCAATTTAAGTTGTTTTCATGGAATCGGGGGTAAACGGTGTTGGTTAGTAGGTTAACTTACATTCACAATAACAATTTCAAAAACAATTTCTTTTTTTATTTAGTTTGAATGCGCGAAAAGTTGCGTATAAAGTGGAGCACCATACAGAACTACACCAAGTTTAAATATAAACATAAAATATTTCTTGTACATTTAATTACCCGCATAAATAATTCAATGAAATCAATCAATTTATTACAAAGAGCTTCTGAAATTCTAATTCATGTCAACATTCAATTTCGTAATTAGTAAACTTTTATCATTTTACATTGCGGTCTCGTATCTATATTTGTAACAGGAAAGAAGAGTCATTGCAACTCATATTTCCGAAAAATTCGCGCCACAGATAAATGCAAAAAACCAATCAAAAACCAACAGTAACTTAACCTCGAATCACTAGGAAAAAGAACATGAATATCATAAACGAAAACGCGATTTTGAATCGAAAATTACACATTAAATACTTATTACGTTTTTTGGATAAAATACCTGCCGAATTTGTTTCTTGTGATACAACTAGGTAAGAAGTACAAGTTTTGAAATAATAACAAAATGATTGTGTTTTAGAATAACATTGGCCTACTTTGTCATATCAAGTTTAGATGTTTTAAATTCTTTAGATGCTATTGACGAGCAGAAAGAGAAAGTATTATCGAATGGATATATTCGTTGCAAGTAGTAGATGACGAAGGTGATTTGTAATAAATTATAATAATTCCAAATGGTTAAATGCTAATTTTTTAGAATTAGTTAGTGGGTTCCAAGGTTCTTCCACCGTTAACACTACATATAATAGTAACTCGAATTCTTTATATAAATGGTCACATTTGGCTGGAACTTATTGTGGCCTTTGTAGCTTAATAATATTAGGTGATGATTTAAGAAGAGTTAATCGTAAAGCAATTATTAATAGTAAGTATTTTTATAATAGGTATCTTTTTATTAAATCCAAAAAAAATGCCGTATCTCCAACCTACTTTTGCCTTACCTATCAATGTTCTTAATGTCATCGGAACGGAAGTTGGTCTAAAGTGTGGAGCACCTGCGTATAATTGTGTCTTTTTTCTATGATGAAGATAGTCTTCATACAAGTACATTTTCGAAACTGCAGATGTTAGTATTTATTAATTAGATGTGTGCATAAATATGTAAAAATACTTACGCAGCGATGAGTAAACTAGTCTGTGAAGTTAGCCCACATCTTTAAATTTAAAAAAAATTAATACAGTTCTGAATGCCCCCTGCATTTTTCCAAAGTTTTCTACCGATTTTAGAAATAGTTCTGTCGTTTAAAGCATTCAAAATAAAACTTGAAGTTGGCTCCCAACTATGAATTTTAATGATATAGGTAGTTTTTAATGATTATTGATATAACTCTTTGGGGGGCTATGAGAACTGTCATTAAACTGCTGGTTAACAAAAAAAAAATTCCCACTCCATAGAATGTCGAACATTCATCTCATATGAACAAAATTTTTTCAATATATGATTATTCTGTTGACAGTTCTGGTAGCTCCTCAGTGTAGCAGATCAGTATGACTGTACTAATTTATATCCAGAGAATCTGTCCTCCAATGAATCACCGCGTCCCATTGGATTGGGTTGAAAAATTTGTCAATTTTTTTTTCAAAAACGGCTAAATATAGATATAGAGAACAATGCATAAAGTCAACTTAAAATTGAAAGTAGAATTTGAAAATAAAAAAATATACAGCGTGTTTTATTTGAAAAAACAAAGTTAATGGTACGTTTGGGAACAACCAGAAGCGCTAACAAGAAGAATTGATTTCGGGCTATTTCCACATAAACCTCTAATGGAATCTTGTTATGATACACCCTGTATACTATAGTATACTACATATTCTGTGAAAGTAATACATTATTAAGATTTCTTCCTTTTTAGGTTTAAAAATACTTCAATTACCAAATGGTTGCTTCACGGGCGCTAAAGAAGGAACTGAAAATGACATGAGATTTTTATTTATGGCAGCAAACGTTTCTTATCTTTTAAATGACTGGTCAGCGATCGATGTTACGAAAGCGGTTGAATTTATTCGAAGTAGTATTGTAAGTGTTGTATTAATGTTAACTGAACCGTATTGTCAACTTGAACAATAATTATTAGTCTTACGATCACGGAATTGCCCAAGGACCTGACTTGGAATCTCACGGCGGGTCTACATATTGTGCAGTAGCAACATTAGCCCTATGTAATAAACTGGATGTACTGGACAAAGTACAACTGGAAGGACTGAGTAGATGGTTACTGAATCGTCAGGTTTCTGGTTTTCAAGGGCGACCTAACAAACCAATAGATACTTGCTATTCATTTTGGGTAGGCGCTGCATTAAAAATATTAGACTCCTTTCATTTATCTAATTACGAAGATAATCGTTCGTTTGTATTAGCAACACAAAATAACATAGTAGGCGGTTTTTCAAAATGGGTCAATACCTTCTGTGATCCTTTACATACATACCTTGGTTTGGCGGGTCTAAGCTTGATGGGAGAAAATGGACTGAACGAAATTGTACCTATGCTTAATATAACTTATAGGGCTTTAGATCATTTAAAATGTATTCACGGATACTGGTCTTAAAAATTGTAATTCCTTGGTACTACGAATAGTTGGCGTTCAGTACACATTATTATTTTAAACTGGCGTCAAATCGTTCAGACAATAATATTGTGAACAATTGATTTATTTATAGATACTATTAATTTTTATTGAATTTTATACTAAAATAAGCGCAACAATTACAAAATGTATTCTTTGCCAAAACATTTCAATGGTGCTACTCGACTTTTATTTTTTATATTCTTATAAGCATATCTAAGCCAAACTATTTAGTTGATTAGTATTTTTTATTTGTTTTTCTTAAGACAGTATTAACAGTTTTAAATATTACTTTTAAAAATTGTATGTTGAACATTTAAAGTAATCTTAGATGGAATTAAGCGATGATCCTCCAAATATCAGATGGTGTATTAGTATTTTTAATTTTGTACACTAAAATTGTTGAATAAAAATACAACTTCGAAACATTTTATTATTATGGAAGTAGGTATATTGTTACGCCATTGGAGTTACGAGTATCAGTAAGAATGATCGCCGGTTCTAGAACGATCGGGACTGTCGTAGTCTTGAACGTTGGAATCTAGTTAACTTCTATAAAAGTTTTCATGTAGTTGTTGAGTACAGTTGTGAGTCGCCACTTAATGCAAGTTGATATAAATTATAACGTGTAAGATTAATTGTGTGCATTTATGAGAATACGTGTTAAATAAACTGGGATCCTCCCGTGTTATTCTGCTATAAGACATTCCGGTACCATTTTAAGATAAATGGATGAATCAATTTCAATAAAATTTTCACACGATAAGGGTTAGGGCCCCCTTTATGGGTGATTTATTTTGGAAATTGTAGAAGTCATCCTTTAAAAAAAAAAATTGTAATCAATGAAATTTTGAGTAACTTCATGAAATTAATATAATTTGTACAAAACGTCATTCTGATGCAAGATGTAAAATGAAATATTAACACTGTTACTTTTTCTTCAAATGGTTCCTAAAGGTGTCTACATTTTAGGGTGGGTGTTAACGATTTCATTTCCTTTGCCAATCATCGTTGACCTGGACTGTAGGAGAATTGTTAAGATATGCAAGAATAACAAATATGGCAAATTTTAATGTACCGTCAGCTGGGGTAACTTTGGCCCTTTGCAGGTAACTTTGGCCCAAAGTTAGAAAAAGATGCAATGTACTGTGTTTAGTCCTTTGGGTTGAGATATTGACTTAGTTCATGCATTAACCAGCAGGTAGCAGCACTGGCTTGACTTTATGGGACAATACTGTTTAGTTCCACTGTTCACCACAGCACTGCATGCTCCATCTTGGTTATGACAAAGTGCTAGTTCATTGTTGTCCTCCAACTTTTATTCATATGAGACAATTCTTCGGTTATTAAAAGCAGGTAAGTGAATTTTATTTAACTTCAATCATCTACTTAACATACTGTTAGTGTAAAAACTTTTTAATGTTTGCAGTTTAGAGATTAATGTATATTTTCTTATTAGTACAACTTTGTCCCAGACCTGGGGTAACTTTGGCCCAACATGGTGGCTGAGCCAAAGTTACTCCAAGGTATAAATTTTTATTTTCAGGAGGCTAAATTCTTGTTGGTATATTTTATGTTGTTTAAATTGCCTAATATGTGTCAGAAAAGCATTTTAAAATTATAAATCACTGTAATTGCTTGTTTTGTTTCAGGTAAAATGCCAAGAAACCGGATAAAACCACTTGGGACAAGGACTTATGCAAGTCAGGTGAAGTTACACAAAGATCTACAGAAACAAGGTATGGAATACCTAGATCCACTATTAAGAATAAATTGAAAGGCAGGTACATGAACACAGTTGGCGAGCTAAAACGTTTAGCGACAAAGAAGAAGAAAATGCTTTTGAGCATCATTTAACAACATTGTCCAACTATGGGTTTCCAGTTGTTGAGACTGATTTTAGATATGTTGTAAAATGTTATTTAGATAAGAAAGGTGTCAACATTGATAAATTTAAACAAAACCTCCCAGGCTATGAATGGACAAAGTCATTTTTAAAGAAACGTGGAGGTGTGACAAGTCGTTTCAGGTCTAACATAAAAAAGGTTAGGGCTAAGGTTAGCTCTGAAGACATTGAAAGTTACATGAAGAACTTAAAAGAAGTTATAAAAGGTATACCTCTCACACACATTTGGAATTATGACGAAACAAACCTCACCGGCGACCCTGGAAGCAAAAAGGTAATCTGCAGGAGGGGGACCAAATATGTCGAAAACATTTGCAACTACAGTAAAAGTGCAGTGTCTCTGATGTTTTCTGGAAATGCAGCAGGTACTCTCCTGCCCCCATATGTTGTTTACAAGGCCGAAAACATGTGGTCTACTTGGACAGAGAACGGCCCTGAAAAAGCACGCTATAACAGGCCAAAAAGTGGCTGGTTTGACGCCATATGTTTTGAAGATTGGTTTGAGTCAACATTCTTACCAACCATAAAAAAACAAAATGGACCAAAAGTTATCATTGGTGATAAACTATCTTCACATATCAGTTTAAATGTGCTTAGGCTTTGTAAAGAGCATAATGTTCGATTTGTTTGCTTGCCACCAAACTCGACACATCTAACCCAACCCCTCGACGTAACTTTTTTTGCACCTATGAGGAGGATGTGGCGAGGAAGCCTAGGTAAGTGGAAAGAGTTTGTTTCAGGCTCTAAGTTTTCAACCATCCCAAAAGACACCTTTCCAACACTGTTGAGAGAACTAATAACGAGTTTGGCGGAAAATCAAGAAGCAAATCTTATGGCTGGTTTTGAAAAATGTGGGATTTGTCTCTTTACCAGCCAAAAACTGTTAGACCGACTGCCAGGTAACCAACCCATAGATAAAAATGCAATAGGGGAAGCTTTCCTCGAGCAGCTAGAAAAGAAAAGAGCTGAGTACTTAACTACAGATGGCCCTAGAAGGAAGAAGAAAAAATTACAAGTACTGCAGCGAAGAGTGTCTCCGTTGAAGACATAGAAGGGAATATTTCAAAGGCAACTCCAAAACCATCAACATCCAAGCAGATCTCTTCGAGTTCGACTTCGATTTCGAAATCTAAACGTCCCAAAAGAAAACCTAAAAAACATCATGTTTCCAACTCTTCTTCACATGAAGATGATGTTGAAATGATACTACAGTCTGATGGGGAGAGTGACACCTACTCTGATTTAGAGGAAATTCTTCAGGAGAACTTTAGCAATTGTCACCGTGACAGTAGAAGTAATCCCCTTCAAGAGAGGCAAGAGCTGCAGCCTCAAGATTTTCAATTGACAATTTTGTAATTGTTACATACAATGGGCAAAAAATACCCTGGTAAAATTGTTGCTGTTTTAGAAAATGGATTAAGTGTTGAATGTATGGAAAAAGACGACCAAAACCATTTAGACAATTCAGAAGTAGATAATTTTATTAAATTAGCAAGATTATGTATGAGTCAAACCTACTTTCAAATTAACAATAATATTTATCAACAAAATTATGGTACAACAATGGGTAACAGCTTATCTCCGTTTATGGCTAACCTGTTCATGGGTAAATTTGAAACTGATATAAAAATAAATTAGATTATTTTTCTAGAATTTGGTGTAGATATGTAGATGACGTTTTTGCAGTCATCGACACTAAAGTTTACAGCCCTCAGAAATTTTAAATTCAAAATTTGAGACGATCAAGTTTACCTATGAAACAGAAACAAACCTTAAGTTACCTTTCTTAGACACTTTAGTGACAAGAAATGGCAACAAAAACTAGATATAGATATTTATCGTAAAGACACTAACACTATGAGGTTTATAACAAATGATTCCAACCATAGTATGCAACATAAACTTGCATCTTTCAACATTTCCCATTGTCAAAACAAAACTTTGATAAAGAACTGCGAAATATTAAGCAGATTGCATCATACAATGGTTTTCAAGAATCAATTGTCACAAACATAATTAGAAAACATAAACATAAGTTAAACAGAAACATTACAACGTTAGGAACTAGTAATAGCAAAATAGATAAGAAATATGTCAAATTACCAAATTATCCCACATACACAAAAGGTCTTCAAAAAATATTTTCAAAATTTGATTATCAAACAGTGACTTCTAGTAATAACAACTTGCAAAATCTTTTAGGCAATCCGAAAGACCCAATAGAAATGTGTGATAAATCGGGAATATATAAAATTAATTGTAAAGACTGTAACCAAGTATATATAGGGCAAACCAAGAGACCTATTAAAACTCGTTTTAAAGAGCACGTAGCTTATGTCAAATATCATCGCACAGATAGGTCCAGTGTTGCCATGCATATGCTTGAAAATGGCCATAGAGTAGGCGACATTGAATTAATTAAGAGGGTAGATAATAAAAACGAACTTGATTCTTATGAAAGTTTAGAAATTTTAAAAACAGAAATTTGCTTATGAATTATGATGATAACGGTCCATTAGGATTTTCGGAATTATTTAAGCTTATCTAAGAATCAATTAAGTTTAACGATGCGTGATAAGCAGATAATATATATAAGGTTCCCGTTGTTTTTATTTTTAGTATCGGTATCGCTGATGATAACAGCTTAGCTGTTGAAACACGTGCGAGTCAAGTTTTTGGTGCAGTTTTTGGTGTTTTTCTGTTGGTTATTGTTAAATTAAGTTTAGTTGTTATTCAATAATACAGGTTATAATGACAAGTAGGTAACTCTAAGTTTGTTGTCATTCACCCTGAAGTTCCAAGAAGCGCATGGGTACCTACTAATCCGAAAATGGTAATCCCACCCTAAAAAATACAATAGTGACAATTAATAATAATAAGTAACAATTCAAATACTTCTGCTTATTCACTAATTTATTCAGTTTCTTTGTTATTTGTGAAAATGCCTAGAGCAGGAGAACGCAAAGAAACCGATCTGCGAAAAGCACAATTACCCAGGTTTCAATCTGTAAAATCAAAGTAAGTAATATTTTATACGAAAAATAAACATACTCAATGAAATACACCTACTCTATGAAAGTAAGTTCATTTTATCGACAACATTATATTACTAATTAAAAACATCGTTTGAAGGTGTGGAAAGAATCAATGAGAGAAGCTGGAAAGTCAGAACGACAAATAGCTATTGAAGAGGGTAATGTGGATTCTGATGGAGTTCCTTACATTACAGTTTACTTAGACGCAGGGTGGAGTAAACGAAGCTATGGCCACAATTATGATGCCTATTCGCTGGAGCAGTAAATTACTACATATCAATCGTAGCTAAAAAATAGTTCGTTTGGAATTTTTTAGGCAGTTATAATTGGAAAACAAACCCAAAAAATTTTATTCTTAGGCATTAAAAATAAGTATTGGTCTATTTGTGCTAGAGCCAGTAATCTTAACAAAACTCCAAACGAACACGTCTGCTGCATGAATTGGTCTGGTCTTCCTCAGCAATGGAATCTGACATCATATGCAAAGAATTTAATCAAAGTATCCTAATTCATGGTGTCAGATATAAAATGTTTATTGTTGATGGCGATTCTAGCGTTTTGCTAAAATCCGAGAGAAAGTACACTATATGGTTCAGAGGTAAAAAAATAATAATTATTACCATTACAACGCCGTATTTTTTTGCAGATTGAAAAAACAGAATGTGTCAAACACGCTGTAAAAAATTTAATTAAACAATTACACATGTTGAAAAATGACACAAAAAATTTTCCTATTGAAGGCCGTAACCTTTTGACTATTGCCAAAATAAAAGAGCTGACAAAACATGTTCAAAAAACAATCCACGCAAACGTAAATGGCAATCCAGACTTTTGAAAGAAGATCTTGTAATGATCCATACCTCTACTACTCCTAAATACATGCAACCCAAATTACACTTGTCAACTGTTGTATCTAAACCACCAAAATTTAAATTTACCGCTAAAATACTCGCATAGCTCGTGATCGTCTTTCTCTACGTTGTGTTAACCTACCTATAATAAAGCTACTTATCCTTAACTTGCATAGACGTGGAGCGCCTTCCTGTTGTGGACACTAGAATTTCTTAATGACATCTACTTAGGTTATAATAAGGAACAGGAAAACAAGGTTAGCATGTTGAACCAAATAAAAGGCTTATCTGGGACCTTAGCAAAATAATTACTTTATTATTTTTTTATCATTACCAACGGTGGAGGGAGTCACTTTTAGAAAATTAAGAGGAGAAAACCTCCCAAAACCCTCAGTAATTTACGTTAAGCCAAACCAGGTTGTCGTGACCCACACCGAAAGTATCCAAAACAGAAAAAACGTATTTCATTTATGTCATTTAAAATATAGTAAATTGACTAGTTATGTTGGAGAAAAACGACAGGTCCAAACACAATGGATCTGGACTGATCCACTTTAGGAGGATGGATTTTCTTCCAAACATCGACCCAGTCGTACAAGCAACAGTCTGGTTTTTCAGGCCAGCGCCAAAACTTTAGTCTTTTTTCCATACATTCAACACTTAATCCATTTTCACAAATGACAACAATTTTACCAGGGTATTTTTGCTCAAGGTATGTAACAATTACAAAATTGTGAATTGAAAAATCTTGAGGTTGCAGCTCTTCTGATCTGTCCGGAAATTGGCAAACACTTCATACCTAAAAAAAGAAACAAACGTTTATATCGTTATGCAACTGGGTTTGACTCTTTCTCTGTTCAGAATATGGTTTACTCAAGAATGCACATATAAATATATAAATATAAATTAAATATGTAAATGATAAAAGCATATAAATCATGTAGACGTCGGTCATGGAAAACATCGACAGACACAAAACATAACATGTCATCACAAGATTTATAGTGGGCAAACACATAACAGCTTAGAGTTTAGTTGCAGTGGCAGTGATACTAGAATACGGTTTATTTCATCATAGTATCATTTCCCTTTGAGTTTTGCACGTACATGGCTCGACCAGCAATTTAATAATTTACTGATGGTACAAGTACATCACCTTATTACGGTAATATCAATAGCAATTCTTACAGCACACTGTTATGCAAAAGTTCCCCTGAATGCAGACACGCTCAAACTCAAACTCAAAATAGTCTTGGTCGCAAGAGGATGCAATCACTGTATAGTGATGTAACATACATCAAATGATACACAAAAGCTCGGTACACATACTGTACTTAAATCAGCAAATAAGAAAGAGGGGGGTGTACTGCCTCCGGTCACTAAACTACTCGCCTCGGTTCCACGCTCGGCTCGAAGCCGCGCTTCCCCGACGAATAAATAGAAAAATTTGGTCGTAATACTCGCCTCGGTTCCACGCTCGGCACGAAGCCGCGCTTCCCCGACGAATATATATATATATAGTCCTGTTGTATCCGCCTCGGTTCCACGCTCGGCTCGAAGCCGCGCTTCCCCGACGGATATATAAAGCCATGTGATGAATATTCGCCTCGGTTCCACACTCGGCTCAAAACCGCACTTCCTCGACGAATACAGAGGTCGTCATGTCGTAAATACTCGCCTCGGTTCCTCGCTCGGCGCGAGGCCCGCGCTTTCTCGACGAACATGTAAGGAAATGAAAATTAGTATTTGTCGTCGTCATACATGATTACAAATATGTGCACCTGCCACCGTGACAAATGACTTTCATTGTCACGTAACGTATTGCAAATTACTGTAAACTTAAACAAACAGTGTGGCATGAACTGGACAACTATGGTTTTTTAACAAATCGGCTGCCTGAGCATCGTGAGCAATGCAGCAGACACCCAGTCTAATGCGCTTCTGACAAACTGTAAACAACCTAAACGAGCAAGAAAACCTATCACGTGCACACACCACTCGTAACACATACAATTCAAATATAATCATTCAACGCGTCAGAATGTCCCAGCGTGTAGACCTTTGGTATAGGAGTCTACCATAACAGTCACTTCGCCCAAATCAGCAATCTAGCCCCAAATCTCGCCGCTCCAGCCAGGATATTTCGCCTGTGATGCGGTATGCTAGCGACAACATCTCACTTACTCTGTCTTTATGGGTCAACAGTGGCGGCTCGTGGTCAATCATACTGGGAGGTCAAAAATTAATTTAAAAAATAGACATACATAAAAAATATAAATAACTCAAATGCACCGCAAAATTTTATACAATCTACAATTTTGTTCAAAATATAGCGATTTTCTTGGAAACATTCTCATTAAAATCTTTATGGATTTTCTGTGAGCTACTGTCTAGCTGTGTACGAATATCAACATTTCCTACGGTTGCAAAATTTACTGAGCATTTCGATGTGTTCTGCAGACGAAGCATGTTTTTTTTATTTTCTGTTTAAATGTTTTAAATCGCTTACACCGATTTGCACCATAGCGAGTCTGACGAGTCTTTAGAAAATAATAAAACAAACAAAAAACAGTAAAATACATTTGATACTTCACAACCACATATCCAGTTAGCTAAATCGTACATTACCTTGCGAAAGTTTCAATGAACATCTTTATTTTTGTCTTTGCTAGTTTGTCGTAAACGCATGCACACGCGAATCAAAAATAGTATTTTTACAAAACAACACAACAATAGTAAAACATATCAATATAAATTCTTAAATTGATTTAAAACACGCGAAAATCGAATCAAAAATCGAGCGTAGTTGTACACGCTATACGAAGTCAACGTAAACTGCGGGATCCGCCTCATGACCCAAAGTTGATTATTGTTTCGGACGTTCGCGTTTATTCGGGCGCTGCAAGTTTTTCTGAGTTTTTCCGGGTAGATCTAATTCAATGAGGACAATTCGCACTGCCAGCCCAAGGTTAAAGAGGATGAATTAAATAACGACGACCGATAAATTTTAAGTTATTGTACTTGCGACTTAATTACCTATTTTAATAAAACACGTAATAATGAATATTTTTTTATATATTATCAAAATTTTTGGGAGGTCATTGACCAAATGACCATATGGACAAGCTGCCACTGGTTTTGTAATATATAAAATTCAAGAAAAAAATTTGCAGAAAATTTAGTAATTATTTATTAACATTAATATTAACATTCACGTTAACATCAAAAGTAAACTTATTTGCAATATCAGGATTTACATTTACACAAATCACGTTTAAGGAAGACTGCATCGCGGAGATCTCTTGCATTGTGCTGAATTTCCTTGAATTTCTAGCAATATCGATTTTATTTGACTCGCTTTCTTCTATATACCCCTAACAACACTAGATGACCTCCACGCTCCGTGCCTCTTAAGAGCGAGAATATCACCACCAGCATTAGCCAACAGAGTCGCCGAAGAACGGCGCATACTATTGCCCGTGTAGGATTTGAACGTCTAGAAGTTTTAAGAAAGAAGCAATCTGTGAGGGGATTCTGGAAATAGTGTTAATTCCCACAGGTTGCACGGTGCATTTTTAATTTATATATCGCAAAAAAATCTTCCCTGCGAAATAGTACTTTTAGGACGTAGGCGTATGTATTTCTTGCATATCTCCATAACATTAACAGAGAATCCTTTGTCTAATACAGTGAAACTTCTTGACATATTGGTCTTTGTTTCTGGGATGGACACGTAGATAAAAGATCCTTTATCTTTCACATGTTCAATATTTAAGTTTACCAGTTCATTGCATCGTAAACCTCCACAAACACCCATTATGACAGCAACCTAGAAATATTTAAAATAATTAAGATACCAATACAAAAGAAAAGAAAATTGGTTGTACCTTCATCATTAAGTACTTTCATCAGATGCTGTTTTCAAAAATTGTTCGATGTGTCCCCTCTCAAGCACTTTTGCCTTCTTTGCCTTGTAGTTTTTTGATTGGCTCTTGAGATAAGCAATTAATTTGCCGTATTTTGATATGTCAATATTTCTATGCACATTCAAAGTTGCTCTTAACATTGAATATTTCGTCCACATCGACGAGGAGGCAAACTTGCTTCTTACATTTAAAAAATAAGCCAACAGGACGTCCTCGTTTATGATGTTTGCACCTCTTTTCTCTCTCCATTTATTAAAGGTAGCAAATTCTTTTATGTATGCATCTTTAGATTTGGCCGGCAACAGTTGCAGGGTTACTTCTTCAGCTTCTGCTTTAATTTCTACCGGCAAAGAATCACTTTCTGACATTTTTCAAAACGACGCACACAAACGATTTCTAATTTTTTCACAAATATTGTTTTAATAAACAAGCATCCTAGCAACTAATAATGCAAAGCCGCCCAAAGTTTCACTAAATTTTCTAATATTTGCTATTACATTGAAATTTTAGAACTGTCAGATTACTTATTTTCAATTAAATTGGTTTGATTGTGGATAAAATCTTGAGTTGCATTCGTGTTTTAGTGGCATATTATCCCTTAAGAAAATTAAACGCTCGAACTTCGTTCTCGGGATTAAAAATTCTTGCGTGGATAATCTGCCTACTAAAACACATATACAATAAATAGCTATTATCTTACAGGTGTAGTTTTTTAGGTATATTATAACATTGACTCTATTCTGTGGCTGGCCTTGCTAACTGATACCTGTGTTTCTATTGATGAAATTGTAAAATTGCGAATATTTCCAAAACTACAAATTTTTGGAATAAACTACATAAAATCACTGTTATTTTTTATGATAAACGAGATAAGATTATAAAAATAGGGCGTTTCTATTTAAAAAAAATTGATTTTTGACGAGTCACCCTGTATTAATATTTTCCATAATGGTATGAAGAATCTGTTAAAGTAATTCTTCCTCTACAAAGAAGTCACCTCAATTTAAATAATACGACTTCCCGTATAGGTAAAATTGATACTTCTGTGTTGGCCTGCAAATGTCGTTTATGACATAAAATCTTGATTAAGTCAGAAACGGCTAGACTTAGGTATAGAACATTATACATCGAAAATGTTCAAAATTTGTCGTAGAATCTAAAAATGAATATATAGGGTATTCTATTTAAAATAACAAAGTTGATAGTTACTACCGGTATAACCGGAAGTACCACCATCTTAAAAATATTTTAGCTCAGTTGGCTTTGTTGACATTAGTATGTGAAGAAGTTTTCAGAATGATCAGACGTCTAGTTTCCGAGAAATCTATTGCGGTTATTCAACGTGGGACACCCTGTATAGGTGAAATATGTTACTATTTAGATACGATACAATTTGCAAATGAATAATTTTTTCTAGAATTTTTGAGAAAACTGTTAATAAGGTAATAGGGCGCAGATCAGTTATGCCAACAGGAACCCGTACTTTAGGTGCAGCACAAACAACAGCTTCCTTCCATTTTTCTGGAAAGTAACCAATTTCAAGACAACAATTTATTAAATGAGTAATATGATTTAAAATAACAGGAATACATTGAATGATCATTTTTAGCGACTGAAGCATTAGATTTAAGTGAGGTTATTGTGTTAAATACAGTTCTTTGATCAACAAGACTAAATGATAAAGAGATGCCATTACTAAATTTGCTGCTATTGTAAGAGTTGAAGGTATCCTGATCTTCAACATCTTTATTATAAGCTGATAAAATAATCATTAATTTTAGAGGGATCACACATATGAGCTGATAATTCAGTTTCACTTTTGTTCAATATATTAAGAGGAATACGTACTAGCAGTGCGTCATCGCTAAACATGCACTATAAGTACCCTTAAAACAGCTTTTAATTTTAAATGTTTGAAGTAAAACTTAATGTTTTATGAAAGACAAAACTTGGGGCGTTGTCACTGTAGTATTACTTTTTTTTTCAAAATGCTTACTTTTTGTTTTTTTTATGTTTGAAGTTGTACATTTTATAGCATATTTAACACCACAATTTTAATAGAAATAAATACAAAATCAAAATTCTACTACAACCACGCCAAAGTCCCTTCTTATATCTTTGCAACTTTATAACATTGCTGATAGCTTGAAAATTTGAGTCAATTTTATAGGTACTTCGAGACCATTCGACGCATTAAAATCCTTACTTATAGTGCATGATTTGTCGGAAGCGCACTGCTAGTACGTATTCCTCTTAAATGATTTTAAAGTTTTCCAAAGTAGACTAGGATTGTTGTGTGATCTCAAAAATTCTAGGTAAGCTGATTTCTCTCTATTCTCAAAGATGCAAGTGCAAAGTTTCTCATCATTTTATCCAGGCTTCATCAGATTTATTTAACCTATTATAGGCTGCAAAAGCACGTTTCTTTTCGTTAAGAATCATTTTTAAGTTATCCGTAACCCATGGGGCTGTCGGTTTACTGACACGGATTGTCTTGAAAGGTGCGTGAAAGTCAAAAAGGTTCAATATGTTCGTAGTCAAAAATCTAACTTTATCATCCATATGATGTTGTATATCTCATCTCAAGAAACACTGAGCAGAATCAGAATCCGAGTGTTTGAAATCCCTAAGAGTAAGAGTTTTTGTATTGATTGAACGGTAGGAATAGAAAGATTGCAAAATACAAGTTTATGGTCAGAAATTGGTTCAGAATCTACGGTTCCACAGTTCATGACGTACTCACTTTTATTTATAAAGTCAGGATCAAGTTGGGTTGACGAGCTGGAAGTCACTCTATTGGCTTCATTTTTCAACTGAGTCAGGCCGTAAGAATCAGTGCATTTTAGAATATTCTTGTTTAAATTAAAGAAATTAAAGTTAAGATCATCCATAATCATAATCATATCATGAGAAATAAGAGCAGCAGGTATGATGTCGAGTAATTCAACAGTTTGCTGGCAAAATTTGCTATGTGGATTGTAATCACGACAAAAAATAATGTTAATGAAGATATTTTAGTACTAAAACAGAAATATTCTATATCACTAGTTCCTTCAAAACAAACATTTTCTACTTTCACTTTGATATTATTTTTTACGTAAACCCCTATACCACCACCAAGTCTTCCCGTCCCGTCTTTTCTTAAAAAATTGTAACCTCGTAGAGCAACACAATCAGATGGAATGCCTTCACTCAACCAGGTCTCAGTTAGAGCTAAAACATCAAAATTATGAGTATTATTCATGTCAATAAATAGATCAGTATTAGTGAACATTGAATGAATATTTAGATGTGCACACCTTAAATTATATGAATTGGTATTAGACATTATAATCCGTAATTGTAATCAATTTTCGATATGAGAGTGCCTAATTTCAGCTTGTATTGTGCTTATTCCAGTGCTACTTCTGAAATATAAGGAACGGTTTATGGTGCCGGCAGATATCCAAAAAACCTTTCAGATAATTGGTATACAACGTGAAGATCATCATTTCAGAAGTTTCTTTGGTGGAAAGAAAAGAAATGTAAAAAAAATATAAAATACCAGCATGATTGTAAATTTTTGGCCAGAACTGGAGTCTGTGTCACATTGGCTTATCATTTCAAAAATCTTCAGGACTCAAAGGTGGTTGACACGTTCTACGAGGATAACTTGATTACAACAGTAGATGTGATTAAAGACTTCAAAATTTTCAAGGAAAAATTCAACATTATTGTGTATGACGCAAAGATGTAACTTAGGAAATGAACATGTACCTACTATGTCTGCGATTGAAGATAGTGAAAATGTGACAGTGAGTATATTAGGTGTCTTGTGGAATAGGCAAGAAGATATATTAGGAGTTGACATAAGCAGTATAGTTGACACGGATTTTGCACCAAAATATCAATCTTTTCCACCATCTAGTTTTCTGTGCTTCAAGGATAAATTCAGTCTAATTTCTTATGTTTTTCTTTTTGCCCTGGAACGTCTTGTGTGCTTGTCTAGAAGACCAAACTATATCTATTCTGACCATGGAACGATTTTTGTGAGCGTCGCTAACTTCTTTAGGCAGTTGGATTGTGTAAGGTAGAGGAAATGAGCAGTGGATTTTAAAGGTTAGTATTGGAAGCTGGAGGGAAAGTATTTGAGAACGACTTGTTAGAAACATAAAGATCTGTTAAGGCGAATGTTTTGTCGTTCGAAATTAATCTACAAATGATTATGACGTGCTTATACATGAGTTGTATCCGTGTTGTTGCCAGTAACTGCAGCCCTACAGAAGGAAAAAGAATTTTCAGATTTAACTCCAACATCGGTACTAAAAGAAACAGTTGATTATTCATGGAGACAAAGTCAATAGGCGTACTCACATTTGAGTTAATGCGGAAAATAAGAAGCAGTTTGATTGGCTATTTTGGGAAAAGTTCTGGAGCCGAAATCGTCATTAAAGCCGTTAAAAGATTAATCTAGTACAGATATTGTTGTCACTAAGAATGGCATAGTTAGTTGTAAGTATGGAATCTGGCTACATTTTTTATATTAGTTTTCCTTTAATGGGAATGTACGTCAAAGAAAGTGTGAGTGATATTAAACCCTCATTTGGCATGTATAGATATAATATTGCACGTACAGGCAGCCTCTGTCTAACAAGCACTATCGGCGCTCCTTCCACTCATAGCAAGCGAAAACCGAAAAAATTCACCCTAACTTTAAGGGCTTATATGTAGGAAGTTTTAGAACTTATCGAAAAAGACACGGGGTTTAGAGTCCACGCTAGATTTTTCCCTTTGAAACGGTTACTAAATGAAAACGTAGCTTTTACGACAAGGTCGTAAGATTATTAAGAGGTAAACTTAAAAAAAGTCAAAACAATCGTCTACTTTTGGAAGAACATCCGCCGATAACAAACGGTCCAAGCGCCGTAAGTCGGTTAAAAGGACCGGCTACGCGACTGTGACATTTTTTTTTAAATTTCCAAATTTTGCATCCATTTTGCAACGGCTTTCGATTCGAAAATAATTCCAATTTTGTTACTGTCCTTCGTAACTATCATTGTTTTACACAATTTAGAGTTTTTTTTAAACGGCACCTAAACGAGAAACGTAGCTTTTACGGTAATGCCGCAGGAGGTACACAAAGTAAACCTGAGAAAAATCAAATAGTTTAAAATTCACAGATACACTTCAAACGGCCGTATCTTCTTAACACTTGCATTTGAGCAAAAAGCTATTGATTAATGTTAAGTAGACTTACCCATTAATTTTTTCGCATGGGTCCGTAGAATGTGTCCAGAAAAAAGAATTACAAAAAGACCTAAAGTGTCTCAAAACAATTCGGCAATAATTTCAAAATGTACTTATTTAAACGTAGTCGAATTTGATCTTCAGAATTTGGAGAGCGAAGTGAACCTTGTCTTTATCAAAGTCGCATTGAAACTATTTTTGTGAGAAATTAAAGTTTGTGTTCGAGCCGCTGGACTTTGCTGCGAAGCGGCAACCTTATCGACGCGGAGCGGCGCTGGGCTAGGGTAGCAGAAAGTACTCTACTTTGATCTTCACAATTTAGCGAGCCGTGTTCATTATCAAAGTATTATTGAAACTATTTTTTTGAGTAAGAAAAGTTAGTGTTAACGAAGAGGCAACCCCATCAAGGCAAAGCGGCGCTGGGCTAAGGTCGCGGAAAACGTCCTAACTTTGATTGTCACAATTTGGCGAGCGAAGCGAGCCGTGTTTGTATCAAAGTTGGATTGAAACTTTTACAAAGAGGCCCGAGTTCGCCGCGAAGTGCCGCTGAGTTAGGTCTCGGTAAACGACCCTACTTTGATCTTCACAAATTGGTGAGCAAAGCTAGCCGTGTCTTCATCAGAGTTGCATTAAAACTATTTTTTTGAGTAAGAAAAATTAGTGTACAATCCGCAAACCGTTTCGAATTCGCTGTGAAACGGCATGCTTATGGACCCGGAGCGGCGGTGGACTAGGGTCGCTGAAAGTACTCTAATTTTATTTTCACAATTGTTTGTCCTTTACCAAAGTTGCATTGAAAATATTTTTTTAAATAAGAAAAGTTAGTGTTAACGAAGAGGTAACCCCGTCGAGGCGAAGCGGCGCTGGGCTAAGGGCGCGGAAAACGTCCCAACTTTGATCTTCACAATTTGGCAAGCGAAGCAAGCCGTGTTTGTATCAAAGTTGCATTGAAACTTTTACAACGGGGCCCGAGTTCGCCGCGAAGTGCTGCTGGGTTAGGGTCTCGGAAAACGACCCTACTTTAATCTTCACAAATTGGCGAGCAAAGCGAGCCGTGTCTTTATCAGAGTTGCATTGAAACTATTTTTTTGAGTAAGAAAAATTAGTGTACGATCCGCAAACCGTTTCGAATTTGCTGTGAAGCGGCATCCCTATGGACCCGGAGCGGCGGTGGACTAGGGTCGCGGAAAGTACTCTAATTTGATTTTCACAATTGTTTGTCCTTTACCAAAGTTGCATTGAAAATATTTTTTTGAGTAAGAAAAGTTAGTGTTAACGAAGAGGCAACCCCATCGACGCGAAGCGACGTTGGGCAAGGTCGCGGAAAACGACCCTAATTTGACTTTCACAACTTGCCAAGCGAAGCGAGCCGTGTCTTTATCAAATTTGGATTGAAACTATTTTTTTGAGTAAGAAAAAGCCAGCGTATGACCGCAAAGCGGCTTGAGTTTTTCGCGAAGCGGCAACCACATTGACGCAAAGCGAAAGCGTCCCTAGTTACATTAATAAGTAACGTTCAATGGTTTTCAATACATGTAAAAACATTATCTTTTGGTCCCGTAATATAACTTATTAAAAAAAAATTGGTTAAATAATTTAAATTTACAAACGTTAATTGTGATTTTTTAGTCATAATTTAACAGTTTCCTTTATTCAAAAGTAAATAATATTGACGTGTTAGTATTCGCCAAAGACCAGGTAGTTTGGTGTTGAGAGAGAGACAACGCTAGCATTGTGTAACTAAGTGTTTTTTTTTAAGAACATAAATCTAAATCCCTAACATAGGATATGTAGAATCAATGTATTTTTGACAAACCTCAAATAAAATTTTCTTTAGGTCTAACAATAGATTTCGAATAAGAATTTTGGCGTTATGATAGAATATTAAAGTTTGATGATATATCCAACTTGGGCTTTGTGTCTAAATATTGAAGTGGACGTTGTGTCCGAATTGGGCGTTGTGTTCAAATAACAAAATGAAAAATACGGCCAAGTTAGGCCTTGCGTCCAGCAACTGTTGCTAGCCCAAGATGAAAATTTGGTGTGGGTTTCTATTGGACCTTTGTCCAGTTGGCGAACAAAGACTTATTCATAATACCTCAGATTCAAACTTGAAAAGTATAATGACGGAAAACTATCCGATGATCGTTTTGCCACATTGATTCATATGAATACATATTAAAGATGACGCAAATTGTCATACCTATTTGAATTAAATACGGGTATAATGTTTAATGTGCAGATAACTGAGACTTAATGTGAAATGAAGTCATGTTTTTATTTTTGGCCTACTTTCAAACCTACGGACAAACTTCGCGTAGTGATTCTAGACCAAAAATTAAAAAAAAACCATTAATGCCATTACTAATACTATAAATTGTTGCTTAATATTAGGTGCAAATTTTTGCTATGCTTTTGGTATACGCACTGATTTTTCAAAAGACATCTTCACAATATCGCCTGTGGTAAATACTCTGCAAGCAACTCAGAAATAACAATTAAACAATATCATTAAATTGTTTGAACAGTTAAATGGTCCGAAATTAGGTCGTACGGATAAAGTTTTTCATAAAATAGATACTGGCGATGTTACTCCTATCAAACAACCTTATTATCCTTTATCACCCGCTATGCAAGTGCACACAAACCGAGAAATATATAAAATGCTCGATCAAGAAATAATAAGACCTTCAAATAGTCCGTGGAATTCGCCCATGTTATTAGTAAAAAAGAAAGGAGGAAACGAATTTCGAGTTTGTTTTGACGCGAAACGCCTTAACAAGGTTACAAAAAAAGACGCTTATCCTTTACCTTATTTATCAGACATTTTGGATAGATTGCGCGATTGCCGATACCTGACTTCAATAGACTTGAGACACGCATTTTGGCAAATACCTTTGGATGCTGATTCATGTAAAAAAACAGCATTTACAGTTCCGCGACGAGTTCTTTTTTAATATGTAGTATTACCCATGGGTTTATTTAATGCTCCAGCGACACAACAAAGGTTGATGGATAAAATTTTAGGTCCGATTTTAGAACAATCTGTTTTTATGTACTTAGATGATATTATCATTGCGTCTAATACTTTTATAGAACATGTGTCTACTTTAAAAGACGTGTATAATCGGTTATATGAAACAAACTTAACGATTAATCTATCCAAATGTGAATTTTGCAAAGATAAGTTAACTTATTTGGGATTTGTTGTGGATAAGCATGGTTTACATACTGATCCAGATAAAGTCAATGCTATAATTAAATTTCCTAAACCAAAAAATGTGGCGGAAATTAAGATATTTCTAGGCATGGCGTCTTGGTATAGACGTTTCATAACCAATTTTTCAACAATTGTTGCTCCCCTTTGTGATTTAACCAAAGGAAAAAAAAGACTCAGGTTCTAAAATGGACTGAGGACGCTGAGCAAGCTTTTGATAAGGTAAAGTCTTTGTTAATATCTGCTCCGATTCTTTGTAGTCCCAATTTTTCGGAAATTTTTTATATTCACTGTGATGCATCGAATTATGGTGTTGGGTGTGTATTAGTTCAATTTGATAAAGACAAACAGGAACATGTCATTGCTTATGCTTCTCAGACATTGAACCAAGCGGAAAGAAATTATTCAGTAACCGAACGCGAACTATTAGCCGTCATTTTTGGAATTCAAAAGTTTAGACCGTATACTGAGGGAACTCACTTCAAGGTAATTACAGATCACTACTCCTTAAAGTGGTTGCAAAATATTAAAAATCCAACTGGAAGACTTGCCCGTTGGTCCGTTAAATTACAACAATTTGATTTTGAGGTAATTCACAGGAAAGGAAAACACAACATCGTACCTGATACTTTATCTAGGTCACCCTTAGAAACTAGTAGTTTAGAATTAGATAACGCTGACGTAGATTCTTGGTATTTAAAGATGATGCAAAAAATTACCGAATATCCTGAAATCTATCTGGATTGGCGTATTGAAGATGTGAAGTTGTTTAAATATGTCGCAAATCGTCACAACGCTGTTTCTAACTTGATTGAATGGAAAGAAGTAGTTCCAAAGTTAAAACGACTCTATCTCCTTAAGCAGTTTCATGATCCACCTCTGCACATTTTGGAATTTTTAAAACCTTTTCTAAACTCTGTGAACGGTATTATTGGCCTAAGATGAATGCCGACGTTTCAAAATATGTGCGCAACTGTGATACTTGCTTGAGTACTAAAACATCTTCGTGTGGAAGACCAGGGCTGATGGGAAAAGAAAAAGTCGTTAACTTTCCATTTCAATTGATTAGTATGGATTTAATCAGACCATTACCACGATCCAAAAAGGGAAATACAATGTTGTTAGTAGTTTGTGATTGGTTGACAAAGTTTGTTTTAGTACACCCGTTACGAAATGCAACAGCCACCGGTATTTGTGACTTTATTGAAAATCACGTATTATTAGTTTTTGTAACATGTCAAACAGTTATGGTAGACAATGGACCTCAATTTGTGTCATCAGAATTTAAAAAACCGATGGAGAGATACAAGGTACAAAACATATAATGCACATTGCCATCCGCAAGTCAACCCTACGGAGCGGGTAAATCGAGTAGTTGTCACCGCAATACGTGCTTATATTAAAACTGATCATAAAACCTGGGATCAAGAAATTTACAAGATAGCTCAAGCGATAAGATGCGCAGTACACGAAGTAACTGGGTACACGCCATCGTTTTTAACTTTTGGTCGAACTACACCCATCCATGGTGATTATTACGGAAAACTTTAGTCTACTAGAATCTGATTTAGAAATTGGGGATCGTGAGCAGTTAGTACATGATATTCACGAATTAATGCCTTTATTTAAAGAAGTTAAAAATAAACTACATTGAGCTTACAGTCGTAATGCCAAATACTACAATCTTCGTAAAAGGCCGCTGAAATTCAAAGTAAACGATTTTGTTTGGAAAAGGAATTTTGTTTTATCCGATGCTACAAAAAATTTTACTTCCAAGTTGGCAGCTTATAAGTATATTAAATGTAAGGTTGTTGAAATTATTGGTGCATTAACTTATCGTTTAGTATCATTGGATGGAATACCTTTAGGAATTTTCCATATCAAAGATTTAAAACCTGACACTACTGGGAACATCACTTGATTTTCTTAGAAAATGGTTGTTTGTATATACTTAAGAATTTTTAAATAGTATATAGATTTTAGGTATTTGTTGGTAGTTATATTTTAGATTTTCTTCATTGGGATGATAAATCTTCGTTATTTGTACATAAGTTTTCTTTCTGTCGGAGACAGGTTTTTATTTTTGTTGGGGTGTGTAACAATTTATTATGTAGAATTGTTAATAATAATAAGATTTGCTTTTGGGTTGCATATATATATATATATTTAATTCTTCTAATTTACATTTAACATTTCAAACGTGCAGAGTTTAGTAAGGTCGCACATATCTTTAGATTACGATTCTTGTGGAAACGCGGGCACATTCACTTTTGGGATATTGAATGGATCTTTCGAGGTAGACCGTATAAATATTTATTAATTAAAAATACAACAAATAATTACAATTTATATTAACCTTAATTGGGATCTTCTAAACAGTTAAAGTTAACTGAAATTAATTATAAATATGAACGAGTTTTCCAATTTTTACGCAACACGGGATAGTTCAACACACATACGCTGTTCTTATCAATTACAAGAATTAAATATCATTTATCTAATTTTCATTTTTACAATCATTCCTGTAGAGATAATCTGTGTTTTGTAACTTTTAAGGGGAGGGTAAATTCGTAATAAAATAAAAAGCGAATCCTAATAAACAAATATAAACAAAAAAGGAAATTCAAAATAAAATAAAACGAATTCGTAAACGTTTACAACTATTTCTTGAATGCCTTCGCATTTTGACGAATTGCCTATCTCAAGAAAAGGGTATTAATTTCATTGTAAATAGAATTACTTTAATTTATCTGGTGTACAATTTTGTTGTATAAAATTTAATGGCGCTCAACAAAAGTTTATTTTATTAATAAATATCTATTGTCACACGAACTCATGACTTCTATTCCTCAATAAAAGTTAGCCGGCATCTAAAATCAGAACCTGTAAGTGATTGAGGTTATTACATATGATGCTAAAAGTTACTTGGCCATAACTTTTTTACCACCCGGTATATTGACGTTTCATTTCAATTAGTTTGTTCCCTTTTAATTTTGAGCAAAAAAGCTATACTTGGTCGATACCTCTCTCAGATCAACCGTTTTCGAGATATTGGTTGATGAACAGTTTAATTTAATTCGATATAATCCTTAGCTAATTAGAAATAAATGGGGAAATAAATAATAAAATTAAATAAATAAATAAATGTCACAAAATATCGCAAAAAAATTTTTTTTTAACACCCTGTAGGTCCCTAAACGAAGCGTTTCCGGACCTAGGTTTATATAAACTTTTCTTCTTATTTTTGGGTCTAGAATCACTACGCGAAGTTTGTCCGTAGAGTTACTGGACACCCTGTATAGTACTTTACTTAATATATAGATCAATACAAAAATGCATATACATTTTAATAATATTAAATAAGCCAAATTTAAATACTATGTCAATGTTTACAATTTTTGCCCCTGCTGTGTAATTATTTTCTTCATATAAATGGAAAGTATATAGTGCGTGTAGTAATAAAAAACGCAGGAAGCAATTACTGCATCAAAATTGGATTTTTTTTATTTCCTTTCTCTGCAGAGAATTGATTCGCCGAAATAATTTCTCTTCATATAAAATTTAAAAAGAGATGGTAAAACAGTTATATAAAAAAAAATTTTGAAAATAATCTTAGTTTGTAACTCGTTGGAAATTCCCGTTATTTAAGAAGTTGTATTTTAAGAATTACAGAAAAAGATTTGGAGGGATTTGTTTGTGTGTCACGGAAAAAGTAAACTTATACCGGTATCACTTTCACTATCGGTGACTTTCACACGAGACGTCGTTGCTTCAACATCATGATGTCTTATTTTAAAGTACGCATTGTTTAACTTGCATAATTTGTGTTGGTTTTAAATATTTTTTCAGGTAATTTTAATTGGTACTTTTGCACTACTCATTAAATCTACTTTGCAAGATTTACCCGCTCGACCAGAAATTTCCGACGAAAATCTGAACAAAGCCCTTAGTGATTCTAGATATCTTGCTAGGCAGATTAAATGCACACTTGGCGAAGTTCCTTGCGATTCCGTAGGAAAACGACTTAAAAGTAAGTATTAAAATTATATCCTTTCACGTAACTAAATTAATCTTGCCATTAGGCTTAGCACCTTTAGTACTTCAAGGATCATGTCCTCAATGTAGCCCGCAAGAACTTCGTCAAATTCAAAAAGTATTAGCTCATGTACAAAAAAATTTCCCCAAAGAATGGAATAAAATACTACGACAATACGGATCTGCGTAAATACCTACACTTTTTATTGTTAAAACATTCAAAACAGAAGTTTGGTAATATTTAATGTAAGTAATATTTATTATTAAAGAATATGTGTTTACGTCTACTTAATACAGTTGCGTAATTAAATGTTATTAACATGCTTCTAGTGTTTACAGAAGCTCAAAGAACTACGATGCTAGTTCGCTTCAATGAATACAAAAACATATGCTAGTGTAGGTCGAATAAAATAATAAAACTATTAAGGAATATCATTTTGACATTATTCTATTATTGTCCCGGGAGTTGCTACGCGTACGTATTTTAAAAATCCGACACTGGTACCTAGGTATTATGTTAAGATAATAATAAAAACGTAATTAAATGAAATGAAATGAAAATTAATGCTACAATACCACTAAACAATGGAAAGAGTATTGTGATAACTCAATTTTTTGGTATTTTTAACCACTTTGAATTAATGATAAATTTCGTCAATTCCGCTTATTAGGTTTTATTTACCAAAGTCAATTGCTTAATACAATTATTGTGCAAATAGAGAAAACAGGTACATTTTTGTAGGTCAACAGAATTAAAATGAAGGTGTAAAAGAATAACAAAATTGTTTAATTTATGACAATTCACGATTTAACTGTATAATGTTTACAGATAAGTGAGACAAATTATGTACCTACTACAGGATTCGTCACATAAGATACCCAAATCTTATCAACGCAGAATAATAACCAATAAAAACCATGCCAAACAAGTGGATAAAGCTCGATTTTTTTATATTCGTTAATAAGATTTACGTTTTAGGTGACAACCTACACCTACTCGTTATGTGGTATTTTATTGCAAATTAAGAAGGGCACTCGGCTGTACCTTAAAAAAGTACTTAGGGTAAAAAAATTTAGAACTAAAGCGGCTAAGAGAAAGTGTTTAAATTTAAGTTTGTAAAATCGCCGCTAGGAAGCTCAATTACACCCTTGAACTTTAAATCCCGTTTTTCGAGAAATATCCTTTTATTACAAATGGCTAAAATAGATACTGTCTTAAAGCTGATATGAATTTGCTTTTTTTTGTTAGATGCCGGAATAAATGTCAGTGACTTCAAATTGGCTGAACGAATTTTGTAAAAGTTGGAGTTGTTGAAAAGAACTTTTCTTAGGCTATTGACGCTGACTTGAGCAGATTAATTTAGATTGCATGTGTCCCCGCTAGAGAGCGTTTTACGTTCAATACTACAAATAAAATGAATTTTTTAAAAAATATTAAATACAGTAACATCACTTTTATTTCAAGAAAAGGTAGCCAAGTAAGGGTCTCCCACTAGTGACAACAGCATTTCGATATCTGTTTCCTAACCTGAAACATTAAAATGTCATTAATAATTAATTAATTAAGAATAAAAATTTACAGTTTTGCAGCAAACGGATTACAACAATAACGAGAAACAACAACCCAGATAAAACACTAAGGTCTCCGCGTTTTAATGTAAGATGTATGGTCTTGAACTAAAGCAGTTTATTACAAAATATTGTAATAACAATTAGTGTGGGTCAAATTGTTCGAAATGCTTTCCATCTTGTTGCAATATTAATTTGATGTATACTGAAACACTGCCTGATATAATTTTATACAGGGTGTCTCAGATAAGGGTGGCAATATTTCAAGGGTACATAGAGAAACTCCAGATTAGAGATTTGAGATAATAAATCTATGTCCGGAAATGCGTTGCTTCCGATATACAGGGCCTTGAAAAATTCAAAAATTAATATGTTTTGTCTGTATTTTGAAAACGCGTTGATCGATTTTCTTAAAATTTCCAGAGTATGTCAAGCAAAGTATTGGTCATATTTATGTGCCAATCCGACTCTTCTAAAATTTCCAGGACCGGACTTTCGGTTTTTCTCACTTAGTTTTAAAAGAAAATGTAGCACGCCACTGGTTTTTCCAAATATTGGAATCATTTTTCACATTCCCAATCAATTTGGAAAAGAAACGCTCTCTGTTTTTTCTTCTCCGACGCGTCGTTTCCGCGAAAAAATAAAATCCATTTGGATGTCTTTCAAAGAGCTCATTATCGAAAAACTTCAGGTGACAATAAAACGTAGTGAACAATGAATATTGTCATGGCGACAACGAAAAAAAATTAATACCGCAACTGGCAAGAGGTTTGAGTATCGTTGTCTTCACCTGAACTTCAAAAAACACTTGACTACTATATTAATTTTTGAATTTTTTCAAGGCCCTGTATATCGGAAGCAACGCATTTCCGGACATAGATTTATTATCTCAAATCTCTAATCTGGAGTTTCTCTATGTACCCTTGAAATATTGCCACCCTTATCTGAGACACCCTGTATAATTAGTTTGTAATCTAAAGCACTTGGATTTAAAAAATTTCGAATTTCGTGTCTACATAAAGGCAACATGCAATATTCAATCATATTGAATGAAAATTAATTGTTATTGACACTTTAAAAGTAATTTCAACAGTAAATTCATATACAGGCTGATCTAAATTAAGTACGCACCATTGCTATCTTGATTATTAATGATTTTACAAAATAGGTATACTACTAATGATTTTAACGCTGATTAATATGCAATTAATAAAAAAAACAATTGAATAACGCGTTTTTGAGCAAATCTAAAATTTAGTATTTTTTTTAATGGAACAAAAAATAAAATATTTATTAATTTGTGATATAAAAGTCTTGACACACTATTGCCTTAAAATTAATACCAAAGAAGTTATAGCTAGTTTTAGTTTTAGCATTGATGATAAAATTCGTAAAGATGCGCAACCTATATGGACGAAATGTGACACAAAAGTACGATGAAAAATAGATGGCTCTACGACGAGATTCTCAGTTTCCCCCTCCATTTTTTTATGTCAGTTCCACCGTACCTGTCTCAATGCGTGTATCTTGAATATGAATATGAAAGTGGTTTGAGGTTCGAAGTTACTTCATTGTTACAAGATACTGCATTGATTATAAAATTAGTTACCGTAATTTTTGTGACGATTAGTAATTATGAATACGTTAGTTGCACTAATAATTAAAAGAAGAGCGTAGACGCCGTGGACATACGTTTTTTTAATTTCTTACAAAAATGTGAAACCTACAAAGGACTACAAAAAAATTGTGGAAAAATTTGTATTGCGGTTGTGGATATTGACACTTTAGGAAATAAGTTAATATGTGAAAAACTTTTTTACCCTCCGAAATTATTATAAACAATAAACGTAAATTATTAAGTGTATAATCAGTGCCTGTAAAATTCTAGAAAGAAAGTAAGCAAATATTTTTATTTACCCGTTAGGTTTCTTTTAATTCCAAATAGATGAGATAAACATTATGCTTATGCAGTCATGTAGCGTACGTATAACGGGTGATCTGCGTAGAAGAGGCGTGCATTAAAAGTTTTTTAATATGCAGAAACTTGAAATTTAGTACGCGGCCATAATCGATCATTTTCGTTCTACCTAAAATAGTTTTAGACCTTCGGCTATACAGGGTGTGCCAAAATTGCTATCAAATTTCTTATTTTAAATACAAACCTATAATTCTGTTTACATCAGTCGATTGGCCATATAATTCTGAGTTTATATAATCTATATAACTATATGTTGTAGTACTTTATAAGACAAGTTAAATTAAATTTGAAAAAATTTTAAAATTTGATTAGGTAAGGTCATGTTTGAGATCAAAGGTCAAACATATTTTAATTGTATATGTTTTTAATTGAATTTAATAGAATATTGACAAATATACTTTTTATTACATTGACATGACATTGTTATTATTTATTTTTACATTGAAATTGTAACCAAATATTTTGAATGTCAGCAGGTACTGATTCATTCCAACCCGTACGGGTTTGCCATAATTTCTGAATAATTAATTTAGCAGTTACTATTACTGGTGCCAGTGATCCAATCGGATCAAATATCTTACATATGGATGCAAGTATTTCACGTTTTGTATTAACTGACCTTTGTGAATTGGGAATAGAATATTTAATTAAATCATTTACAGGATTCCATAAGATTCCTAATGTACGATTTTCATATTTGGGTCCTATAGAAATTATATTCAACTCTAGATTATCGTTAATATAAAATTGTGGCAATAGATGAACCTGGTTTGTAAGCCATTTGCGAAACTCAAAACCACCTTTCTTTAAAATCATTGTAACATCGCGTTGTATTTGCAACAATTGTTCAATAGAATCGCTTCCTGTTAACAAATCGTCTACATAAAAATCAGACTTGATTATATTACTTGCTAATGGAAATTGATTATTATAATCTTTTTCTAATTGATGTAAGCATCTTATAACAAAAAAACTAGCAGATGCTGTTCCGTAGGTGACGGTGCTTAAAGCATAACATTTTAATGGGTTTTCGGAATTTGATCGCCAAAATATTTTTTGCATAGCTCTATCATGTTCATGTACTAAAACTTGTCTATACATTTTTGAAATGTCACCAGCAATTACGTAGTTGTGCATTCGAAATCTCAGAATTATTGAAAATAAATCTTTTTGTATAACTGGGCCTACATGTTGAATATCATTTAAGGATAGACCACTGGTAGTTTTCATGGAAGCATCAAATACTACTCTAACCTTTGTTGTCAAATTTGAATCATTAATTATTGCATGATGAGGTAAATAATAACTGCAGTTATCATTATCTGCATCTTTAACTTCTGACATATGATTTAGTTGTAAATACTCATTCATAAATTGAACATAATCGCGTTTCAATTGTATGTTCTTATTTAATCTATGCTCCAAATTATAAAATCCTTTGAATTTCCTAATTGATTTTTATTTAATTTAAATGGAATTCGTACTATAAATCGTCCCTCTAAATTTCTTTCAAAATTGCTTACAAAATGTTTTTCACAAAAATCGAGGTGATTATATTTGACTTTATAATTTACTTGCTGTTCAAATTCCCAAAATTGTTTGATAGAGGAATTTAAATCATCATTGATGATCGACATACAATTTACACAGTTTCTTATACTGTAGCTATGCATAATGTTACCAGTGACTAGCCATCCTAATCTAGTTTTAATTAAATTAGGTTTATTGGCACCTAAACTTATTATTCCATTTTTTAAAATCTCAGAAAACACTTGAATTCCTAGTAAGACATCGATATCTGCCCTAACATTAAATTCAGGGTCTGCTAATAACATATTATAAGGAATATCAACTTCATTTTTATCAAATGTAATTGATGGCAACTTTTCAGTTGTATTATTTAACACTAAAATGATAATTGATCTTCATAAGAATTATAGCAAGATCTAATTGTTGTTACAACTTCTTTATGAACTTTTGTTGTGTTTTGTCCTACACCACTAATGGCCAATGTTATCGGTTTACCTTTTAAATTCAATTGGGAAGATAATTTTCAGTTATAAAATTACTTTGAGCACCACTATCTATAAAGGCTCTGCATTTAACATAGTCACCCTGAACATTTGTTATCTTAATAACTGCGGTACATAATAGCATTTGGGAGATGGCAGTAATACTGGTTGAATGACTAACTATTGGTGCCTCTGTTACTTGACTTTCCGCGTTATCTTCGATTGTGAAAGTATTATTAATCGTTTCAATTGAATTTGAAGTATTATCCAAAGAATTTCTTTTTCAAAATGAATTAAAGTGTTATGTTACGACACTTTATGCATTGGAGATAATCTACAATCTCTTTCACTATGATTAGGATGTAAACAATTTAAGCAAAGTTTTAATTTACAAACTTCTTTATACCTATCAGAAATTGGCAAATTCAAAATTTATTGCAAACGTATATTGTATGATCGCCTTTACAAAAGAAACAGGAGTGGGTACCTATGCTGGCAAAAACTTGTGATTGACGTTTTTTAGGATAAGATTGATTGTTCATTGTACTAATTGAATTGCTTAATTGTTTATCTGATTGTAAGTTTTGCAGCAAATCACACCTATTTTAAAAATATCGCTATTATCTGCACCGGTGCACCCAGAAATGTCGCTTGGAGGGGCTATTAAAAAAATTAAACTGTATGCAGACGTAATATACACACTACCTTTGTTTGTTGTGACGTAAATAATAACTACACTATTACGTTTACGTAAACACAGTTTTAATAAAATAGAAAAAAGGTACAGTTAATGAAGTTTTTTCTTAATTACATTTACAAAACCAAATTTAATCTTCGCGGACCTTTTTTTACAAGAACATTTATTACTTCTTCCGAATAAACAGAAATATCTCTGTGGACATTTAGGCTAACCAAACCATTAAGTCGAGTTTCTCCCATATTATTCCTTAAATATGTTTTACTCTTCTTAAGGTTGAAAAAGTTCGTTCAGGTGTGCTTGTAGATACAGGTAATGTAGAAAACACTTTTAAAAGTACATGTAAGTTCGGAAAAAATCTATACTACAAACATTTAGCGCATCAATGGCGTTTTTGGGCAATAATTTTTTTGGTGGTGCAGAATTTGTTATACCACATTTCAAGTTCAGCTGTTAGGCAACCAACTCCTATACAGTCTAAATCATTTTTGTAAATTTCTGCTAAACACATAATATCCTCTTTTTCTTTAGATGCTTTATTTCCAGTTGGAAGAAGACAGGCAAAGCCGATAAGAATATTTTGGTGTTTGCTAAACCTTTCTTTCAATGTAGAAAGTAAGTTATCTAGCCATGGGAGAAAAATTGCACGTCGAAAGTACTCTTCAGCAGTTTCCCTTGAACATTTGTTCTATGGGTTTGCCGTCCCTTAATGAGTCTTGGCACTCTAATATCTACCCCAAGAATTTCGCTCATACAAATTATCTTTTCAAAAATATTGTTAAATTCTTCTTCTGCGTTTTGTCGTATTTCTTCTAAGAATACAATAACATTATTTGCACATAAAACAGCAGCGGCAAGATCAGAATCGGTTGACTGAAGTTTTTTGCTTAGCGGCAACGTATAACTCAGCAGTTTTTCTGCTGAAAACAAAGCAACTAAAAATTCGGATTGTTTTATGGTGCTCAGCAAAAGAAATGCTTTAGATGAAGTATCTTTATCTTCCCATTGCGCAATTTCTTCTAGCGCTACAGCTGCAGCATGAAGTAGCTCAACAACAACCATTATTGATTCATGCATTTGAACCCATCTAGTAGGACAAAGCTGCTTGAGTTTAGTCCTCTGAGACTCGGGAGAAATTTCATCAATTTTTTCTTTTAGTACAGTCTGCCTCTTAGGAGTATTAAAGAAATCGTATAGTTTACTTACTGTACCAAAGCAATTTCGTATAGAAGTTACATCTGAGGAATTAGAAATGGCTAAATTTAAGCTATGCGCAAAACAATGGACGTATAACGCATTAGGATATATATTCGAAATAAATGCTTGTACACCTTTAAATTTGCCACTCATAGAAGCAGCACCGTCATATCCTTGTCCTCGAAGAAAAGCCGTATTTATTCCTCGTTCCTGTAGTCCACGTAAAAGAGTATCGGCAAGATATTCTCCTGTTGTACTTTGTACCGGCATAAACTGTAAAAATTTTTCTTGAATTAAATATCCTTCTGTACTGTCATATTTAACATATCGTAAACACACACTAAACTGTTCCGAGCAGGAAATATCAGTAGTTTCATCTGCTAACACAGAAAAACACTTTGCATCATTAACTTCTTTAACAATTTTGTTAATAATAATATCGTTACAAGCATCAATTATTTGGTTTTGAATATTCCAGCTTATATATGTTGCATTTTACTACAAAATTGAAAATGCCTTTTAATGTTTCATCACCACTACGAATACGCTTCCTTAGCAGAGCCCGAAAATTTCCTTCATTTTCCAGAGGTGTATTTTGAATGTCAAATTCTCCGTAATCTTTATGTCCTCGAAGAGGAATGTTTTGCCGCCCGCAGAAAATGACTGTTTCTATAATTGGTTTCAACATTAACCTGTTTTCTTCTACTTGTTTCAATCGAGAATTATCAATAAGCTTATCCACTGAAGTATTTTTGTTATGTACAATTCTTAGAAATTCTTCAGCTTTTAAAGTAGCGTGTCGGTGATAGAGGGACATTTGGTGGTTTTCGAATTTTCTATAGCTTTCTTCCATCCAAAGAAACCGACTTTTACCAGTTGACCGGTACTTTGCGCAGATGTCATGCCAACTTCTTTAGGTGCAAAATTAAACACACTTTGCAATAAGCACCATCCTCAGTTTGTGAATAAGCCAACCACTTATATTTGTGTAACCACGAAAAAGAAAATTTTCTGTTTTGATTACCAATTTGACGAGATGGAAATTCAAAGCTTTCATTTGGAACCAAAACATTGGTTAATATAGTAATTTTATCTAATTCCGTTAACATTAACTTATTTTTAAAAACAGAAATATCTCGAAACAAATTCACTTCTGGGCGCAAGTTTAAAGTTGGTAAGTTATCGATTACGTCACGATTTGTTTCAACAACGGTTCCACATACATTTGTTTCTTCACTTAAACTAGCACTACCACAATCCAAAGGAAAGTTGTTTAAAGTTGTTTCCGTCTGGTCATCGCACTTTTTCTTCATAGCAATGGGAAAGAAGTGCGTTATTTTGTTAATCTTCCTTTTCTGACTCATTGTCTGTTTGATAGGAATTATTATTACTGGCACGAATTCGATTAAGAAGAAAGGCAATATTACAGGATAAATAATAATACTAACCCATGTACAATAATGGGCCGGCTACTTTCTCGGTCGGTGGCTCAGGAGGTGGCTGCATGTGCATGGAACAAAATAAGCGGTAATAGTGGTATCACTACAACCTAGCCTCAATCAGCAGTTACAATGCAAGTATTGCAAGTTCAAATACGTAAATATTAATGTTCGTTTCGAGAAATGCAAAACAACTTTTCAACATCCGTGCGGTTCCCGCAAAGATTAAGTAAACATAAATTAAAATGCCCAAAACAAAGTCCACATTTAGAAAAATACTCACACCCTTGAAAGGAAAAGGATTACCGTAATGCGTAATGTAAGAAAGAAATGAAGATAAGTTGCGTTTTGAAAAGAAAATTAATTGTTTTCATAGCGATAACAACAATAACTGTGTTCACTGTTCAATATTCTTCGAAAGTATTAACCGAGCGAGGTAATAACAATAAACGTTAGTATTTGTGTAGTGTAAGGATTAAAATAATAAATAAGTGACGTGTTTCCTACACAAAAAGATTCTTTAACTCTAGGTAAATTTAGTTTACCCAGAAAGAGAGATTATTGTGTTCGAAATTCCTTGAACAGACTTTTTGTCATCGACAGTAAAAGCATAGTTCGATTTTACTGTTGTATTTGCTATTTTCTCCAAATTGTTGTCAAATTTTCAGGGCGATTTACCCGAAGGTAACTTAGAAATTACTTGTATGTTTCGATCAATGTTATTTAAAAGTTTTTTTAAACGTGCATAATACGATTTAACTGAGTGTAATTTAGTAGAAATTACATACATCATTATTGCATCCATTGATTAACAGGTTCTCCCATATTTTCTAAAGATCTAAGATTTTTTGTAATATTATCGAATAAATTTCTTAAATCTTTTGGATTTTCCTTATGAAGACATGGATAGTCCATGATAAGCTTTATGTGATTATGAACTATTAAGCCCTTATTTTGAAATCGATCATGTAATAATTGCCACGTTATTAAATAGTTATTATCATTGGCCTCGATATTTTTGATTATATTGCTAGCCTCACGTCCTAAAGCAGAACGCAAATAGTAAAACTTTTGGATATTTGACAAAGCAGTGTTATTGAGCACTAAACGCATCGCGAAATTCCAACCAATGTTCATATTGTCCATCAAAATTTGAAAGTTTAATTGTAGGCAATTTTATGTCAATGTTATTTTGATGATTTGAGTTGGATGTACACGTATTAGGACTAGTCTTTTTTGAATTAAACGAGTTTATGGTCTGGTTGATATTAGATACCAATTCAAAGTACGCATTTTCAAATAATTCCCTGTAATTGTTTTCATCGGTTTCGTTGGTAAATTCATTCAAAATTTCTATTATTTCTATTTGGGATTGAATTTCATTGTAATCTCCTAAAATAGGTTGTAGTTTGTTTAAGCGGCATTGCAATTGCGAAATAATCGAATTATCAATTGATGATAAATTGAGTTTATGAAAATAATTGGTTTCTCTAGTTAAATAAGATTTTAATTGACTACGTTTAATTTTGAGTACTGAAAATTCTTGAGTTTCAGTCATTGTAATGGATACAGACAAAAAAAAGTACTTACTCGTTACACTACCACGTATAAAAATGATTGTCTTGGAATGGGGGATAGCGCGTTTCTTTTGCTCTTTGTGAAAATGGTGGTTAATTGCTTCCTAGAATTCTTCATAGTATCCAGCTCGTCGAAGGACCATATGTTAATGCTTGCCGTGAAGATCTTAAGTTTTTTTTATAAATTTCTTCTACGACTGCAATCTTATTTTAATTGTATATGTTTTTAATTGAATTTAATAGAATATTGACAAATGTACTTTTTATTACATTGACATGACATTGTTATTATTTATTTTTACATGGAAACTGATAACAAAAAAATATCAAGTAAAATCTGGTTATCTGATTATGCTTGTAAGCCTTAACACGAATATATGTATATATATATATATATGTGTAAATATCTCAAAAAGTATTCCATGTACACAGTCGTGTAATATATCAATGAAAAGGGAATTGCAAGCCAATTCCAAAATGCATTTAAAAATATTTTATCATTTTGGGTTCAAAAGTTATTTTAGTTTTAAAATTTTTGGAAAATATTGACTTTTTTGTTTCATAATCTGTACTAACGTGCAATATATCAATCAAAAGCGTGTCAAAAGCCAATTCCAAAACTGTTTTACTAGATTGGGTTCAATAGTTATTGCACTTTAAAAGTTTTTTTGAAGATTTTGACTTTTTTGTTTATCAACTTGCATTGCCCAGTAATATAGCAATCAAAAACTGATTGAAGGACAGTTCCAAAACTGCTCTCAAAAATGAGGTGGCATTACGGGTTATTGCACTTTTAAGTTTTTTATCAAGCATAACATCGTGTAATGTAATGTAACTCTAGTATTTATGTGTTCTAATCAAACGTAGAATTTTTTGTTCTACGCAGTTCTGGGCTCTCTCACTTCTAGTCAACTTTAGTCTTTTTTTTCTAGTCAACTCTGGTCTTTCTCTTTTCTAGTCAAATCTAGTCTTTTTCTTTTTTATCTAGTTTTTTTCTTTTTTAGTCAACTCTAGTCCTTTTCTTTTTTTTTTGTATCTTCATTTTTAAACAACTTAATGCGCTTGCAACCTTATTTTCATTAAATAATAACAAACATCTGATTTTCTTGAATGCCGTATCCCTAAATTAGGCTGGTAAATCCTATTGAGGTGTTTTTGCACCGGGGTTTTCAGTAGGTGCTCAGTATGACAAGAAAAGAGAAAGACTAGAGTTGACTAAAAAAGAGAAAAACTAGAGTTGACTAGAGAAGAGAAAAACTAAAGTTGACTAGAAATGAGAAAGACCAGAACTGCGTAGAACAAAAAATTCTACGTTTGAGTAGAATACGTAAATACTAGAGTTACATTACAATTACACGATCTTAAGCTTGATAAAAAACTTAAAAATTACCATAACTTTTAAAACCCGTAATGCCACCTCATTTTTGAAAGCAGTTTTGGAATTGTTTTTCAATCAGCTTTTGATTGATATGTTACTGGGCAATGCAAGTTGATAAACACAAAAAGTCGAAATCTTCAAAAACACTTTTTAAAGTGCAATAACTTTTAAACCCAATCTAGTAAAAACAGTTTTGAAATTGGCTTTACACGCTTTTGATTGATATATTGCACGTTAGTATAGGTTGTGAAACAAAAAGTCGATATTTTCAAAAATTTTGAAAGTGAAATAACTTTTGAACCCAAATGTTAAAATATTTTTAAATGCATATTTAAAATTGGCTTGCAATTAATTCCCTTTTGATTGATATATTACACGACTGTGTACATGGAATACTTGATGAGATATTTACGAATATAGACTTTTGACCTCAAACATGACCTTACCTAATCAAATTTTGAAATTTTTAAAATTTAATTCAACTTGTCTTATAAAGTACTACAATATATAATTTTATTTTTAAAATCCATCGAAAGCCAAAAATTTGAAAAAACGAGCGAGGTTTTTCAAGTTTCTGATTTATCTGAAACTTTTAATGCACGCTCTACGCAGATTACTCTGTGTAGCGATCGAAAGGGTTTCTAAGAAAATTGAAAAGTCCTTTAACAACTTTTTGTTATTTGTTATTGAACATAAAAACTTGTCATTAGAAGCTAAACTAAAAGTTTTGTGTGTAATTAATTTTGAAAAAAATATTCAAAATTAAATATAATTGACTCAGCGTATCCTTATCAGTGAGTTTATGTTATTTTTACTTCTTAGAATCAACTTGCGCATCTAAGCAAATTACAACGAAGGACGTCCTTCTCGATTCAAAAAAACTCAGTAGATGCATCTTTTATAACTGGGTCCGAAGCGAGTAAATTGTTTATGTAAATAATAACCACAATTATATGGAAATACATAAAAATGATATTTTTTATCATAACTTGTATTGATGCAAATACATTTTATTTCTTACAAATTAAATTGTTGTTATATTTAAGTTTGAATCAAAATTTAAAAACAATTTGCAAATCCAAGTTGAAAAGGTATGAATGTGAGATATGTAGAGAAAAAATAATTAAGTGAGAGGAAGATTTATTTTCTAAAAATGAACTTTATTTAATGTGTAAAGATTATGAAGCCGAGCATATTTAGTTTGTATCTTACTTATCAAAAGTATTTAAATTGTCATTCGCTATTCATAAATGTACAAAAGGTATCGTTAAAAATATTTTTACATGTTTAACATCAGAAAGCAAACAATTTTCTTAAGTTTGTATTGAACATAAGACATTTACTATCAATTTGTTAATTAAATTAAAAATAAACGCTACTCTTAAAGAGGATCCGGAAAACTAGAATTAGGAAAATATTTTTAAATTCAAAAATTAGCAATTTTTTAACAATTTTTAATAATTTAATGAATGTATTTAACCAATTGACTTTAACTTAACTCCTATTTTCCAAAAATGAATTATTGAAGTTTGAAAAAAATTTAAAAACAATTCGCAAATCTAACTATTATGATACACTAGGATAAATTCGTAGCAAGCTAAATTACATGAGTGCACATTTTTTATTGTGCACGTGCAAGTTATTTATGTTGCGAACAAACGAACGTCTTTGGAAACTGCCGAGTTTGATTTCTTGAATCATTCTCGTAGGTAGAGACCGATGTTGTATGTATGCGAAGCAGTAACAGAATCAATGTTACAATATTAAACCGTTCGCAGCAGCACTTTCCCAATGAACAGTTTGTTGGCCGAGGGGTGAAAGAGGCATTCGTTGCTTATAGGAGATGTAGTTACGAAAAAATATTAAGGCTTGTGTATCTTTACAAATTTTATAATCAATGGTTTTAGTTTTAGTTATTTTGGAAAATCAATAATAACCAAGATACAGTGCACAGAAGCAAACATCGTACCCGGAAAATATGCCAACTAAATTTAAAAATTGATAGTGGGAATGCAATCCACCAATCACAATGCAAATTGCCCTAGCAGTATACTCGTCGACGAAAGTTTGTTTGTTGTTGTTTTTGCTGCTCACGAGCTTGTTATTTCGTTCGTTTTCTTCTTATTTGTTTCGCCAAGTGTACTAACTTAGAGCACAGCGACATTGTACCCGCCCACCACGTCGCATGTTTGCTTCTGTCAACTGTAGCAATGGTGCTCACTTAATTTTGATCAGCCTGTATATTTTGCTAAATGAACCAAAATTTGTCAATTTCGTTTGAGCCGTTTCAGATTTTTGATAAAGAAAATAATTTTCAATATTAATGCTATCCATTAGTAAAATGCGATTTTTGCAAAAAAGGTGCGATTTACCAAATCATATGTAGACCACCTTTTTGTGGCCCATAAGTCATTTAATCCACATATGATAAATAAATCTTCCTTTATCTATTGACATAGATATTTCAAATGTTTAATAATTACAAATCTTAATTTCTCCGCCAGTGGATTCCTTTTCGTCAGAATTTTATTCTGACATTTTTTGAACTATAAAACGGTGTAAACGTTCCAAATTTTAGGAAAATTGCTTAGGCGGTTTGAAATTTATATCAAAAAAACGAAACTAAGCAAATTTTGACTATGCTGAGTTTTAAACCGACTCATGGCCGTTTGCACCAATACAACTTAAACTTAGGTAGCACTTAAACACAATCGTTGCTATGGTTTTAACAATTGTATCTAAGTTTTTAAGCATAGCTTAAGTTTAACTCGTGTCGGTGCAATCGGCCATTAGTATCATACATGACGTCAGCAAAGCGCTTGATCACTTTCTCATAACATCCACTTGACGGGCGGCGTGTGATTACTCATCAAAATACCCCACACGAAATTCAAAGATTGTGGTCTCAAGGTCTGAACCCTAACGTTCTACACAAAGGCCAGGGATGCGTTAGTAAATACTGATCAGGTTCCTTCTGTAACGGGTGTGGTTGTAGAATTAAAACTTCGCCACGGCGGTTTCTTACTAAATCTTTTTTTTTTCACAACGGGCAAAATCTAGGTTAAAAAGCTTTGACGGTTCGTAAAAAGAGAAAATAGCCAAAAAAATTGTCCACGTGTGCCATAGTTAGAAAATAATTTTGCCTTAATTTTAATGTTAAAAAAACTTTAATTCATAATAAAATATAGAAATCTAGCATAAAATAACTAAACTATTATAACTATTATAAAAAGTAAGAGCCGCCAGTAACTGTTTTGAAAAAGTTGGATTACTCTCGTCTACTTTAAAAATCGGTTTCAAGTTGTTGTGAAATCAATTCAATTCAATTCAATATTTATTTTGTCTTAAAAAATTTTTTCTATAACAAAAGATTCAGTTTTTCCTTTACAATATAAAAAAAAAATAATAAAAAACAAGATAATATTTCATTAAATTATAACTAATCCCTGTTTCCTTCTTCAACCTTCCATCCCTCTCTTCTCTAAACTTTTAGTATTTTTCTTTTCCTCTCCTCCATCCCTTTCCTCCTCTCCAACACTTCCCTCATCCATTGTTTTCCTTCCCCTTTCTCTCCTAGTAGTAACTTCCATTCCTTTTCCTCATGTCTTGTTTCCCTGCATCCCTCTTTTATATGTATTATATTTTCCCATTCATCCCCACACAACCTGCATACTCTCTCCTCATCACTCATCCAATATTTATTTTCATTTTCTTCATTACCCATTCTGAACCTTGCAATCATTCTTATTTCATTCATTCCTTTTCCTTCTGTTATGTACCTTGGTGTCTTGTCTGTCATTATTTTTATGTATTTCTCGTTATATTTTCCTTCCTTTATTTTTGCCCTTCTTTCCTGCTTCTGAGTATCTTTATCTCTTGCAATTATTTCCTCTTCCATCTTTCTCCCCCCTCTCTTAATCTCTTTATCTCTTCTCTCGCGTATCCCACTCTTTCATAGTATTTTCTTGTTTCTTCTTTCCCATATTTTACCTTCTGTGCCTCGATCTCTTTCAAACTTCATAAAGTATTTCATTTTCCTTCCTACTTCCCATTTTTCTTCATACCTTACTGCAATTCTTCCTGCTTGTATCCTTATTTTTTCTATTTCTAGCTCTTCTTCCACTATATACCCGGTGTCTCTTTCTCTAGTCCTAACGTCCACCTCCAGTATTTCTCCTGTATCTTCTCCAGCTCTTGCCATTCCCTCCAACCCCAAATCTCCGCTCCATACAGTACCACACTTCTTACCAACTTTTCAAACATCCATCTCCTTTTCTCTATATCTTTACCAAATATCCTTTCCCCTAACCCCCATACTTGTCCTACTATTCTATTTCCTTTCATTTTCATCTCTTTTATATGGTCTCCATCTTTGTTATCATATCTGATGTTGTAACCTAAGTATCTATACTTGTCTACTCTCTCTACCTCCTCCCCCACCACCATTTCACCTCCTTTCGTCTTCCTTTTCTTTTTTAAATTCCATAATTTTTGTTTTCCCGACATTTGCTGCTAGTTTTTATTTTCTAGGTATTTCTTCATAAATTTAACTACTCCTCTCATCTCTTCTTCATTTCTCGCTATTGCCACAATGTCATCCGCATAAGCTAAAACCCATATCTTTTTCCTTCCTACTACTATTCCTCCTACTTGATTTTTTCCATTTCCTCCTCAAGATCACTAATGTATATAGGCTTAGCGGACATCCCTGTTTTAGTCCTTTTCCGTCCTAAATTCTCTACCTAGCTTCTTCCCTACCCTCGTTCTACACCTTGTTTCTTCGTATATTTCCTCTATTGCATTTTTTATATCTCTGTTTATTCCTACCTCCTCCATCCTTTTCCATAATCCCCTCTTTCCACATTATCAAATGCCGCTTTAATGTCTAGAAATATTGCGTACATCTTTCCTCCTTTCTTTGCTAACTCTTTATTAATTATGTGCTTTAATATGTATATATTGTCTATCGTTCCTCTTCCTTTCCTAAATCCTGCTTGCCAATCCGGTATTATATTCTTTTCTTCTATTTCTTTTCCAATTTTTTCTAACTATTTCCGCATATATCTTATAGCTCGCATTCATTATACTCACTCCTCTATAGTTGTTCGCTTTCTTCCTATCTCCCCCTTGTAAATTGGGCATATTATTGCCTCTCTCCATTTTTCTGGAAACCCTTCTCCTTTCCATATTCTCTCGAATACTTCTCTTACTTTTTCTCTCATTCCTTCTCCGATGTACCTCCATTGTTCTCCTTGTATTCCATCCGTCCCTTCTGCTTTTTCTTTTTTACTTTATTTATTGCTCTCTCCATTTCTTCTTTTCCTATTCCACCCTCTCTGTGTCTTATCTTTTTTTCCAACTTCTTCATTTCTTGCTTTTTTTCACTCTCTCCTACTAACTTCTTACAGTGTTCTTCCCATTTTCCCCATCTATATTTGCTTCCATCCTTCCTCCTTTTTTCCTCTTTTTATTAATGAATTCCCATACCTGTCCTTCATTTTTATTTCTCTAATCTTTATCTCGGTTTGTTTTTATGTTCTTCTTTATTTTTACACATATTCCCTTAAAATTTACTTTTAACCTTTTGTATTCATCTATCTCTATCTTTCCTTTTTCCATTTCCTTCTTCCTTTTCTTAATTCTTTTTCCCCTTCTCGCATTCTCCGTTCCACCAATCTTTTCTTTTCCCTAATTTTTGTTTTCTTAATCTATACTTTATCTTCTCTGTTGCCAATTCCATCCTGGCTGTAATTCTCTCCATCTCTTCCTCCACCTCTCCTTTAGTATTTACTTCCTCTTCCATTTCCTCTTTATATCACATAATCTATTACTGACTGGCCTCTTTCTCCTACATATGTAAATTCCCCTTTTCCTTCTTCTTCCAAATTTCCGTTCATTATTGTCCAATCTCTCTCTTCACATAGTTGTATCAAAATTTTTTCCTGTCCGTTTATTTTCTTATCCATTGATATCCTATTTCTTATCTTTCCATTTACCATTATTCCTCCCTCCTCTCCTATTCAAGCATTCAAATCTCCTCCTATAATCAAATTGCCTTCATCCCTTTCTTCTATTGCCTTTTCTATAATTGCTTTCGTTGTGTCCATTTTCTTTCCATATATCGTAAAAATATTATACTTTTCCGTCTTTACTCTGATTTTAATCATCCCCTCTACATTTTGTTCTTTTATTTCCTTTTCTATTTCCCATTATTTTCTTTTTCCCACTATTAGTCCTCCTTTCGCCCTTTCCTTCCTCTCTTTTCTCTTTGCATACTGAATTTCCCATACATATTCTTTCGACATCTTATCTTTCCTTGTAGTCAATTCTAAACTACTATTTTAAAACCCTTTATATAGTTCCAAAAATCTACACCTTTGTATTATATCCCCGCAATGTTCCAAAATAAGATTTTATCTATGTATATTTTGGTACCTTTCATTCTACTTGTTCTTTAGTATCTCTATTTTGTCCTCCAAACTTGACATTTTAATAATTACTATACCTTTTCTTATTTCCACGGCTTCTTCTATTTTCTTTTTTAATCCTAGATTCTTCTTTATCAGCTCCTCCATTTCTTGTTTTATTTTATTCTTTACTCCCTTTATTTCCATCCCCTTTACTACTAAATGTTTTTTCTTCTTTTTTCCAAGAGTTCTACTCTTTTCTCCAGCCCATCACACTTCTCCTCCAAGTATTTGCACTTTACCTCGAACTTCTCGCTCATTCTTTTTATTTCCTCTTTTATCTCTTTCATTTCCTCATTATTCTTCTCTTGCACCAATTTCATTTCCTTTATTTTTTTAACATTTCTTTCCATATCATTTTCACTTCGCCATCGTCTTCTTTTCTTTTTGTTACTTCTCTAAACCTTCTCTTTTCTTCTCTCTTCTCCTCCTCTTTCCCTGGTGATCATTCTATTTTTTACTTCTTCTAAATAACCTATACAGTTCTTGTTCCTGTCTTCTTTTTTTTGGACTGTATTCGACACTTCCGAATCCGACATTTTGATAAATTATATAATGATATCTTTTAGACTAAACTAAAACGTCTATTACTTACTTATAATTATTTATAGTTAAATTACACTTCTATCCCAAGAGCAAATTAATATCACTTCCGTTCTTCGCGAACGCTTACAACCGAATCCTTGTTGTGAAATCAAAGTTGACAGTTTCCCTAGCTTGTACACTGTAATCTCTCAAACCTGCATTCGTTGCTTCACAGAATTCCATTACACAAATAAAGATAGCATGTATTTTCGGTGTAATTTGTATACCCAATTAAGAAATGATTATTTAATAATGTAAATTTTGTAAGAAATTTTTGGCAGGAGTTTCTTGAAATAGATCCTCCATGCATCGCCTCTTTTTGAAAGTGGCAATGTGTTGCCCTTCAATTGCAGGCTTCTAAGGCTAGTTTTAATAAACTGTTATCAAGAGTATTTACACTACCTAGAATTAAACAGAATTTTAAGACGAATAATGACGGTTAAGTAAAAAGAAGTACCTAAGAGTAAATGCAGTTCAGGCGGTGGAATTAAAAGGGTAGGTTGTCAATTTTTTGAAGAATAGGCTCATGTACACAATTAAAGAACAGTTTCGCGTTTTACGGGTCACTCCCACTTTCGACCCATTTGGTACAGTTATTTCGGATATTTTCAAATGTTGTTTATCCATCAAGATATTGAAACACTATACGAAGCCAGATTATTATCAACATTAGGGAGTTGCGAAATAAATCCCGCATTAAAATAATTTTCTTTTAGGTTCTTAGCAATAGCTAAAATAAAAATTCTTTTTACGCTGAAATCTTTTGCTCTATATCAATGGTCCTTTTTCGTGCTTGTATGTTTAAACAAACTTTGAAAAAACCTCTTCCTCCATCTAGGCTATTTTTCAGCACTTGTATATTTTCTTTTCTTATTCGTCGTTTCTCTAGAACTATTTTTAAAAAAGTCAAAAGATCTTTGCAAAAGACAATATTTCTAGCTCCACTAATTTAAGTTAAATACAATAAAACCAATAATTACTGGAATGCAGTTGAATTTTTGCAATATAAATAAGTTTATTTGTTTAGATTTAAAAACACAATTTTTATCTTTTGGGATTTTGGTTTTCTAGTTTTAAAAGAAGCTAAAAGAAGATTTATGTCAAAAATAAACTTGGACAATTTTTTTGACTATTTTAACTTTTTGGCGAGCCGTGCTATATTTATTCAAATCTACATTTGTAATTCAAGAATTTAAATAAATATTAGTCCCACGTTTTTTTTAAACGGGTTTTTCGCACAATTGTGACCAATGAATCCTTTATAAATTAACTTTGGCTACACGGTTATTCATACTTAAATTACATTGAATTTCATTCTCACGGAAAAATTGTTTTTCGTGGACGGTACGTGCACAAGGGATGATGCGAGTGCCGCTATTGTCGTTTTAAATCAGTCTACGATAGGCTTTCGCTGATTTTAGTTACGTGTGTAACGCACGTATGGGAATCTGAAATAAATAAGTTTCGGGTTTGAAGTAAGTTAGGAGTGTTTTTACCCGTTTCGCAAGTTTGCGGATATTCGTATTTCTTCATACGACCGAAAAATTTAACCTTTGAAGTTTAGTGGGAACTTGAAGTCCTTACCCAATTTTGCGATGTTATGATTTTAAAATTCCTGTACCACAAACATATTTTACTACCGAAAATTTATAGGACTATAGAACTGATTAAAAATTATGTTATTTTAAAGCGAATGAAATAACACTTAAATAAATTTTAGTTTAGAATAATATTAACTTTTTAAGAGTAGAATTCAAACTTATGAAAAAGAGGAAAATGAAAATTGGGCTTTAGAAAAAAACAGTTCAAATAAAAGTTATAGGTATTTTCAACAACTTTCCTTTCATAGCATTTTTTTATAGTTAATATTCTTGGAGATACTGTTAGACCAATATGTGGTTATCATATCTCAGAAATTACTTATTGGAGCAAAAAATAGTTTGGAAATAAGTTGTGTATAATGCAACTACAGACAACTTTTATTTAATTTAATTTAATTTAATTCGGTTCGATACATTATGCCGATAAATTAATCTGATCTGCGCCATTATAAGTAATACTTAGTGCCAAGTTCCATACGAATCGGATCAGTAGTTTTCTTGATCGGACCGACGGTCGACCTTTGACAGAAAATTATTTTTGCTTTATTATAACATACAAAAACCGGAAAAAATGGTTCATTTAATTGGAATTTTTTTTTACATAAGCTATATTTCTATCTCAGCATTGAATTGCGGGAGGGAATGGGGTGTTCGTGGAGGAAGGGTCCACTAGAGGGCTTGGGCTCATGTAGTAGAAACTTTTTTTTTACATAAGTTATATTTCTATATACGAGGTTTGTCTGGAAAATACGTATAAAAGTTGAATAATAACTTTATTTTACATTTATTCAGGTATTACAACATGGTCTGCTTCGAAGTACTCTCCCTGAGACAAGATACACTTCTGCCAACGCCGTTTCCACTGTTGATAACATTGCTGAAAGTCTTCAGTTGTGATGCTGTTTAGTTGCGGTGTCGTTTCTGCCTTGATGGTTTCCACATCTCCCAAGTGCCGCCCCTGAAGCACCATTTTGCATTTCGGAAACAAGAAAAAAATCACAAGGGGTTAATCTGGTGAATAAGGCGGGTGGTCTGTCATGGTGATTGAGCTTCGGGCCAAGACTCACGCACAACGAGCGACGTGTGAGCGGGCGCATTGTCGTGATGAAAGATCCACTGCCCCCTTGTGCCAAATCCGATTAAGCCCCTTGTGATTGTGACAAAGTTGGATTTTTGATAAAATTCTACTTGCATTGCAGCCATCTGAAGATGGGGCCCACATATGTCATGTCCTTTATCAAAATTTAAAGCCTGCAATATATAGTATACAGGTATAGTGGCGAAGACGATTAAGCAACCCCAGGAATTAATTATAAATAACAAGAATTGCAGTAATCTTTTTATTTATGATATGACCCAACCAAAAACAATCCGTTTTGTCTTTTATTTAAATTTAACGCTATTAGAGGAAGCTCTTCCAAACACTACACGGTCCGTGTGATACATTTCTACGCTTGTGGCAACCACGGAGGGCGCATATTTTATCCTTGGCCTCAGGGCGCAAAACCTCACATTGTACTGATGCTGACAAAGTGTCGAAAGTGTTCGGCGATATAAAACATTTTGCTAGAAAAATAGAATAAACGTCTAACAGTGTTGGAACTCGCAATTTTGATAGAAAAAATGAAAAAAAAGAACGTTTAAGAACGAAGAAAAGGTGCACCGCGAAGAAATTTTAAAATCCAATTACAAATTTCAGTAACAACAATTGTTAAATGTATCTAAGTGGGAATCTAGTAATACGAACGCTTACTGCTACTTATTACCATCGGACAAAAATTTTTTTTGTTTCATTATAACGTACCTACTAACTCTATTTAGTCAAAAAAATGAAAAAAAGGGCATTAAAATTTAAAAAAAAAACTAAGATATGGGTGTACTATAAGTAAGATTGGTTACATATTCATACAAATTCCTTCTCATAAGTTCTTGCTATAACACAAACAATTTTTAGACTACAATAAGTACTAGAATAAGTGCAGATTGTCGCAGACATGAACTATCAGGAATGAAGTTCGCAGAATGAACTATCAGGCTATTATATATAATATAAAAATAATTATATATAATAATAATAAAACGTGAAGATTACTTAATCGGTTAGTAGTTACTTCTAATTATAATACATCTACCTAATATAGTAACAGGAGTCTACATCGCCCCGATACTTATAAACGTACAGAAACATATAAAAAATTGTGTTGTTTATATGAATCGATCGGCGCCAAAATATACACGCGCCAAAACGTCTTGGCGCTAAAACGGCGGTGCCGAAACGGCGGCGTCCTATGGACCAGACCACATTGCATCACCCACAATATAAGAATTAATATGTTAATTGGTAGAATGATTTCTGCTTACTGTATACTTGATAGTAATTGTTGTTCCTGAGAATAACCACTTTGGTTTCCGGAATTAAACGTCAAAACGTACGTCAATTTTCTTTTTCAAGTTTTTTTTTGTGTGGGTTATTTAGGGTTTTTTTGGTGCAAATATAAAATATGGAAGGTGATCAGTACCTTAAAGTACTCCACGGTCGATAAGAAAAACATGTTGTTCACCACTTTGGTTTCCGGACCTGGTCATGAAGACCCTCCCGGATAATTAAGAAAAAAATGTACACACTTAATTAATATTATTACATGTGAATACTAGGGTGGGTAAGGGTTGGCATGTTTAGGTTTTAGTGGTTTTCCTAAACCTCGAAGTAAATGCTTTGCCAAGGTTCGTCTTGGCACTATTGTACACGGTTTCGTCACCACACCATACAGGTTTATACTGATCTTCTGGGGCACTATACATAACACTTACATCACAATACAATATTTAAAATGTACCATACGATTAAATAAATAAATAAATTGTTAAAAATGTAGGTAACCTAGTTAGGAGGGTTTTTCAATTAATTAATTATTATTATTATTAATTTTGTAATTATCTATAGTGGTTATGTTTTGCTTCTCTGATTCTTATTTATTTGTATTCGATTATTGTCCAGAAACAAGATATTTTTAAAAAATAGAAAAAACAAGCTATTTGGACTGTTTTTCTTGTGAATTTATTTTATTTTCCCATTTGCCAACGTTTCGACAATAATTCTTGTCTTCCTCAAAGGCTCTAGTTAAAATTAAAAACACAAACGTCAAAGATAATAAAAACGGGCATATTAAAACGTATAACACATTACATCAATTTCAATAGATACAATAAATTACACGCATTTTAACACAATTGTCGAAACGTTGGCAAATGGGAAAATAAAATAAATTCACAAGAAAAAACAATCCAAATAGCTTTTTCTATTTTTTAAAAAAATTCTTATTTATTTAATTCTTAACGATTCTTCTGAAGATGCCTCCCACAACAGAAGCAAAACGTAGCCACTATAGTTAATTACAAGACCGAATAATTAATTTAAGAAAAAAAAAAACCTCCTACGCTAGCATACCTACATTTTTAATAATTATTAATAAGATTTAATATTATTGTATAACATTATGTATAAATTAATTTTTGTAAAATAACCTGCTTTTTTAAAGTTACAAAAGCTAAAAAGCTAAGAATTAAATTTATTATTAAACAACCTAAAATATAAACTTTTAAAAGAAGATCTTTGTTACAAACTAGGAACATTTTCAAACAGCACTCATTTTTAAATAGGATGATGCTTTTATTTATACTAATAAAAACGATACAAACTGTAAACGTGAACATAATCTTAAATATACTTTTGTACCAACTTAAAGAACATTTTCTGATTACTTAAAAATAATTAATTTTCGTTATCCTTCCGCAGTGTAGATATACAATGTAATGTAAGAAAGTTCAATTTAGAAATCAGTAATATAGTAGCGATCGGTGTATGTCAGTTACAAACTTAATGACGTTATAATTTCAGAAGCTGCATAATGTTGGTAAACAAGAAACAAATTGTATCTAAAATGCTATTGCATATTAACTCGAAGCATTACTATGTGTATCTAGGGTATATAGTAGGCATAACTTCCATCAACAATGCGGAAACGAATGTAAATGAAATCTAAATGGCGTACATGTGATGGTATGAAATAAATAGTTATTTCATAATTAAATTTCATTTTGTGCAAAAATAAAGCGTAAAAATATTTTCTAACTTAATTAAATTTAACAACTAAATATATTACTACCTAATCAACTACATAAAATGATTTTTTTTCAACATGATAGTATAAGTAGTGTAAAGGGGCATCCTTTTTTTCCCGATTGTTTTATTTTAATATTTAAGAGAATATTTAAGATATGAATAATTTTACCATATCACGTTTCCAACATACGGGCTTTATGCTCTGCTTCCTCTCAATTCAGCAATTGGTGGCAGCATTTCATATAAACTCAATTAAGTTTTTTTTCGAAATTCTCGTTTTATTTAATAATTAAGCCACTAAAAAAGTTGGAATAAGCGCAGATATTTATAGAATTCAATCCCTAATCACGGTATGATTTTTACACATATCACAATGAAAAAAAATCTATAAGAATATGCATTTAAAAGTAGCGGTTTAAATTAAGAATTTTATAGAAGTCATTGAACAATACAAAATGTCTTAAAAGTAAGTTCTTAATTTTGATTACGTATTAATAAATAAGATTTAATTTTTGATTTAAGACAGTTTCTCTTTTTTTAATGCAGACTCTATAATAAAATAAGAAACGGAAGTATTGATTTTTGTCTACAGATTGATTAAAAACGTTTTGTTTTACAGAAAGTGACTTTAGATAATTATATATTTCGATTTCAGTTAACTTAGTTGTGAATTGGTTGAGAATATTTTACATTTGACTATACGATCTATTTAATGTTCCTTTTATGTTTTAACCATATTGACTATTTATATTCTACTAACAGTTTTAGGAAGTGCATAAATAAAGAAAATCCTAATTTACTTTATTATCACTTAATCAAATGTCCTGCAGTAAAAGGTAAAGAAAGGAAACACTGACGCTTTAGAAAAATGTAACATCGTCCAGAGATAATCAAATATTAACTGTTGAAACTGCATGTACTACTAATATGAATTACGGTTTTAACTTGTATATCAAATTACATTACTCTTCCAATAAGCAGGTTAACTTAAATCAAAATTTATTTATCTCAAACCAAGAATATGGTTTCTTTCATTGTCTTAACAATTAACGGTCAAAACGGGCATCCATACCTATATGCTATATTCGTACTGTACTGGTTTAAGGATGGACGCAATTAATTCTAGTTTGATGATGTAAACAATAGTCGATTTGAAATAATATTAAGTTTTTAGAAAATACAAAATATAGTAACTGTTCGAGATTTGTTGAATACTTGGATTTTGAAGAGTTGATTACAAGCAGAACCAAACCCATTTGAAAATGGGCCTAATCTAGACAAACTTGAAATTAAAGACGTGAGGTCACTACTCCAGGTCAGAGGTCAAAGGTCAGGTCAACGTGTGACCCCGCCTAAGATCAGCGCCTGGACCTCCTGAACAATTTGACGTGTCGATCTCCGAAATCGGTTCAGCCGTTTCGGAGGAGAAGACGAACATACAAACAGACACACAGACAAACCGGGCCACGATTTTATATGTATAGATTACGTACTTATTTTTATTAACTGCTAAATTTTTCTCAATCACCAGGCTTTAATTTAACACCCTAGCATACATTTGATATTGATGACAGTGACATCAACTTATTATTTCCGGATGCTGACCGTGGAAATCAAATCCTCTTCAAACAGAGTTAAGCAACTGAGGGAACTCTATTAAAATCAAGAAGAATTCCAATCCCTTCAGGTATAAATAGCATATTCTATGTTTTTACTTTTAAATTTTGTTGTATTTTATTTCTTTTGTGTGTGTCGTTGTCGTTGTACCGTACGGACGTAATTTGTTGTACTGTGCTGTATAAACTTCAAGGAAAACTACCTTCTTAAATTAAATTATAAATATAATTATGTCAAACAAATCTAAAATAAGTGGTTTAAAAGTAAGTGAACTAAAATGCGAATTAAGAAAAAGAAATTTGCAATGTACGGGTAAAAAATCAGATCTAATAAACAAACTTAAATCAAATTTAAACTCAAGTTATATTTCTGATAATGATTACAGTGAAGTAGAAGATAATGGAAAAGTAATTAAAAGAAAAATTAAATATAAATATATTAACACCGTCCAAGGAAAAATTCAACGTTTAGAGAAAATGATAACAGAACTTAAATATTATCTACAACGTACATTTAAAGGCCAGATTAGAAAGAAGAATGAAAGTGGTAATAATAATAATGTCCGTGTTCCTAAAATAAATATAAAAAGTGCACAGAAAAATGGTAGCAATATAAAAAGTGTACAGAAAAGTGATGGCATGATTCAACAAAACAAAATGTTACAATACCGACGCCCAAAAATAGCATTCATAATAGTGATATGAATAATGAACTGAAACGTCAAGTGCTAATTCTTGCGGACAGTCACGGCCGTTACCTTTCTGAAACTCTTCGAAATATGTTACCAAAAAAGTTTAACGTCGAATGTATATTTAAACCAAATGGTACTTACGAGCATGTTACTGAAAATATCGGAAGCCTATGGAAAAAACGATTTTGTTGTTCTATTAGCAGGAAGTAATAACGCTTTAAAAGGTAAAAATATAGATTACAATTATATGATAAAAACGTTTACTAAATTAGAACATACTAACATTATTTGTTTATCAGTGCCATTTGGGCAAGGTCGTGTAGTTTTAAATCAATTTATTTATAAAATAAACCTACGTATTTATGAATCTATTCAAAGATGTTCATTTCCGATTTATTTTGTGGATACGAATGATGTTTTAACTGAAAAAATTTTTTCACAAAAAGTGGATTACATATAAACAAAATGGGAAAATATAAGTTATGCAAACAAATGGAAAATGTCATCCGTAAAAGTGATTCTTATGTTCAAACTGAAAGTGTTAAAGTAATTACATCTAGTTATATAAATACGAATAACTTAATCGTAATTGAAACTGAGAATAATCCTATAGTTCAAAACATGGATAGCGTAACTGATAAAATACCTTACACAACGTTAACAAATGTTTCAAGATCTCAAGAAAACACGTATCAAAAGGACATATGTATAGAAGGAATTAATTTGGACAAAGTGCCAAAACAACTGGAGTTTACTGAGTTTTCGTCTTTTTAGATTAAGTAAAAATATAATTAGTATTTTACACATTAATGTGCAGGGATTGCCGAGTAAGGTTCTCGATCTTGAACTATTTCTCGAAGGTTTTGCGAGTGTAGATGTTTTGTGTATTTCGGAGCATTGGTTGTTGTCATTTCAATGTGAGTGTGTTTCCCTCTTAGGATATAAGATAGCAGCTCACTTTTCTAGATCTATACATAAACGCGGAGGTGTTATAGTTTTTGTTAAGAATAATATTAAATGTTCTATTACAGATAGATACTCAAAATTATGTACTGAGTTAGAATTCGAATGCTGTGCAGTACAATTAGATGAGTATAATTTAACAATTTTTGTGTCTATCGAGTTCCTAACAGCAATATAAACAATTTCTTTGGAAAACTCAATCAACTATTAGAACTAACAAATCTTGATCAAAATCTAATTATATCAGGGGATTTCAATATAAATATTTTAGAAAATTCATTAAATAAGCGAAGGTTTTTATCCATATTTCATACCTTCGACTTCTACCCTACAATAATTACACCTACTAGATTAACTCCTACTTCAAGGACATGTATTGACAATTTATTTTCAAATATATCTGAGATAGAGGACATACGAACGTTGAATATCGCGGTTGATTTTTCGGATCACAATGCGCAATTAGTATGTATCCCTACACCTGAAACAAAAAGTAATGATTCTTATAGAACAATTAGACGATACAATTTAAAAAATAATGAGTGCTTTATAAATTTAGTTAAAGGTGCAGACTGGAAGTACATCTATTCTGATAGTGTAGAACTTAAAAATAAGTTAAACACCTTTTTACACAATTTTCAGAAGCATTTAATATCGCTTATCCACTAATTAGGGTACCTATAAGTAAACAAAAGAACTGGATCACTCGCGGTATAAAAATTCAGCTAAAACTAAAAGAGAGTTACATCAAATTTTAAGGTTTTTCCGAATGAAACCTTACATTCATACTATTTAAAATATAGCAACGTACTCAAGGCAGCATGTAAAGAAGCTAAAAGAATTCATTCAAGAAGGATTATAACACAATCTCATAATATAAATAAATCTACGTGGCAGTTAATAAAGAATGAAACTAACAAATGTACCCAAATACGAAACAATATATCTCTTTTAATTAGAAACGACTCCATAGATGATCCGTGTGCTGTGGCAAAAACTTTTAATGACTATTTTGTACAGTTGCCTAACATACTAAAAAGAAATGTTTCTAAAACAATTCAGCTCTTGACAAAATGCGTTCACTTAGCCTATACAATGGAAATTCTTTTTATTTCACCCCTACTTCTTCGGAAGAAATTTTTATTGTGATCAACAAATTAAAAATTCAAACTCAGTTGGTGTGGATAATATTCCAATAAAAATACTCAAATTGTGTTCCCCGATCATTTCACAATTATTATCGCACGTTATAAACGACTGTATTAATTCTTCATACTTCCCCGAGGAATTTAAAACCTCTAAAGTCATACCTCTTTACAAAAAAATGTAAGTATGCAGTTGAAAATTATAGGCCTGTCTCAATTTTACCTGCGTTTTCAAAAATCTTTGAAACTGTAATGAAAAATAGGTTAATAGATTTTTTGAAAAAATTCACTCTTTACTAGTCACCAGCACGGTTTTACGCGGGGCAAATCAACAACAACTGCTTTACTAAATATTCTACAAAATGTGCTGCACAACATTAATAACAAAAAACTTACAGTTAGCTTGAATTGTGATCTATCAAAAGCATTTGATATGGTAGATCACAATATTCTACTGGAAAAGCTCGAATATTACGGTGTTCGCGGTGTCCCATTGGTACTGATTGAATCCTATTTAACCGGAAGACGACAAATGGTCGAAATCACACATACAAATAAAAATAATGAAATTAAAAAATATTACTCATCTCTGCTTAACATTAAATACGGAATACCTCAAGGATCAATTTTAGGCCCATTGTTATTTCTCATTTATATAAATGATTTGCCAAGCAATATAGATGCCAATATTACTCTATATGCAGATGACACTAACATTAACATACACGGATCCAGTTTACTACAATTAACAAGTAATATTACGCAAGTGCTGCATAAGGTTCAAGACTGGTTCAATGCAAATGGACTCATTATTAATATCGAAAAACGAGTCTTATGTCTTTTTGAACGTAAATGAAAATTTAAATCTGTCAAAGATGTTAACCATTTACAATACTAATTTATCACTAGTAACATCATCAAAATTTGTAGGGTTGACGGTTGATCATCAGTTTTGTTGGAAAGAGCAGGTAGAAAATGTCGTATCAAAATTAAATAAAGCAATATTCTGTCTACGTCGTCTGAAATACTGTTGCCATTTGTCAACTCTTCGTATAGTTTACTTTGCCTATTTTGAAGCAATTGTAAAATACGGACTAGTATTCTGGGGAAACTCTACACATCTTCCTACCATATTAAAACTTCAAAAAAGCAATAAGAATAATCTTTGGTATGGATAATAGAGCTAGTTGTAGAAGTGTGTTTGTTACAGAAAAAATTATGACAGTTTACAATTTGTTTGTATATGAAAGTTCATTATTTGTCGTTAAAAATCGGCAACTTTTTCAAGAAAACTCAGATGTGCATGACTACCAAACTAGAAATAACAATCTGAGATCAAACTCTGCAAAGTCTGCATATTTTTTTAAATCATTTATGTTCAATTCTGTAAAAATTATTAAATTACCAGTTTCAATCAAAAACATTAACAATTATAAAGAGTTCGAAATTTCTTTAAAGTCTAATTTACTCAAAAACAGTTTTTATTCGCTCGAGGAATATTGGAGTCAATAACTATAGCCTTTTTTTTTTAAATTATACTCATCTATAGTTAGTATTATTGTTTTATTATAAACTATATTTTATATTATAATTACACTTATTTATTTACTTGTTAAAATTTTAATTAAGTATATTGTTTTATATTATTTCAAATGTGTACATTTCAACGCCACTGGCAAATGAAAATAAATCTCTCTCTCTGTGTCTCTATCACTTTTTTCAAATGCTATTTTACAGGCAGAGGCTACCTGCTCACGTTGTTCTACGCCTACGTCAATGTCAACAGAATCGTTCGGATCAGTGTAGCCAAGGATGTGTTTTTTTTTAAATATAAAAACTTATCACGTTTATTATTAGCCTTTAAAAGATCTTTTGAATTGTTGTGTCAAAGGGCGAGGATTATTGAATATTTATAAAAAGAATAAGACACTCTTCGAAGATGATCAATAAACCAAAGACGGCCATTATCTATACCAGTTTGTGTGATATATAATATGTAGATGTTTTTGATCATTTTAAATGTTATAAAGCTCATATTTTAGTATGTTATCTTTCCACATACACACGTTACCAAATTGAAATAGTGTTTGTAAGGTTAAGACTTCTTTACAATATCTATACAGGGGGTCTCACTGGGAACCGTATACGGAAAAGTATAAATGAAAAAAATTTGGAAACTTGGGAATGACTAAAACCAATAGAGCCAACACATCTAAAATATTTTCATCCTTCTGACACTTCCAGTTATACCAAAAATCGTCAAATTCGTTATTTTAAATGGAACACTCTATATATTATTTCATTTGCGGATTCTACTTCAAATATTAGGGACACTTTGTATAACATTTCCTGTAGCTAAGAGTTATAGATTTCCAGATATTAACAGATGCAAAAGTTCACGGAAATATCTGTAACTTTTTTCAGGAACCCCATATCGGGTTAATTTTTGATTTGTATAATGAGAATGGACTATAGCAGACGAAGATGTGTCCATAGATTAAAAAATGTAATACGTACTAAGTGTTTCATATTTGCTGTTACATTTAGACATCTTCAAAGAGCAATAACTTTTTTAAGTCAAATAGAACACCCTGTATTTTTTTAGTAGTCTGTCGGGCGCATGTTGAAATTCTCTTTCAAATCATATAAGCATTGTCAGGATTACGGCTACTACTTTTGGAGATATTTGCAAATATCAGTAGGTTTGATACTATATCAAATGATATGCTTAAGAATTTGACGTCAGCAATGTTAAACAACTTATTAAAATAAGTTATGGGAGAACAATACTTACTCCGATTCCTGGAAGGAAGCAATGGTGATTCAAATTCCTAAGCGCAATACATCTAAACGGATGTCCACTAGTTACACAATATACAGGAAATTTTCAGAATGCATTAACATCTAGTCGCAGATAGAAAGAGAGCATTTGACATAGCATGGGCAATGACAAATTGTTTAAATTTGGATTGAGAGGCTTAATTATCAAATCGTTTGTAGAAATAGATGTTTTAAATCAACAAATTGCGTTAATTATTCTATTGTAAGATTAGTGGAAAAGGTGTTAGTAGTGTATCTAAGAGATTTAGCCATCACTTTCAATTGCGATAATTAGAGTTCAAGTACAGCAAGTACGTAACCCTTTCCACCACCCGCATTTCCACCACCGCCACACGTGCATGTGCTTTTAAAATGGCGATACTACGTCCTCTATGATGAATCAAAATATTCGTAATTTTGCAAATTTTCGAATGGTTTAACTGTAGAGGATTCAACATCACCAAAAAAAAAATCTTCGTATGCACGAACTTGATGACCCACACACGCGTAACTGCTAGCGTTATGCGAACCATACAATCAATCTCACCTAAATAAACTTTGTTGTATTACGTTAAAGCGGTCGAGCCAATAAATCCGGTTCTAAATATTTTTTTAATAAATAATTTCTATTCGTACTACATCTATATCTTCTATATTAATATGTTATGTCGTTTGTGCGTCCTCACCTACTCTCGATTCGTTGCGAACGCACACCCGAATACACTCGATTCATTTTACGAATTCACATGGAGTACATACTCTGCATTCATATTGATTACTCAACTGATGAATGTTAATCTAAGTGCTAATTATTGTTCATGACTGTCTGCTCTTTAGAAGCTAATTCATTTTTGTGACTTAACGCATGCGTAGCATGCTAGTTTTGTCTAGTATATGCATAAAATGTAAATTTTGTCTCATCCCTGCGACTGAATAAATCAGGGAAGGTATTAGTTTCAATCGAGCTTTCGTCGAGACAATTTCGATCGTTCTCCGTGTTATGAAAGATAAAATAAGTAGTGACATACAAAATTTTATTCAACGCTCGAAATCGCGTTCTGTTCCATTAAATTTGGATTCTGTGTCTACGACAATAGGATTTTGTGGTGGTGTTGAACCTGAAAAAAAATCGATTGATACATCAAACACTAGGGACTTGCTGCAAAATGTGTCGCTGGATTCGATGTCCTCGTCTTCATCATCGTGGTCTTTTGCTACAGAGTATGATCTTGCCAACGAGTCCCGTCTTCTGAATTTCAACAACGTTTCGTACGAGAAGCTGGTGAACTCGACTTGCTACAAGCTAGATTACGATGACGAAGGGAAATATATAGAAGTTGGGTACAGTACTTATCTGCAGCTTACACCTGTAATTAGAATTTGGAACAGCCCCGAGTATAATGATGTATGTGGCGCTAGTGGTTCGTACAACGTGCATTACAACGATAGAGAAAAAACAATGTGCTCACCATCGATGAATGGAAAACGTTAATGGGTTGGAGTGCGGGTAGTGATAATGGTTTTGTAAATATATAAAGTTGTGTCCTAAACAAATGGGATGTCGGTTGTCTGTTTGGTTTGAAAGATATAATTAATTATCTTCTGGAGTTAATGCAATCGCATAACCTGGATGCGTTCTACAATCATGTAATCAAACGAGCGGCTATCGAGCAGAAGAAGAAAACGCTAGATCAATCTGGCTATGATGATGACAATTGGAGTGTTTATGACGCATATGAAATACTGTTAAACATCGAATATAATATTAATTCTCATAATGTATTATGCTTAATGGAGATTTTATATCGTCGCCCTAGTTTTATTATGTCGTGTGTACACCTGCCGGGGTATCAGTATTGTAGACCATCATTTGTTCCAGCAAAAGCTTGGGAGCGATTCAAATCAAAAAACGCAAGTTTAGGTGAAGGAACAGCTGCTCTAGCGGTTAGTGCTGCTATGCGTGCTAAGCGATCATTACGCATGGGTTTGAATAAATCAAAAACTAGAACTATGAAGCGGAAAATAAAGAAACAAAGAGCGAGAACATCGTTTAACAAAGTTCGTAGGATGATTAAGAATAATACGAAAGCTAATTATGTGAATGGGGGTAGTCCAAAAGTGGAGGATTATTACCATTTTTAACACCTCTATTCGCCGGACTTTCTGCAACTGGAGCACTTGCCGGTGGTGCTGCCGGAATAGCTAGAGCCGTTAACGATGCTAAAAATACAAAGTAACGTGCTGAAGAAGCTACTTGACATAACCTCACAATGGAAGCTATAGCCCTGGGAAGGAAAGGTAGCGGCATATACTTGAAGCCATGTGGAAAACGAGGTTCTGCATTAGGTCTAAAACCATACGCAAAGGCCGATTCTGCGCTATATCTGAAGCGGTATCGCGGTTCAAAAAACTAATAAAGTTACCCGAAAGAGCGTTAACTGATATCGATTTGCAAAAGTTTGCTAGAAATGCTTTAGAGATGTATTTATGCGTGATAATTAGCCAAAAGATGGGCCCACTGTGAACGAATCTGCAATTGTAAACCTAGATTGCGTTCGAGGACCAGGAACGCATTGGGTGTGTTATAGGAAACGAGAATTATGATAGGTATTATGATAGCTTTGGCGATGTAAAACCACCATCTGAATTAGTCAAATACTTTCGGGGTGCAAGATCTACTACAACTACAAAAGAGACCAAGAGTTTGATAGTGTAATTTGTGGTCATTTATGTCTTAAGTTTCTACATTCATAAACTGTATACAAATTTTGTATAAATAAATAAAATATCTATACGTCTGTGTTATTAATCAGTCACAATGTCGATAACGTTCAGTTTGGAGGGCGGTGGTAATACGGCGTCGCATGATTTTTATCCGCCGATTGAATTAGATAAAAATACAATCATGTGATCGGTCTGGTCGGATTTTTTAGTTGTAATTCTATTCGAAATATTCACGACGGCAACGATAAATTATACTATATAGATATACAGCTAAAAAATCTGCTAAAGTCCTTCATATCCCGCACGGATTGTACTAAATAGATGAACTTAACGATTATTTAACAAAACAATTGGTTGCTGACTATCGCACAAAAACAAAATTAGAAAAGAAAAGGGGGAGATTGGATGACTCCTCTATATTTAAACTGAGGGCAAACAATAATACTCTGAAATGCGAACTTCAGAGTGTTTATGCAATTGACTCAACCGGGAAATATCGGTCGTATGCTTGGTTTCGAGTCAGAAATACTCTCTCAAGATATTAGTCATAAATCTAGCTTGGATATTCAAATAATAAAACACACCAACATACACGTCGAGTGTAATATTATAAAAGGAGCGTACAGAAACGGGAGAATTGCAAAGACCTTATACGAAGTGGACATTTCAGTACCAACAGGATATCGTTTGGATAAAATACCGAACAATACCCAATATTTGGAGTTAAACACCCGCATTATAGACAATATTAACATCAGATTAGTCAATCAAAAAGGTGAACCAATAGATTTTGGCGGCGACGAGCCTTTCACGGTGAAATTGGAATTGAAGAAAGAATTATGGGTTTAAAATTTAGTAAAAACACTTTTTTGGTTGTAAACTATGGTGGTCAGATCTGTGGTGGTAATAAAAAAACGCCGATTTCTATAAAAAACAAATCAATCGTTGGAAGATTAATTAATAAACAAGCCTACAGCAACAATCACAGGCATCTCGCGCATTATCGAGTAAGAAGAAGAAGAAGAAAAATAAGAGCGATAACAATCACTTGACTGCAATAGTCGAAAAAAGGAAAAAAAAAGATGAGCGAACAATTAAATATTTTCGGTGATGCCCATTTCGATGATTCAATCGTTAGATCTGATATTCATACATAATTGCCTTATGGGTCCAACAGTTATGCTCCATCAGATGAAATCGGAATTGTAATTCAAAGCCAGGATTTGATTACTGCCACCCACGATAGTTTTCTATACATCGAGGGTTATATTACGCGCAAGCAACAGACGCTGCAAAATCGTGTGATTTAACAAAATATTTTGCCTGTTTCTTGTTTGAAGAGATTCGATATGAATTGGGTGGACATCGTGTGGATGTTAGCAGAAATCCAGGTATCGGCTCGGAAATGAAGGGCTATGCGTCGTATGGCGCCGCCGACAAGAAAGCGTTGGCTCACATTGGATGGTCTCCTTTGAACGAGAACACTCTACAAATGCAATTCAGCATCCAAGTTTTTAAGGAAATGTGCAGCAAGTGCTGGTTTACACCCCATGGTTTTCAAATGATTAACAAAGGCGCTGTCGATATAAACGACGGTCGTTATCTAAAGGGTTTTGACGAGTTTATATTACCTTAAGCGATGTAAGAATCTGTTTAGTTTGTTATTATATGTTTGCATGTAAAAATGGGTCAGATATATAGCAAACAATTATGTGGTGCGATGAACAAAAAAAAGTAAGGTTTTCTACAATTGTAACTGTTGAATACGTCCCCATGTCATTGTTGCATTGAGAAGCTCGCAAAGGTTGTTGGCATATTTACGCAATGGATCGATCGAGATTTGAAAAAAGGATAAAACAGTGCGATGTCATACTAGGTCCGATTCTCGATATGAAACATCGCGAAAAACATGTGAATTAGAACTGTCGCAGTTGAGTGGATTTAGATGCGACTTAACATATATTGGGATTATGTGTCGAATTTGTTTAGTCCCCAAAGTTGACAAACACGCGTCACACGCTGCGAGTTAGAACAATGGATTCCAAAGAACTAAATTTAAAAAATAAGATACAACAAGTCTGAGAATCGATTAGGAAAAAATACAATGCTTTTAAACGTCAACGTTTGGATGTCGGAAAAGCATTTGAGGATACTTATAAACCGATAATAACACCACTGACCAATATAGAGTCGACAATTAATTCGAAAATGTTGAGAGAAAGAACAAAAGCTTGAAGGTTGCAAAAGTGAAGATGAAGACGAATCAATCAACAAAGAAATCGAAGCAGCTGTGGGTGCTTCGGATTCTTCGTCGAATGCAGAATTATAATCGTCTCGTTATTAATTAGAGAAATCGTATTCAATTTTACTAAAACGGCAGTATCATCCATTACCCCAAAAATATATGGAAATGCTGATGAGTGATACGCGAGGTGATAAAGTGGACTTTATGTATGGAGTTCATTACGACGCTGATAACAATAAATGGGTTATTGATGATTCTGTTGTTGATATCCGCGATAAGGATCTTATTATTAATGGTCGTACATATAAGGGTACACCTGGATTGTACGAACTGATATTTATGAAAAAACCGGATAGAAAACTGATTCACAAAACAGATGAGCTTAAGTATGTGAGCATTCTTTATGATACAAATGTTTATAGAAGAACGTATGACCCCGAGGGCCTGATTAGAGCAAACAGAGGCATAAAATATACCGATACAATTAAACCGTTATTACACAATCAGCGCAGGCGGAAAAAACAGTCACGTCGTGAACGAAATGATACCAGTGATGGCAGCGATGGTTCTTCTTCTATGGATTCTTTGACATATCATTCACCATCAAGCAGCGTAGAGGGCCAGAGTTTGTTTAAGAAATTCAGAAATAAACCTGTAGAGTACAGATACTGGAGCAATATTCACGAACTGATGGACGAATTACAAGTTTTGTGCGTGAGAGGGTTGGCGGGAACAGCGGCGTTTGAAACGAAATAATAGCAATTTTACAAGAATTATATGAAGATGGCTACATCGAAAACATGCCTTATACTATATAACTACAATCGCGTTGCATTTTATAGCTAATGTTCGATCGATACTTGAAACAATAATGTCGTCTATAGATAAATTCGGATGTATGCACAACGCAGCCAATTGCGCCCGCACTTTAATCGCGCCTCTAATTGCAAAAATTAACGCTATCCAAAAATCAGTGAATGAAGAAATAGCTACTCTTGTAGGCATGTTACCTACGTATATCAAGACGAAAATGGATGCCGCTTTCAAAGACTTGTTTAATGAAAATTCGCTTCTGAGAAAAACTAATCTATCGAATCGTTTGGTTCATATACATAATCGCATAGAGGAGCTAGCGACATCCACAACCTCACCCATCTTGCGTGCAATGGAGAAACTCAGCAATCGTATTGCAGAACTCGATGCAGCAGCCACCGTGTCCAACCAAATTCTGGTATATTTAATCGAACACCTTAAACAAAAAAAGTTGTTGCAATCAACTCCCAACCTAGAGACGTTTATAAAGACATTCAGGGAGATACAAACTAAACATACAGCATCGCTTTAACATGTCTGTCGATAAATTTGGACGCCCGTTATCAGCGTTGATGTCGTCGTCGGCGTCACCACGATGAGGTCCTCCCGGTGTAGGCTTTAAAATAACAGCCGACAACAACTACAACATGGAAAATAGAAGATTAATTAACATCGCAGACCCTCTCGATTTACATAACGCAATCAATTTAAATTCTTATTTGGAAGACAAATATTTTTTTAACGAAATGCGCTTGAGGAACGTAGGCGATCCGCAAACAGGAACCGATGGTGCGAATAAAGCATATGTCGACACGACGAACCGAGAACTCCAAAGCGCTATTAACACGTATGCAAATACTATAAACGCAGAATTAAAATAATGATCAAAAAAATAAACGATATTCGGCAAACGACTACGAAAGATATCAATGGAATTATTCAAAAAGTAATTCCAGATAATGTGAAAACGAGGGTACGCGACACCACAGGAGATATGTTTAAGAAATCAATCCAAGACAATCCGAATGTTGATTAGATTCCGATATTAAATCTAGAGACAATTCTATACATAATTTAAGAATGGATTTGATTAAAATGAAGAGTCAGTTGCAAAATTTAAGCGAAAACGCAAGCAGCAAGCGCAACACACCGATAAAAAAATAACATGTCAAAGCAGCAGGTCGTAAATGAATTGCATAAACCCGCTAAAAGAAATTTTAGACGCCGAAAAGTTATTATTAAATCTTACGACGACAGCTGGGAATTAGACATGGCAGAGTTCCAACCTGTTTTGCAAATTAATAAAGGATTTTGATACATCTTGGTCGTTATCGATCGTTTTTCAAAATATTTATGGCTGGGCGCGGTAAAATCCAAACGAGGCGACGAAATTACTAAAGCGATGTCCGATATTTTCAACAGTTCAGGGCGCACGCTAAAAAACATACAAACCGATGCCGGCAAAGAGTTTTACAACAGCACGTTTTCGAAACTCATGGATAAAAAAACTATCAATCATTATTCAACGTATTTTACAAAGAAGGCATCTATAGTAGAACGCGTGGTACGAACTATAAAAAACCGACTCTATAAATTATTTAGTCTGCAAGGTAATTATCGATGGTATAATTTAATTGACGACGTCGAAGAAGACTACAACAATACGAAGCATAGAATAACAGGTATGAAGCCGCGCAACGTAACATCGAAAACCGACTTGAGCCACGTATTTGGACGTATGAAGGCGTTTTTAGATAAACCACGTTATATGGTTGGCGACATTGTTCGAATACTTAAAAAAATCTGTAAAATAAGAAAAACAAAAACAAAAAATATTTGTATCTATTTATTTTAAAACCGTGCGAGTGCGTGCGTATGTGTGCTACATTACAATTACATAGAAAAATAAGAATTAATGGTTATAAAAACATATTCTTTACCTAATTATTTACTAAAATCTACAAACATATGAATACAGTACTTTAAAAAAAAGCATACATAATTAATTGATGATAAAACTATTAAAATCTATAAACATAAGGGATGTATACAGTACTTTAAAACATATATAATTACTATCAAAAATAAAAAAAAAACTGTATATAATCATAAATACCCATTAAAAATCTTCAAGCATATGCGTTGCAGTACTTTAAAAAAAACGTAATTACTAGCTATAATAATAATAATAAAAAAATACCATGTTAAATACATAGAGAATTGATATAAAAATTTAAAAAAAAATTAAACTATTATTCCGTTAATGAATAATGCCCCCACGCAAGCGTATTTACACCATCGGATTGAAAAAACCGTTTATCATCACCTCCAGCAATATCAATTTTATTCTGTCAAATGGTAAAAATATCATGTTTCATAGAGCGAATATGATTTTGTTCACGAACAAGTATGGCGTTTTTTAACACATTTCATGTAATCATCAGAAGAAATCGTATTTCGAACAACGTTTTCAAGAACACCCTTAGCTTTTTTAATAACTTTAGTTCTATCATTATCGATGTCGGATTGTACTTTATAACTATATAATTTTGATTTTTTCACCAACGAATTCGCTCATTACTCTACCGGCGTTCTTATCTTTCATTAACCCTAAAACCTTTTTATTAAGCCGAGAGATTCCGAAAATATTGTCCTTAGCATATTCGCTTGTATCAAACATGTGTGAATCTTTTTTAATTGCATCATATATGTTATAATTAAGACTATATATTAAACTATCTGTATCAGTATATAACAATCTGCACTTTTCATAGCCAAATTTTTCAAGCATATACTCATAGTGGAAATTATATAAATAAGTTTTGGAAATATCTAGTATAGCCATACCTACATAAATTGTTTTATTAATGCACACTTCCGTTTTATTCATTTCAATAGCGACTGTTTTATTATCAAAGATTGTGCGGCTTCGGAAATTCGGTTGATTAATATAATACTTAGCTCCATAACGACCACCCCATCGACGCACGAGTTTTACATTTTGTGTTTTCTTACGTTTTTCATACTTTTCCAAAAACAGCATAGTTTAAGAGTTTGTATAAATTTTTTCAAACTCATTGCGAGAGCCCATCCTCAAACGTGTATTTAGATCAATGTAAGGCTTCAGCCAAGGTGATTGCCTAAACATCAAAACACGGTGAATTTTATTAATTTCATACCCAGTTTTAAACATTGTTGCAAGTTACGATAGTGAATAACATAATGCGATTTATTATGTAAAGTGGCTAATAATTTTTTTGTTTGGATTGTGGTGGACATTTACTTTCAGGACAAAGTGGTAAGTCATTGTGTATATCATGAATACTATCTGGATAATCTAAGTCAACTTCCAAAATATATCCTATAGCTGACTCGGAATTGATACTCGATAAAGTAAAATTTGTAGTAGGAAAATTTTCTATCATTCCAACTCCATAAAGGTTATTTATGTCGAAAAAGGTTAAGTACACGTCAGAGTTTGCTGGAATATAATTGTTTAAGTGTTTGTTATTGGCTTTACAATGCTTTACAGAACATTGTGATAATCCTCCTCTTATACCGCGTTCGATAAACATTAACATATCTATATCCGACAATAATTCAATTTTAGTGTATTTGAGCATAGCGTCCCAGGTGTAAAAGGCTATAGTTACATAATTAGCAGAATTAATTGAATAAACGGAAATGCAACCATGTCGAAAATTTTCAAAAACGTCAGCGAGTAATAGAAAGTAAAGATCTGAATATTCACCTAAATTTTTAATATTAAATGATTGCCAATATTTTTTCCGCATGTACATAATCACTATCTGAAATGCTTAAGTTTGTCAGCTCATTGTAAAACGCGTCTTTACATGGTAATGCAACGATGTCTGTTAATTTTTCTAAACTGTTTAACATGTCGTAGGGAAAAATACCTTTACGAGTAAGTAATTTAAAATGGTCTTCATCTAAATTTGAAAATTGAGCTTTCAAAATATTGAGTTGCGATATATCTAAGTATGATGCAAGCTTTTCTAGGGAGCTATTTAAAAACCGATAGGAATCTATAAATCTAAATTTCAAATCCGAATCAAAACGGGCATCGAAGGAAATGTATCGTTCTTTGGTTAATGGTATGACATGCATTTTTCGAGATTTTTTAATTAAACTCCGTATAAATATGTGACCATCATAATTGGATAATGAGTGAAAAACGACCGGTATTATTCTCTTTAACTTGTAATTTAAATTGCATTCCTGATGAGTATATTTCGAAACTTTCCGGTCTGGTGGTCGTGGTCTCGCACTTTAATGTCACCTAATTGAAAGGATTTATCACATATATGACAGTGGTCTCGCACTTTAATGTCACCTAATTGAAAGGGTTTATCACATATATGACAGTGAGTTGCCGCATTAAATTTTAATTTCTCATTAGATGTTAGGGAAATAATAGGCTCGATATGATCAAAATATTTTACAGTAAAAGAGCTCGATATATTAATTAGTTCATTTACAAACCATTCGGCACAGTCTACACCTCTGTATTGCTTATAATATGATATTGAGTTACCAAAAGAGCAGTGTAAATAAAACCCTACAGAAAATGGTTGATGATGTTGAAATATGTTAATTAGATTTTCGCGTTCATTGCAATCATTCGTCTCTACCAAAAGACATTCAAAATCTGCATAAATAATAAACGGTACTTTTAACTGATTCGCAAAATTTTTAAATACAATAGTTTCACCACACTTGGGTAATATCACCTTACACTTATTTAAATTGATACAATCTTTACCATGATCTGCTAGTTGCTTTTCTGATGAACAGTAATTTAAACATCTATTACAGATGTAAATTTTGTTGTGACTCTTAGTAAGTTGTGATTTTACCAAGCACGATAAATTACGAATCAGACAAAAATATACTTAACAGTGTGCTTACCCCTTTCGTAAACAGACTCCGATTGATCACTCATATAACTAGTAACACCGACATCTTTGACACATTCCATTGCGTTTGCTTCATCGTCTTCTTCGCTTTCTTCGCCCTCTTTTTCAACAGCATAGATTTCTTAAATCATAAGTAGATTGACGTGGCGATGTTTAGTTTCAGACGTTAAATAAGTGGAAGATGTTATATATCTACAATTTTTCTTCAAACTCAAGATATAAACATTTATTGAAATATTGTTTTGACGCTCAAACTTTGGAATTTGATGTAAAGTCTTCGGAAGCTTAATACTGTCGAGGTTTAGTTTCTCTCGAAAATGAGGGTAGCTGGTTACACGATTTGCGTTTACCTTACACGGGAAAAGGCTTGCCATAATGCACCATGCGAAGCAATATTCATCATTATTCTTAATATTCAGTACAGCGTTTTTTAGTCTTATCTGCGGGGGTAACGTGATAAAGCTTTTTCCTGAATAAAACATCTCATCACAGTTCTTGATGTTTACCGTGAGGCAGAGAATCTTTTTGAGTGCCCACCCACTTTGATATTCAGTGAAGTCTTCTAACTTTTTTTAAATTTTGGCGATCACATTGATACTGAACCAATCCGCAAAGTTTTTTTTATTCATTAAATTATTATTCTCGTTCAACAATAATAAATAATTACGAGTAAAGAAGTATTTAAACCTGGTCATATGGTCGCCTTCTAGAGACTGCTTTATGAATTCAGCAGTTAATATAAAATTTACTTTGAGGTTTATCTTCCGTCTTCTATATAATAATATAAGACGTCGCCAGAAAACTTGGAAACAATTTTCAAAAAATGGTTCTAGGTATTTGCAAGACACGTTTACTATCACACTTGTTCTTAATCGGCTATAAAACGAACTTTGTACATCGGCCCACTATACACAACTTGATTTTTTTTCCCTACAGTTTTATTGTTTTTTTCCGTTATGTCTTGCAGTAACGCCTTGTATGTTTTTAAAGTTACCACAAAAGTTTCGATGTGCACATTTAAACCATAGTTAATATCTTCTTTTTGTAATTTAGATGCTAACCGAATGTTTGAATTGATGATTCTAATAAATTTATTTATCTCGCGATTTCCTCTTTTAACATTCTTCATTGCACTGTACACATTCTTAGTTTTTAAAAAATTTGGATGTCAAATCAATAACATTCGCATTATTTAACTCCATTTTTCACGTTTTTTTATTATTATTATTATATTATATCTATATTAAGCACTATATATTGTTTGTTTATAGAAGAAATTATATTAAACACACGGGGTGTGTAAGTGTAAGTGTAAGTAGCAGTTTTAATTAGCAATATACAATTACATATGCGCTATCTTGGGCGGGCAAGGTTTCTGAGAAGAAGAATACTTAAATTATTAGAAGTACTTAGGCGTTTAATTATTGCAATTGAAAGTAAATAACTACCCATCATCTTACATATAAGGCAAGCCGTCGACCATATTAACTAAGCTCAATTACACCATCCCTTCAATTATAATTACAAATCAGATATCTGTCTCTTAACATCACCACCCCACAGAGGGCGGCAATTACGCATTATTACGCAATCAAAACCATCATAGAGGGCGGAGTCTCAGTATCGCCATCTTGAAAACACATGCACGTGTGGTGGTGGTGGAAATGCGGGTGGTGGAAAGGGTTAAGTACTTGCTGTACTTGAACTCTAATTGTCACAATTGAAAGTGATGGCTAAATCTCTTAGATACACTACTGGTGTTCCTCAAGGATCTAATCTTAGCTGCACTTTGCTTGCTATACAATAAATCTCGATAAACTAAGTATTGTTTATATGTGTTTGAACTGGTTATATTTGATAGCACATTGCACGTATAGCTTGCGATCAACAATAAATCAAATTAGTAGAAATAAAGATGAATTTAAGGGCATGTTTTTACCAAGAAGTGCAACCATTGATACCGCATGGGAAATGATTAATATTAATTATATTGATACCTTGATAGCGTCTATGAGCAGACGTAATAGTAATATCTTTATTTAAAAAAAACGTTTTCATTTAATTTTAAACTATAACTTGGTATCTTAATTATAATTATGTAATAAATTCTTGTCAAAAAACTAAATATATACGTTGACAATAAGAATTGCCTTAGTTTTTATTTTCACTTTTTATATTAACTACAGAAAAAATGAAACGTCATAAAATATACATTTTGTAAGGACTAAATATTATGAATAGAGAGTTTAATTATTTTTTTTAATAACTTACAATAATTAGTAGGTTAGATTTATTTAAAAATAAGTAATAATCAGTCAACCCAAATAACCATGTTTAGTTTTTGATTTAATTTAAAAGTTATTGCTTGTAGACGTTTTTAAATCAAAATTATTTCTAATTTTATTTTGTAAACATTTCCTAAACAAAATTTTGATTCGATAATTAATCGAGCTATGGTGTTTAATTAGCGATACCTTCAAATATATTCTTTAAAGAAAAAAATTAAGAAACGTAAATTATATTCCTAAAACGTGCTTAGTGCAATGATTCAAACTTTTGTCCTTTATACAGATAACCCTTGCTGAGACTACCTGCTGTTAGAATTGTAAATGATACCCTTAAAACGTTCACAACGTGTGAAGTTTACAGAAATTGTGGTGTCCAAGTTTAACAATTTCCTAGAGTACAATGCTCAAACTATTTGAAAAACCTGAATGTGAAATTCCCGAGGTGTATAGTAGAGTCCCAACACGAAACAGATTACAACTCTGTAAAAAGGTCAATGTTTAGTAACGTCAAATAGAACCATAGTCAAGAGTAAGAACAATTTGACTAACTTTCCTAGATCGATTGTCCGAGCGCTGATATTGCTTTTTAGGACATACTCCTGAGAAGCAAACCGAAGCCGATCTGTTGATTTGTTTGTATCCCATATCGTTGAATATTGTCCCATGTATAATTTACAACGCCATGGTCTGCAAGGACTTACTGCGATGGAAGGCCTGAAAGAAGAAAATATTATAAACACAGTTTGGTGAAAAGTGCAGGTATTTAAAAAAAATTAGTAATAAGAATTATTTTGTTCATATCAATCTCATGGTTGATAATAAACATAATAATAATAATAATAATAATAATAATAATAATAATAATAATAATAATAACAATAAAGGTTGATGTGTTTTTAAATTTAATTAAATATTGAAATTTGCAAAAATGTTATAAAAAATAGAAATTATTTTAGAACAATTTTTTAACAACTACCTTTTTAGGCGACCTTAAAAAAGAATGTTATTTCGTTCTCAATTGAGTTTTGGTTACACCTCAGCCATGAATCTTAAACTCGGCTTACAATGATCAGAAAACTATGAAGATATTTGATAACTACCGATTTTGACCGAAGGAGTATGGTTTGTTTAATAATTATTTTATTTACACGAAAAATTAAGTAAAGTAAATATCTCCAACTTTCTAATGACCCTATCTAAAAAAATATTTTTTATTCTACCAGTGGTACCACTTTAGATAAGTGGCTACGTCAATTATGATTAAAATTTAAACTAAGTATGTTCTTTTTATGCTCGTTAGCTGGCTAGGATCAGACATTAAAATTTTGAGTTTAGTTGTGAGAGCAGTTATCCGTATAAATAAATATAAAATGGCACCCTTTGTCATTTTATTTCTTGTTGGTCATGTGGTATTTTAACATATGAAAAAAAAACTTTATTAATAGTATACATTTACGTAATTATTTCTAAATGTGATAATGATTTAAATTTATTATTAATAAAATAAAATTCGGGAAATTCAGTAAAGACAGTTTAACCATTGATTATAAACTGTTTAACTATGAACTTAAGCATAAGTAAACGTGTAAATATATGTAACAGTTCAGGCGAAGTTAGAGTGCAGAGAGATCTGTTTTTAAACTCGTTTCTTCAAACCAAATGCCGCGCTCTCTTCCTTGAAAAACCTGACTGAAATTCAAAATGGTCGAAAAAAAGGAAGAGAAAATTGCGTTTTAAAAGAAATATTTTAAATAGAAGTATAATAGGTACATAATAAAAATTTTTCTTCTCGTAACTTTTTGTGTAATTGATATTATTCGAAATAAAACAATTAGGGTAACGTATTTATATATTTGATTGATATGGCGTCAACACTTTATCTTCTTCTAAATTTAAACGAGGTTTGAAGAAAACATAGGATGCTTTATTTGGACTTATAAATAAGATGGGGAGTTATGCGACCATTTTCAAACTTGGTGTATAGGTTTATTTCAATCGCAAATTTGATTAGATTTTCGATATAAACCGTTGGGCGAAAAGGGCTTGTTACGTGCAAAAAGGTGTTTTTAATTATACAGTAACGTAAAGAGACAATGCTCACTAGAGCTCAAGAAGTGTGAGGTGGGTTGTTGGATGTCGCTTTTGTGAAGATACAGTGTTTAAATAACTGTGGCAAAAAAGCCAATAAAACAATCGATAAATTTGTTATAAATCGGTAGGGCGTCAACCAAGGAAATGACTTTAAAATAGCTTCCAGCCCTTGTTCAGTAGAAGTCACTCCAGTAGGTGGTGCTAGTTTTTCCCTTGGAACTTACCTTAAAGGTGTTCCGTTCAAAATTTGTAAACCTTAACACAATAAAAATTGAGCAAAAAGCAATAAAAGGCTTTGTTACAGTACAAATTTACAAAGTTTATTACATTAAAACAAAAAAAAACGGTTTGTACAAAAAGAAGTAATATTACTAAAATAATTGACCTGATTGGATCACGTGATCTTTAATTTTTATCAAATAAATCTCTTAAGCAATTAAATATTAATTGCGTTACATAAAGAAAACACACAAAGTGAACGAGATTCCCAATAATTTTGGGCCTTCTTATAGGAGTTGAGGAACAATAGGGTCGTCAATGATACACCATGTTCTTAATAGCCGACGTTTCGATTGGCGATGGCCAATCTTTCTCAAGGCAATCAAGGCATTGAATTTTTAAGGAGCTTTAATACTTTTAAAACACACAAAGTCGAAACAAAATGATTTTGCTGCTACACATTTTTAAATAATCCGTCTTGCACTTTTAACTAAACGTATGATACATATAACTTAATAAGCTTTATTTGTGGGTCAAATGATAGAGTTCCAGAACGGGCAAACACGATAACGAAGAAATTGTCTAGTGTTTCACAGTCGTGCATACCGCCGCAGAGGCCCACCTCCACAGCCAGGAAGAGTTGCTGAAGCTGCCCCTGTAAAATTACCCGTAGCCACGAACAGCCTTGCGGCCCAGATGCGACCAAAGCGACGCCACCATATCCCCGACACCAATCACAACCGTTCCATCACCACACCAGCAACCCAAATCGACAATTCAGTCTTGCACTCCGCAGAGTGAACACACCCGAGTAATCAGAGCCTACTTGCGATCTAAATTTCAATTCTTTTATTAAGAGCAGGTCGACACCGGCAATAATATCTGCTTCGGCGGAATTATTGTATAATTTGTGCGTCTATGACACCAAGCGAACTCGCCTCTGCAATGGAAGGGTTGCAAAAGTTATTAAAATGAAACCACAGTGACGATATAAGTAATAGTCTGCCCGCAGGTACTTTCGGAGAAATCTCCCTCGCCCCTACCAATGTCACACCGACAGAGGACAACGCCAAAGAGGCTAATGAAGAATTTCAACCGGCTAGAAAAAAGAAAAGGACCAGGGGAAAGAAGTCAAAAACCACAAACTACCCAAACCGACGACTACTTTACCGTAAACCTGCCTCAACCTGATTCCAAGTCTACCACAAATGAACGCATCCCGGCCATTGTCCTTCGGGACAAATCCAAATTGCCAACCACCGCTTCCCTCTTTGACACCAATAAGATCCGGTTCACTAATAACAATAAATAACACCCACCACCATCCCCGATTACCGCGCCATGATTTCCTTCGTGGACAAATACCAATTACCTAAACATACCTATTCCTTACCCAACAGACCAGATCCCTCAGAACCTCCGCCTGGTCTACACCAACTCCTTGGAAACATGCTTTCATCCTTCAGCCAATCCAATCCGACAGAAGAAGCCACCAAATTCTTCCTTGAAAACACCCACCAACTACTTTCCTTAACTATTTAAAAAACCAACATAGAAGTACAACTTTCCACCTCACCGTATCCTTCTAGAATTGTAACGGTCTTCGTTACAAAACCACTAAACTTGACGAATTTCTTAGAGATCACAATATCGATCTCATCCTTCTCTCTGAAACCATGTCATAAAGTCAAAACTCCGAACTACAACTTTTTAGCACCGCAATCTACGTCAAACGATCCCTCAAGCACCATCTCACTCACAATCCTTCCTTGGATCACATCGAAACCACTTCAATCATCGTAGAGACGACTTCCGGTAAGATCAAGATGATTGCATCCTATAATCCACCCAACTCTTCGTTAACCAACATTGACCGAGACAAACTTTTTCCTGACCAGAATCCCACCATCGCCGCAGGCAATTTCAACTGCAAAAACCTGTTCTGGAATAGCCGCATCTACAATCCCAACGGACGAATCCTATCCGTTTACCTAAATGCACATCCACAACTCTCGCACTCGCCTCTAACGAACATCGCAATTACCCAAAACATCCCTCTAATTTCAACAATTTACCCTCTCTCTGAACTCAGTTCCGACCATAATCTAGTTATCCTGCACCTCGAACCTATATCTCACGACCCACCTTTAGAAACCCGCCTAATCACCGACTGGACCAAATTTACCCAGCTCCTAACAGACCAAATCGATCCCATTCCTATTATAAACACCCATCATGACATAGACCTAGCCACCACCTCCCTCTAAACTTGTACTCTAAATTCACACAAACAATCCACCATCACGACCACCACCTCTAGATCCACCACCTTACCGCCCCCACACAAAAAATCCTTATCCGCCTTAAGAACCGCGCCAAACGCACCTACCTACGCACCCTAAGCTCTCACTACAAACAAATCCTTAACCGATTACAACTCCAAGTCCGCACCGAAATTCAAACTTTCCGCAACGAATCCTGGACCGCCAAACTAGAATCCTTAAACTAAGACAACCACTGCCTATGGCGTATGCAGAAAATCCTCGGCAACGCCAATCAATTTCCGGAACACCTGATCCACTCGACCAGAGGCCTTGTCTACAACCTAGAACTCGAATGCAGCTCAAATTACCAAATCGTCGACCTTGATCACGTTTCCCGTACCGATACCTGAGTACCCCGATTCCTACTAAACAACCACGACGACGATCCAATCACGCCTACATCTCCCACCAAATCCGCCAAATCATACGTTTCTTTCTCAAACGTAAAGTTCCCGGTCCCGATCAAATTACAAACTTTATGATCCAACATTTCCCACGCAAACCTATAGAATAGGCTACTTCCCCGCTGACTGGAAAATAGCCGACGTCATAGTAATCCCAAAACCTTTAAAAGACCCTAAATTTCCGCAAAACCACTGCACGATCAGTTTACTTCCCGCACTTTCAAAAATCGCTGAAAGAATTATTTTACACAAGCTTAACCTTGACATCTCCCGATTCAAAATCCTACCCGACAAACAATTTGGTTTCAGCCCGAACCACTCCACAACCCAACAAATCTTAAGCGTAATCGAATACTGCTACCATTCCATGGCGGAGCAGTACTTCTCGACGTCTCAAAGGCTTTTGGCAGTGTCTGGCACCCTGGCCTTGTCTACAAACTTATCCGTTCCAACATCCACTCAAGATTAATCCGCATAATCTACTCATTCCTGTCACACCGCCGTATTCAAATCAAGTTAAACAACGTCAAATTCTCAGTCCGCTACCTCACCGCCGGAGTCTCGCAAGGCTCCGTCTTTCGCCTACATTATTTGAATTGTACACCCATGATATTCCAAAAACCCCACGTACCGAACTAACCCTTTACGCCGATGACACCGCCATCCTAACACGATCCTGGCAATCCAAACACCTAACTCAATACCTACATACCGCACTCGACACCCTAGAACCCTGGTTTACTGACTGGCTTATTTCTGTTAATGCGGAAAAGTGTGGTGCAGTAATCGTTTCCCGCAAACTCAAGCACTAGACAAGATGGCCTACTAACCATACTCGATACTCCCATTCCATGGACCAAATCCACCAAATACCTTGGCGTTATCCGAGATAACCCCTTCACCTTTGCATCCCACATCCAATCGGCCTCTAACAAAGGCCGTGGCTCCCTAAAGTCACTAGCTCCTCTCTTATGCCGTAAAAGTTCTATATCACCGAAAAACAAATAAATCATAAATCCCATCATGCTCTATGCGTCTCCCGTCTGGAGTTACGCCGCCGACACCCACATCCGAAAACTTCAAACAATCCAAAACAAAGCCCTCCGTCTTACCTTTAACGCTCCTTGGTACATCCTAAACAAGCCCGCAAAACTACGATTAGCGGCCGGGTATGGATAAATACACCGGTGGTCTCAGATTGAAGGGTGGAGTGTGTGAGGTTCGATGTGCCAGACACCACAACGTAATAGGCGCTTAAGTCTGGGTGTCCGTCAAACCGTCACAGCTGACCGATCTGGAAATACAGTTCAGTTTACCAAACGCTACTACACTCCGCTTCAGTCCGCCGTTTAAGTTTTAGTTTGCTCTAATGTGTAGTGGCGATACAGTCTTTTTAGTGCTAGTATGTACAATTTGAAATCAAAAAGATTTAATCAGACTTCCACGAAGGACGTACATACGGAAAATATTTCATTTCTACGTATAGTGTGTGTGTGTTTTATTGGAGATATTCATTTACATTAAATTGTTAATTTATTTTGTAGAGGACCATTTTTTGGTTTAAAGGCCTGAGGAATTACACATTCGTTGCACGAAACGTTGCCGGAAAAAACGACTTAGTGGTTTTTTGGTGCCCCTTCTCACAGAAGAACAAATCATTTAAAGTGATACAACAAATGATGTTCTTATTTAATTATAGACAACTTTTGTTTAAACTTTCTAATTCAGATAAGTAATTATACAATAATATACAATCACGTGACACTAATTGTTTTAATAATATCTCCTAGAATATCAGAAAAAGTTATGGGAAAAAAGTTATTGGAAATTTTATTGTCTATAACCTTTATTTGAACTTTTTTTATTATCTTTTTCGAACAAAATTGTATGTTTCAAGTCTAGTCTTACAAGCGGAAGCGAACGCGCGACTGAACAACCATAAGTACCTGATTCGAGCAAACTTTTTTACTTCGCTGCACACTTTCGATACACTTTTACACGTTTGTTAGTATCACGACATGTGGAGTTCTGCTTGAAACGCTTGTTTTTTCTTTATTATAAAGTACTAACTGTAATTCGTCGGAAAAAGTGAAAAAGATGGTTGTTAAAATCGTCTCATAATTTTATCAATTTATAGTTCAATTTGAATGGGTCGCGCCAATTTCTTAGAAACAAATTGAGCAAACTGAGATCTACCAGTAAAATTGAATAAATAATTATGTTTACATAAAGATTATTATAATTAGTACCATTTTTTTAAAAATAAATAATTAAATAATAATAATAATAATTAAGAGATCTTAATTTTACGTACAATACATAAATATTTGGTTGTAATAACCTGTTACTGTAAAAGGTTAATAAGCTTATTAAGTAATAACATTTCCCGTCATTTAATTAGAGAAAGAATCTCAAATTCTCCAGTGGCACATTGTGATTATTGATTTATTTAGTAGGAACGTCATACCCGAGTTCTCTTGGTTGCCTACCGATCGAAACTGTCACATCTCTCTACACATCCAAGTAGCAAGCAAGCGCTAAAAGTGGAAAATGAATATTTTCTGGTCAGTGTGTGTAATTATGAAAGCCGCGTTATAATCTAACTGCCATATACATAATATTGAATTGTGAGTTTTTTAGAAAACAATTTTATCAAATGACGGTGAGTTTTATTTATTTATGCGTAAGGTTGAAGACAGACGAAATCGCAGTATTAAAAAATGTAATGAACGATATTTTTTCGTTTTGTTTTCTTCATAATTATAGTACGTAGGTGCATAATTGTTACAATGGAATCGCCTAATCGCATGCATTTATGTACGATAAGCATTAATATAAAAATTATTAAAACCACTTAATTAGAAGAAAATGTTTGTTATTGCGTGTGTTGTCAAAACCGTTACCTTGGTGATTAATCCAATATTTCTATTTGTAAATCATAAATACTTTTTCTTTTAGGTTTTCTTTGATCTTTACACTGATCTACTTGATATAGAACACAACTAAATCATAATTCTGTTCATAATTTAAAAACCTATTGCTTTTAATAATTTACATAGTATATGTATAAGAAATAGAAAGCTACGATTTTGCATACGCCAAATAATAAAATATAACAAAAAAGGATTGCACGTAATTTTTTATATGTAAATTTCTTTCATTCTCTAACGAAATCACATTTTATCATTTATAGCGAAACAACAATTCTAATAAGACTAAAGTTGTGGTAAATTTTTTTTTCTTATATTTTTAGCAGTTTTTCACTTGCGAACTTTTGAAAATGGCAAAATGCCTCTCAACAAAGTGTGGACGTAACATAGTTTATTTAGACTACTGTTCTTTGCTATCACTGTAACTTCCGTTTGGTTTAACCAAAAATATGTTCAAAAATCCAAATAATTCAACAAACTGACGAGAACTGAATCTTTGGAGAATCATCTTAGACAGTGATCGACTTACTACAGTAGAGAATAAAGTCAAAACTATACAAGACGAATGGACGGAGTTTAAAAAATCCTCCTCTGTCACTGATCTTAATGATATTTTAATTGAATTCAAAGAACGTAAACAGAGGATCCGTAATGTCATATGTTATTTAATATCCCGGAGTCTGCTGCTTTTAGTTTAGCTCAAAAAATTTCAGACGATCTTGATAAAATTGTAACTATTGTGACTTTGAGTGTGGAAATTCACATTCTCAAAAAGTCATTCGTCTTGGGCCAGTTACATCCGATGAAAATTGTTTTAAAAAATGCTAGGGAAGTCCTGAGATCAAATAAGAATAATTCGAATCCCCATCAACATTTTTGTCCGGATTTAACTAGGGCCGACAAAACAATAAAATTAGAAAGGAATTTAATTAAATTCAGTGCAGGTTCTGCTAACAGTAACGTAATGATTATATATAAGAATAACATACCTTTTATAACTAACCGCCATTCTCCTCATCATTTTTCCAAAAACTCTTAAATTTTTATTATCAAAATGTAGGTGTCTAAATTAAAAGATTTTGCTGCTAAAGTACTCGTATCTATGATGTCATTTTATAACTGAATCTTGGCTTTGTGAAAATATTGAATTTACATAATTATTTATTTTTCGTAATATTAATACCAGTAATACGGTTTTGAGAGATGGTGTTTTAATTGCTGTTCGAAATAATACTTTATTGTTGCCTTACTTAGTGGTTCTGGTGAACAGATTTATGTTAGATTAAAGTTAGATAATTTTATGAACTTCATTTGCTGATCTTGAATTTCTTTTTGAACAAATTCATATTATATGGTAACTGGTGATTTTAATGGCTCGGTTAATTTAGAATAATGATGACGTTCTCGTTAATTTAGTTGGTAATTATCGAGAGTACTATGACATTTTTAACGTGACGTATACCTGTACGTTTTTGAGCTTGGAACAAGTCAATAAAAATACCAATGATCGCAATGTTTTTCTTGATCTCATTTTTACTAATATCGATAATTTGGAAGTTATTTGTTCTCTTGACCTTTTATTCCTAAATAGTTTACGCCACATTTCGTATTCTTGGTTATTCATGTGTATCATCTGCTAATATTTTATGTTATGAAATAGAAGTTTTTGATTTTGTTAAGGGGATTATGTTGGCTCAAATGAGTGTTTTGCTTCTGTTCGATGGGAGGATCGTTCAGTGACATCGTGGAAGCCCAAGATGCACTTTTTTTATCAAATAGGCCCCTTTGGTATTAATAATTACATGCCTGTTAAAATATTGAAACATCGTAAGCAACACTTTCCTAGGTCGTTCAATAAGAAACTAATAGACCTTTGTCATAGAAAGATAGCCTCTCATTCTGTGTATCAAAGTCTTTAAAAACTGTAAAGATTGAAGTTGTAAACTATATTTAATACTATTTCTTAAAACATGTAAACTGTTTCCAGAATACTTTTCTTCTGAATATGAAGTAGAGAAATCCAATTATGCTTCTTCTGATATAAAGCACCTTGTTCAAGTTAATGATAACTGCTTAAGTGTTAATCTTCTAGATATATTTAATCAGATATCGGGGCTGAAGTCTTCATGCAACTCTGGATCTGACGGTATTCGTAGTATTCTATTAAAAATAGTCAATTTTCGATTTCTACTCCATTATATTTACTAATTTCCGTCATCTATTAATAAAGGTATATTCCCGAATATTTGGAAAAACAGTTCTGTAGTACCAATTATTAAATCCGGAAACAATGATCGTGTTGATAATTATAAACGTGTTTGCAATCAATCGGTATTTCTAGAATTGTTACGTGCAAAAAGAATTCCACGTCAACCATGAATAAAAACGCCACATAAATAATTGTTGGTGTGATGTAGCTCAGAAGGAGAAGAGCGTGGTTCGCGAGAAGTCTGCTATCGTCAAACATTAAGAAATTCGTCAAAGTTGTAAAGGCGTCGATCGAGGAGAACTTGATGATTAACATCCAATCCTCGTTTACCGGAAACTCGACTTGAAGGGGTACTTTCTAGGACCTACCTTTTGAAAGTACTATAAAAGTTTTCAAAACGCACACAAAACATAATCAACTAATGTGTTAAAAAGGCTTCTAAAATTAACATATTTTGTTGCATTTGAAACATCTACATAATCAAATCAAATCTTATCCTTAATTATGATAGCTCTACTAGAAGATCTTTTCGCATTAGATTAAAAGGACACTCTAACGCTATTACACTTAACAAATCTAATAAATCAAATTTTGCTAGCCATTTTCTTGAAACCAATCATTACTACGAATCTTTTTCTAAATTAAATTTGTTACATGTCTTTAATGATAACCAGAAAATTTTAAATTTTGAAAAAGATTATATTACTAAACAATTTATTATAGATAAAATATTTAAAATATTACTTAATGTTAAATTTATATAAAAACTTTTGTATTTCGTCAACTAACTCGATAGTTGGCATTCACTATTTCTGTTCATTATCATTTCGTTTTCGGCCTTGCACGTTGATAGAATGATTTTTATCATGAGCAAGCCTAAAATTAAATTAAAATTTTTAATCGTTACGATTTCGACTTATAAATTTATTTTTCAACAATTTAATAATGTTGTTTTCTTTTAGTTGGTGAGTAGCAACTGATTTCATCCACTCATTTAACCTATTTTTTGTTTTTAGATCTTAGTACTTATTATTTGATATTTGAAAATGATACCCTAGGGCATTGAAAACATGGTAATATTATAGAAACTTTAATAAGGAAGGTGCACTTTTTATTCTAGCTACTACGTTCCTTATGTACTACTTCTACTTTATTTGTAATAAATATGATCGACCACTTGATTCCTACTTTACAAATTTTTAACTAACCTAGAACACAAAAAAATGATGTTCATTGCTTTACATACGTTAATTTAAATTAACTCGGTCAATAAGAGTTTGATTGACCTTGTTCGTCACAACATAAATTCTATTAAGCAAAATAACGGTAATAAGGGTCCAACACAATAGTTAAACGCAAATGCGCTTTTTCGATAAATTAATTTTCCAAGAATTATTCACTTCACAATGTCTACAAAATTACTTGAATTAAAGTATTTTCTTTAATTTCAACAAAGTTCTCAAATTTTGTTTATTTAATTAAAACGATATTATAAATACCTTAAATATCGAGCCGACGGTAACGAGGGGCTGCATTATAAGTGTATTTTTTTAAAGAAAGAAATTTTAATAACTACTTAAGAATAATACCACTTAAAACGAATAATACACCGGATGCTACTCGGACATGCGTTCGGACGCTACTTCTCGGACGTTTTTGAGAATACGGCACTTTTCATGAGGTCGCTAACTTCAGGCATTCTTGGAAGCACAATTAAATTTTTTTATGATTCATTACTGCTTATTGACAGCACAAAGCGCCAATAATAATAAATTGTACATCAAAATTGTCTGGGACGTAATTATTGGGAACATAGCCACTATAATTCGTACACATTGTGCAGAAACCGGATTATCTTGAAACAAAAACGTCGTCCGGGATTGGACCGTGCTAAAAAGGTAACCCTAGTTGCCAACGTTTCGCCACCTATGCTTCATCAGGGTGAGAAACTTGAAACAAATGAAATTTCAAAATAGACAACTGAAAGTCAGGTAATCAATTTGTGACCAAGCCAGATTCTAGACTAAAAGAAGTCTGATTATTTAAATTATTTAAAGTAGCTTTTAGTGAATTATAGGTCAGCAGCAGATAAAATAAGTTAATAAACAAAAATTCATATAAGTAAATTTATGAGTTTGGCGTATGACAAGCTAAGCAAAACTTGTTACCAAATCGCAGTTATCTAAAAAATTCCACTGTTAATTATAATTTAATGTGGTCTTATAGGACCCATTCTTTGTGAAGGTACAGTCAACAAACAACTCAAAAAGTTGTAATTGCCGATGTTTTGCCTTTCATTGTAAATGGTTTATCAAGGCTGTACTTTATTAAAACACAACACAAGATTAAAATAATAATACATGAAAACGATTAAGGGAGTGGTACAACTTTTGAACATAGTTGTCGAATATAGTCTCGCAAGGCAACGAGAGTATACTTGCCTAGTAATGTACCTATATGTGTCTACTGTCACGCACAACACATAATACATGCGAGGAGTGCGCAACGTCTGGTAACGGATATTCGACTTCAAGAAGAGTCGAATATAATACGAATCACCACATTAGAAAAGAACCAAAAATAGTTAGACTCACCTTTCACAGATAAGAGTTGGACGTCAATTACTTGTTTATTAAAAAATAAATATACTATTTTTGGTTGTTTTCATACCATGTTCGACTATTATACAAAATATAAGAGATTGTTAGAGGAAAACTTACCTGAATTCTCAACCACTTTGTTCCACTGTGTCAAAAGATGCATTCGCACTATTTTAAAGTGCTTTGTTAATCTTGAGGGTGAAGTTATAACATTTACCGTTGCTTAATAAATATGATTAGAAATAGCCCATCAGCAAATTATTTTACATTAACGTAAAACAGGTTTTTATTGTAAATATTTATACAGTGTGGAAACTTTAACTGGAATAAAATACCTACATAACTTTGATATATGCGATTGTTGCAAAAAATCCCGAAACTCGTCACGTATTGTTTTTTCATAATATTTTAATGCTTTTGTCTTATTGTTGAAGAAATGCCAAAGTTGTGTGTTTTTGACTTGTTTTTTGATGCTTTGGAACCACGTTGCTTAGTTACTAATGATCATCACTCATATACGCTTGTTAATTTGTCAAAGTAGTTTCTAAAATGCTGTATTTAACAGAAAATTTCTGATGATGATTGGTTATGGTAACAGAAGTCGAAGTCAGCTTTAAGTTGCTCGTTTATTTCAAGAACTGCATCCGGTTTTACCAACGAATTAACCAAGATACCATAAACAAAATTGAGACACAGTACAACGGTGACAACCCGTTGTTGAATCTGGTACCTCCAACCAGGCAACTAGCCTGTAACAACGAAATCAGACATACTACTGACCTCAAAATTCTTAGATCTGCCAAGCTGCATCCTTACAAGATGTAAGCATTCTAATAATTAACGGAGGATGATTCGAATTGTCGGATCGAATTTTGCAAGCAAATGATGAATCTAATCTTCAATAAACATATTTAATTAGCTTCAATCATTTTTCCCGACGAAAGTAGTTTTACCTTACATGGTGAAGTTAATCTTCAAAATTGTCGTTATTGGGCAGACCATAAACCCTCATTGGATGGAAAAACTCATACTCAGTTCCTGCAAAAAGTCAAGGTATGGGATGCAATATAGATGAACAGATTGTAGGGCCAGTTAATCTTGATAGAGCAACGTATCTTACGTTCTTTCAAAATAAGCTCATGCCAACGTTAGCTATTTCATTTCCAAATCCGTTAGATCCGGATTTCCCAGATAAACGAATCAACAGGATGGAGCACTACCCATTATGCTGTGATCGTTCGTAGATATTTAGACAAAGTTTTTCACAATAAAGACATTGAAAGAAGAATGGTCTTACTCCTCTTGATTTCTTTGTGTAACAAAATTCAACGACATTGAGGACCTTCAGCAACTTATTTGGCATTTCTCACCAGAAATGTTACAAGACGTAAGGGATACATGTTATCATCGATTTGCACTTTTCCAAGAAACAAACGATACCCATTTTGAACATTTCTTGCATTAAATGGAATGGTGTTTATTTCTTCAGGACAAGTCGATTTGCTTAAAATGGAATTGTTTTCCTCGCAATATTTAGAAAATTATTTTTATGCAGAATTGTGCCTTTTTTCGTGTACGATGGTATAACTCCATCAATTTCTTTATCAATTTTAGCAACAGTTGCGTTACTAAACGTTTTTAAAAAAGATTCGAACAATTTTATTTTTTAATGAGTCATTGTGATCGGTGGCAAGTTTTGAAACTGTGTCGAATTATTTAAAATAAATTTCATACAAAATTAATATAATGGAAACATTAAAGATTAATTATTTTGAGAGTGTATCTTTCAGGGTTTTTTAAATTAAAAGTCTAATTGTTGATGTATTATACTCAGTAGGGGGTCAAGTTTCTTGCAAGCCTTTGTTTTTTTGTGGAATTTGTGTAGAATAATTACCCGGTGTTTTGTCTAACTTTATCAGTTGTCACCGAAAAAAAAAGATTGATATGTCTTAATATTGTCACTTTTTGGTCCCTTTTACAATAAAGAAAACACCATATAAGGTATTTACGTACTTGGCAAAGAAGAATATTGTCGGTATTCTCAGATGTACGGAAAAACTAACCATTATGTTTTATTACCTTTTTCTTGCCCTTTCTTTTGATATAAAACATCCAATTATTTCAAAATAAATAAATTACAGCAAAATATATTTATGTAAAGTTAAATGCTAATTCTCAATAGTTTCTTCTGTTTTTGTTCTAACGTTTTTTCTAATTACTCAGACTACTTTCAGCCTAGAATATAGCTAGGTGGCAAACGTTGGCAACTACTGTTACCTGAGAACAGATACCCTTTTTTTCACTTTTTTCGACGAATTAGGGTTAGTACGTTATAATAGAGCATAAAAAAATTTTTGTCCGATGGCCGGCCATCTATCCTTATGTAAACAAGATACCAAAGAAAACGCCCGTCTGATTTTTATGAAACTTAGCACATGAGTCTTATTTATAGTTCCGTAGATCTGATTAGATGTAACCAAAAAGGCCGTTAACTTCCACTTATTTTCGATTTTTTAAAATGTTTAGAAAAATATTCAATCTACACTTTTTGCTTTCAATAAAAGTTGTTTGTAATTTAATTATACTTTTGTTTAAACTAGTTTTTGATCCCATAAGATATATAGTATATAATTACTTAAATATAACAGTCACGTGATACTAATCGTTGTAACAATATCTCCACCAATATCAATTATACAAAAAACTTATGCAAGAAAAGTTGTTGGAAATTTTATTATCTATAACTTTTGTTAGAACTATTTTTTTCTAAAACGCAATTTTCATTTTCACACGTGTGCGCGGTACCACGTTTTGACGCTGTTAGATGTTTATTTTATTTTTCGAGCAAAATGTTTTAACTTTCGATACTCTTTTACAGGTTTGTCAGTATCAGAACGATGTGGAGTTCTGCGCAAAATGCTTGTTTCAAATAAGGAACTAACTTAGAGAAAACGCAGACTACGGAAATTCTAATATAACTTTTTAAAACAGAACTGAACAATATGGTCTTCTAATTAACACAATCTCTTTGTTAAGTAATTATAAGTTTTTTTTATAATTTAATACTTCGTATGTGAAACGTCATCTGAATACAACAAAGGCCATTGATCATTCCAGATACATTGACTACCTGATACGTATACGTATACGTTAATGCAGGATAACAAAAATCGTCGACTAAATGGTAGATTAATTTACTAGGAGTTAAACAATATAATTATGAGCTTAAAAGTTTGCTGGAGAGACGTTAGCCGACCCAGCAAATTAAGCATGACACAGTTATATTTTTTAACTTCATGTAAAATATACTATTTTTCGAAATTTTCGAGTGTTGTAGTGACTTTTTATTCTGTACAAATCAGCTTGGTATCTTACTGTCACGTTTATAATAATACGAAATAACTGAGGTACCGACCACAATAGTTGTAAAAACAAAGAAACTGTTGCTTTTAATGTTTAGACAGTAAAAAGCCGTTTTGGCATCTGTCACTAGTTGAATAATACGGTATGTCGCTTGAAGGAAAAAATGTGTATTACTTCACATCTTGTAAATAAGACATTTTCCAATGAATTTGAGTAAATACGTTATAATAAACCAAAAAAAATTGTTGTCCGATGGTCGGCCAGCCGTCCGTACATTAGTAAACAATATATCAGGAAAATCCCGTGCAGATTTTTATAAAACTTTGCATATTGGTCTTATTTATAATATCGCAGATTTGTTTAGGTTTTGGGCAAAATTTGTCGACCCAAATAGGTCGTTAACCTGTTTAGATTTTTGAATTTTTTAAATATTTAGAAAAATATCCATTTTACACATTTCTGGTTCAAATAAAAGTTTTTTGTAATTTAATTTTGATTAAACTATTTTTTCATTCAATAAGTAATTACTGAGGTATGTGTATCAGGTGACACTAATTGTTTTAAGAATAGTGTTCCATCAATATTATTTATTCAAAAAAGTTATGAAAAAAAGTTCTTGGAATTTTTGTCCCGACGTAAAAATGGTAGTAGGTAGCAGGTAGCGTTCGTATTAGGGGTTTATCAGTTAGATACATTTAACAATTGTTAGCCGTTACTGAAATTTATAATTTGATTTTAAAATTGCTTAAAGCTTGTTAGACATGTTATTTTTGAGCAAACTGTTTTATACCGCCGCGAACTTTCGATACTCTATTTTATAAAACAGAATATTAGTTGAAGTTTAATTAATCTGAACTTCATCTATCAGGCAGAAAAATATAATAGAAGTAGAACTTTTCAAGATAATAAGGGAACAGAATCTCACCTAAATTTTTAAACGTAATACAATATTCTACTATAAGTAATAGCAGTTTTCAAGGAATAAAGTAAATTGTGTTCCTTAAAAGAAGCACTAATTTACTTAATATTTTCGTTTGCTTTCTCCTCAAATTTTGGTAAGCTTTCAATTTTCTCTGTATACAGGAAATTTAATTAAGAAATCGGATTAAGGATGTTCTAACATTCAACACATAAACTGAGGAAATGAGAATGTGATTAGATTCTACAAGACTAATCTTTTATAATTTAAACAACAACAACAATTATTGTATTCCTTAGAAAATATAAATTGTACTCGTAAAAAAGATGAAGCTGGTATTTAACAATTTATAAATAATAAACAATTTTTGAAGTACATCTCCTTAAAAATGAAGTACACGTTTGTTTAATTATTTATTCGTATGGTACATTTTAAATTTTGTATTGTGATGTAAGTATTCTGTATAGTGCCCTAGAAGATCAGTATAAACCTGTATAGTGTGGTGACGAAACCGTGTGCAATTGTGGATTGGTTCGTCTTGGCAAAACATTTGCTTCAACAAAAGAATGGAGCTCTAAACTCCAGCGTCTATTGTAATGTGCTTCAACACTTACCCAACTTGGTATTCATATGTAATAATATTAATTAAGTGTGTAAACATTGTAGAAGGTAAATATGAACAAAAATATAACAGCATAGCCATTGCATGACGACATATAATGGACCGGTCCAAGCGCCAGTCACGACAATGACGTATTCTCTGTCCTGATTATCTGTTTTTCCATTATATTTTTTTGCTATTTCTTTAACACGTTTGTGTTTGTCAGGTACAAGTTGTTAACATTGCTTTGCAATAACAATAAATATCTCCATTATACCTACTCCACTCCGGGACGAACTATTGGATTTTTGGTTGAGATTCAGTACCGACCCACGTGGCAATTTTCAGATATGAGTATTGAAGAAACTTTAATATTAAAACTATTTATTAAATGCGTCGAAATGTCCGTCTTTCATCGTATTAAATATGCATCTAATATTTAAAATCTGAATTACCTATCTGTTTCGTTACATTACGGCCAGTATTTCAGTATTTGGTTAATTTCCAAGTAGACAATTGTGATAACAATTATTACCATGACAGTAAACTCAAAATTTAACTTAACCCATGACTGAAATACTATTTTGAAAAATCTTTTTCCACGACACGACACATTCATAAACCACTAGAAAAAACTTAATATTTCTCTGGAGAAAAAACAATACGTACCTAGTAACAGTGTACAGTAATGTTTTTTTAGAGTTGAACATAAGGAAATACAGTAAAACTAAAGTCTGTTACGATAAGAATAGGATGTCGTTAGACTTAGTAATTTATAACAGCCAATATAACGTTGGTTTCTGTTATCATAATGTAAATTAAAGTTACTTTACTTATGTTAACTTGGTAAAACTTCACCATGTTGCAATATGCTTGGAAGTTCAGATAGTAGAAAAGCAAAGTTATATGCAAACATGATTGATAACCTTGTAACAAACTGCTGTGTCACGTCTTCCTATTACTATTGTGAACAAACTTTATTTAGTCATTTATTTTGTTCACATGAACCATCGGTGTTTAGGAATGCAAATTTCAAAATGCGAATTAAGCTATACAAAATACACGTTTACATATTTGATTTGTCACGAATGCGAGTTACCTAGTTGGACTCATTACTAGCTATTGCCAACTTAAGAAATAAAATTTGTTGCCAATTGAGGATCACTTTATAGCACACCCAAATTTTATTTTTTAAAATTTTCTTAGTATTATCATTCATTATAAAGTTACTTTATAATCAATGGTATTATCTATTTATGGTATAGTAGTAATCACGAGAGCTCGAGTATGATTCATCTAAGGAAGGAACAATAATTAACTTATAATATTTACTTATCTATCATACTTTTGAGAACTATATAGTAGAAAAGAGACTGAAAATAATACGTCTGTCCATACTTTCAATGCAACGAATGTCGATTTCATACTGCTTTTAAGACATAAGTAATACTCGAGCTTTCGTGATTACTACTATAGACGTAATCTAATACAACACCTGAGTGCATGATCTGTGCTTGAAATTTGCAATGAATAATTTGGTTGGCGGCCTTCTCTAAGCTTTTATCAACGTTGCGGCAACATACGTTTTAACTATTTACGCGCACAAAACACCAGTAGTAAGGAACTAAATCCACGTTTGAAATTTTTATTAATTTTAAATGTGAATTGAGAAACGTTTACATTTATATTTTAATTCGAATTTCTAAACATCGGTGTTAGTGGTTCATGTAAACGTAGTAGTTGATTGACATGGACTGTTTACAATTGAACATGGGGATATGATCATGCATTTTAATGAGTAGGTGGTGCCTTAAACAGTAGTTATATTGCATATCTATATTCAGTTGAAAAAATCTGTCTGTAAATACCTTAACTGTCTGAATCGCAATATATTTTCTAAAGTATTATCATACTTAACGTTTTATAAGCAAAGATAAACTTTTGGTTTCAATTTATTACGCATGATGTTTTGCTTACGTTATTCTTCATGAATCTCTAATTGCTGATGTCGTTTTACCGCGTACCGGAACCCGTATGGCACAAAACTACCGCGCAAGTAGGTGAATCTATAAGAACTTAGCTATCGTTCGATTTGTAGATAATTTTCTAGATTTGCGCCATCTCTGATCGACACCGTTAAATCTGAGGTTAGGAATGCAGTTGCTTAAGCTGATTGGTTGCTTGTTTCAAATGAAAAGGTTAAAAGTCACTTTTATTTATTAACTCAAATTCTGTGAAAACGACGTTTATACATACGTTTATATATGTTCCGAAAGGTCTAACAGTACTGACCTGACCATAGAAAAATAACCGTGCTGACGTTACTGCTGTTAATAGTACTGAAAATCAGCTGAAAATGGCAGTTCCGAAATAGCATAGTAACTGACAGATACATCGTTTCAGAACGCTTGTCTCATTAAATAATCAAGAAATGTCATCTAACCTCAACTTCGAAAACTTGTGATCTGTGGAAGAAATGAGCAGATCACATCCAATTAGAACCATAATCTCACGCCTAGTATAGAAAAACTTAAAAGTTCCTCAGATGAAGAGAACGACGATGAGGATGATGACGACCTTATATTTGTGGTGTGGGTTTTTAAAGATTCTAGCAGCTTACAACCTAGAATAAATAATTACACAAAGAATGTGATAACGTTGATTTCAGATTTAGACTTTAAAAGTTATTTCAGGTAACTGTAAATCTGAAATTTCAAACTGTATCTCCTCTAATGGATGTAAGTTTCCGTTTGGTAGGTTATCAAGAGATACATTTCATTTTCTTTTGGGACTTCTACAGCCCCATCTTGTAAGAAAATTAACAATACATGGAACAAAACGACAAACAATGGCACCAGAAAAACAACTTCTTTTAGCACTATAAGTATTTGCCACACCTGATTCTCGTAGGTCAATCAGTAAAAAATAAGACCTTTTGTAGATCAGTTTGTGACAGGTTCAAAGTTAGAAGAGCAACAGTTGTATTAACGGTTAGATCTCAATTTATAAAGTGGCCTCAAGTAAATAAAGTACAGAATGTGAAATGTGTGTCTAACGACATCTCGTGTAATAAGGAACACGTATAAATAGTATAAACTAATTAATGCCAACGATTAATTGTAACGACGATTGAATGTTTTATATGCAAATTGTTGTCTAAGCTATAACTTAGAATGCAATAACACTCGTGTCGATAAAGCCAAGTATGCCAAGTAGTGTATGCTACTGTACAAAAATACTTGGCTGACGTTACTGCTGTTAATAGTACTGAAAATCAGCTGAAAATGGCAGTTCCGAAATAGCATAGTAACTGACAGATACATCGTTTCGGAACGCTTGTCTCAGTAAATAATCAAGAAATGTCATCTAACCTCAACTTAGAAAACTTGTGATCTGTGGAAGAAATGAGCAGATCACATCTAATTAGTACCATAATACCATAATTAGTATAGAAAAACTTATAAGTTCCTCAGATGAAGAGAACGACGATGATGATGATGATGACCTTTTATTGATAATCTGTCGTGGAGGTTTTCAAAGATTCTAGCAGCTTACAACCTAGAATAAATAATTACACAGAGAATAAGATAACGTTGTATTCAGATCCAGACTTTAAAAGTTATTTCAGGTAACTGTAAATCTGAAATTTCAAACTGTATCTCCTCAAATGGATGTAAGTTTCCGTTTGGTGGGTTATCAAGAGGTACATTTCATTTTCTTTTGGGACTTCTACAGCCTCATCTTGTAAGAAAATTAACAATACATGGAACAAAACGACAAACAATTGCACCATAAAAACAACTTCTTTTAGCACTATGAGTATTTGCCACACCTGATTCTCATAGGTCAATCAGTAAAAAATAAGACCTTTTAGATCAGTTTGTGACAGGTTCAAAGTTAGAATAGCAACAGCAATTCGATCTGTTCCTAGAGTAATGAAAGCTGTATTAACGGTTAGATCTCAATTTATAAAGTGGCCTGAAGCCAATAAAGTGCAGAATGTGAAATATGTGTCTAACGACATCTCGTGTAATAAGGGACACATATAAATAGTATAAACTAAGTAATGCCAACGGATAATTGTCACGACGATTGAATGTTTTAAATGCAAATCGTCATCTAAGCGATAACTTAGAATGCAATAACACTCGTGTCGATAAAGCCAAGTATGCCAAGTAGTGTAGGCTACTGTACAAAAATACTTGGCTTTATCGACACTAGCGTTATTGCACTCTAAGTTATCGTTTAGATAACGATTTGCATTTAAAACATTCTATTGTCGTTACAGTTATCTGTTAGCATTACTTAGTTTAAAGTACAGAATATTTCTAATAATTTTGCACATAAGGCAGGTTTTCCTAATGTTCTTGGAGTAGTAGATATTAAAATCACTGCCCCAAACTTTAATCCTGCGGAATGTAAACAGGAAAAATTACATTTCAATCCAATATATAATACAGGCAGCTTATACTCGTTCAATAATTCCACAATATCTGTTTCTTTTGAATTAGATTATATGTGACCACACTGGAAATTTATACAATGTTACGTAGGGCATCCTGGATCAGTACACGATGAACGTGTGTTTAGGGTATCTGGTCTTCAAGAGATTTGAGACGCTCATAGGACTTCTGTCTCTCATCTACACGTATGACTATTGAAAGATCAATCTCACTAAACAAGGAACATTAAAACAATGTTTTGTAACATTTGAACTAAGTAACAAATTAACATTTCATTTTAACATTGGTTCTACATCACATCCACATTGTTTATGAACAGAATATGTAAATAACATTACAAAAATATATTAAGTTGAACATGTGTTAAACATTATTAGTACAACATTACAGTAAGTTATTTTTTGGGCAATATAGTATAACAAACTTTTTGCGCAGAACTCGACAGATAAAAAAAACATAAAAATCCAACCGGTGGTTTCCTTGATATCTCCTCACAGCCGGAAAAAGTGAAAAAAGTGTGTATAATTGTAGAGCAATAACATTTGCGTGCACATTATGTTTCGGACGTTTAGGGTACATTTTATGTTTACTTAATTTGAGGTAATTTATAATGTATTTAGACGCCTTTGAGTTTTGTAACTATTTTGAATTGATTTATATTTGCTCAAAATTACTTTTGATACCTAAGTAAAAATTTAAATTAATGTTAGGTATGCTACCGCTGTGAGACCCGTACTATCAGTGGTAGAAGTGTCAGTATGACAAACTGAATCACCGCAGGCGCGCTGGTTCGAATCCAGTTGACGACGAGAGATTCTATCGAGCCAATTTAAAAAAAAGCAAATCAAGATTCAACAACGTGATAATATAAATAGTTACGAACAATAAGATAAAAATAGTTACGTTTTATTGTACACGTTGTTACAATATTTTAAGTTGACATAGTTGCTACATTGGTAATATGTTACAAAAAGCAGTTAAACTAACATTATCACAATGTTACTTTTTTAATGTAACAATTGTTAACATTTTTTTACCTTGACATAATTTTTTATATCAACATTTAATAATCGTTGAACCGCTTTATTTGGAAACGTTACAATGTAACATTGTGATGTTATGGTTTTGTTTATGTAATGTTTTTATGTTTAGTGAGATAGATCTCATGAAAGGGAGATTTCGTAGTTTGTTTGGACAAGCTACCAATAAAGAAAAAAGAACTCATATCAAGTTATATTATGCAATGCTGCGTTTTACACAGCATACGTCTGATGAGGAATGTTAAACAAAATGTTGAACAAGGATATGATATGATAATGAAATGATAGATCTTATATTGTACTTAGAAGGAATAAGAAAAAGAAATAGAATTATGAGAGAACTAAGATTCAGAAATCTGTGAACAAGAACAAGAAGTTAGTTGTTATTGAATATAAATTATTTTAAGAAAAATTGTTGAAAAGTAAAAATACTAAATCAACATTAAAGCTATATTTGTTCCCTTTTTACGTTATTCAGAAACATAAAAATTATTTTTATATAATTGATATGTATAGTTGCTATTTTTCCTTTTCACCACATCAAAATTCTATAAAAAATTACAATTCATATAACAACAAAATAAAATAAGAGAAAGAGAGGTACAAAGACGGAGCTATCGATGTCACGTGACGCGTGAAAAAATAACAAAAACTACTTCAATTGCCAACGTTTCGCCACCTATCGTATGGGGCTTCATAAGTGCAAAAAACGTAGACAACTGAAAGTCAGGTAATCAACTTGTGACCAAGCCAGATTCTAGACTAAAAACTTTCTGATAACAATGATACTGACACTGATTACAATTTCGGATCAGTATTTAGCGAAATCAGTACATTCGCACATTTCGGAACATATCCGAAAAAGATGTTTGAGAGTTTGGCTCGGGTTACCGCCTTCGTGTAATACAGTAATATTTTGTAGACATATATCAAATCGAAGTAATAAAATCATGCCAAAGCAACTTATGATTAATTGCTTTCAGGAAACTGTTTGACAATCAAAATCATATCAAAATGCGAAAAAAACATTTTGTTGGAGTTTATTGATTACTTTTCAAACAATGTATTAACAGTGTATTTTAATTTTATTGATTGGATTTCGCAGTATACGGTATTGTACTAAATTATTCAACATGCACTTACAGCTATTTTCGGTAGACTTCGTGACCACTTCAAATTATGTTAATAATGAAATACACATATACAATACCATGCAATGCGCATATTTCCATACAAGTACAATAGAATACCTTAGTATGCTAGAATGTTTTAAAGAACTGGAGCATTTTTATGATTAATATATATTGATTAAAATATGTACCTCAAATACATATTATTTCGATAAAAAATTTTTAGTTGTTTTAGTATTTATAGTATTAATGTTACACAAAGAGTGGTTTTGTAAATTTTGCAAACGAGAAATATTTAATTGGCTATCAACTTATTCACTACATGCACATTATATAATCATCAGCAAATATGTGGATTATGTATCGAATATTTGTATTTACTTTTTCCGATGTCTATCGCATTTATCTGATTATGTAATTACGTAAATAAGTGGAAAACGTTTGTAAATATATTCAGGCACTGTTCAATAGATTTGTTTAGGTACATTATTTGTTTAACTAAAAAAAAATGCTTTCTTTTTTTTAGAAAACTTGTTGTTCTCAGCAAATTTAATATAAGAATTTTACCTATATTTGTGTTTGCTCTTTAAATTTTTTTTCTTGATTAAAACTTGATAAATAGTCGACCATTGTTATTGCATCTAAATATTGAGTAATTTTAGAATCACTTGTGCAAGATATAATTTTGGCGTAATAATCTGTTTAAAACCTGAGAGATTTAGATCGAGGACTTAAATTTTTATTATTAACGCCAAAATTATCTCGAGACAAAATCTAAAATATACGAGAAATTAAGTAGCAAGAAATGTAGTAGCAAGTACCTAATTTACCAAGCCGTGTTGGTGTTGTATCCAATAAAATTATTTCCTGACCCGAAAACTTACCGTTCTTTCGATGAACGTGGAAGACGGTGAACAAATAGTCGACTATTGAGCACCAAGCTAAATAGTTATTGTTTTGTTTGACATATAGTTTTTTACGTCTTTTTATGTAATAAAATAAAAGACACATTATTTGCTCAAAATGAAAAGAAAACGATACGTCATAGAATAAAATATTTCAAATAAAAGTAGATAACATCATAAAAAATTAGAACAATTTTTTATTATAATATTATTTAAGATATTGTTAAAACATAAATGATATGTAACGAATCATTTTTTTTTTTGAAAAATTGAAGTTGAATCCAATAAAATTAGAAGAAGCTTCTATAACCGTTGAAAATATTCTACATGGGATATTCTAATGGGAATTGAAATTCTTTCCAGTTTTGACTTTTTTAAATACCAACACCTACACTATACTTGAATTTTGCTTTCTGAGCTGTGGTACTTACCCTTGGAATATCCAGTCTGCATATTGCAAATGGTAATGTTTCGACATTGCAGCTTATTAAACTTAGACTACGCTCATTATTATAGCACCGTATAAAGACTAGAATGTCATGTTTTGAGAGATTTTAGATGAAGTTATCTTCTTTCTGTTTTATCTTGATGACGAAAGGGCAAGTTGGTTTTTGAAACAGTTTTCTTTTTTTTAAGTGATAATTTTTTCTCGAATATTATAGTTAATTAAACATTCCTACTATTTAAATGTTCTCAATTTTTGAGGTTCTCTAAATTATAAACATTATATGTTTTCTGATCAAAAAGGCAAATAAAAACACAGTCTTCAGTTTAAAACTTCTAGCGGGAAAACGTTTAGTTAGAAAACCTTTGTGCAATAAATTTCACTTTTAACTTTATTTGAACAATTGTTACTAGTTTACTTTTATTGGGTGTACAGTCGTTTGCGTTTATAATGGCGCGGTTTGCAGCAGGTACATAAATTAGTAGTTCTCTTTTAATTGCCTAGATATATAAACAAAATAAAATGGATAGATTTTGTTATTGTATAGGTAGACTTGATACCGGATTAACAAAACTTAGGGCCTGAAGCTATAACTTGAAACTAAAAATTATTGCAAATGGTGATTCATAAAATTTCGGACATTTAAAACAGGAAAATATTTGGTATTTAATGAGAAGGATAAAATTAACACTTTAAATTAATCAGGAGTTCGCAATTTAAAATGTTAATATAAATATTAGAAATTTTGAAGTAAAAGTAAAACTTTTTATCGATTTTAGAAATAAACATCCAAACAAATAAAATTTTGCAAAACATATTTTGGAATCAGACCATTAATTAACTAATTATAAAGAACTAAAGTTTTGGAAGCATTAGAAATTAAACGTCATTTAAATAAACAAGATCGTATTTTAAATGTGCAAATACCAGATTAGACATTTGTAAATATTGATAAGATAAGGAAAAGACAATTGTTAGGTTTATCACGGTAATTTTTGATCAACTACATTAACGTGAGTATACAGAGTGTCCCAGAGATCAATCCCCAAGCTTGTATATTTCCGTTATTTTTTTATTTTTTAAATGTTCGTAAATGCGATTAAATTTTCTATAAGATAAGTAAATAAAATTTTCTATTATAACATAATCACAAAATTGTTCAAAACTGCTTCCGTCATTATTTGAACAAATCTCAAGACGATGCAAGAAATGTCTGTTTGTCGCTTGTAATAAAGTGTCTCGGTTGATACTTGCAAATTCTGCTCTTATGCTGTCTTTTAGGTCATCCACATTTAAACAAGACATCTTATAAACGCGCTTCTTTAAATAACCCCACAGGAAATAGTCTAACGGCGTTAGGTCCGGTGAACGAGCTGCCCATTTTATTGGCCCATATGTTTCTACCATCGCCTAGGAAAATGATCATCCAAGTAATTCTGTACGATAGCACAGTTATGTGCTGGAGCACCATCTTGTTGATAAAACATATTTAGTCTTGTATGATAAGGTACATTTTCTAGTAGGTCTGGCAATACCTCCTCCAGAAAATGTAAATAGCGATTTCCAGTTAAAGTTCCATCGTAAAAATGTGGCCCTATTAAATAACTATCCAGGAATCCATCCAAACATTGATTGCGAAAACACGTTGGTTATTTCTTTCTTACAGCCAGTGTGGCGGTTCGGTGCACCAGTATCTACAATTTTGTGTCAAAACCAATCCATTATTGTGGAATCGAATTTCATCATACCACATTATCTGCCTCAAAAAATCAGGTTGTTGAGCATATTTTACAAGAACCCAAGCAATAAATGTAAGTCTCCTATCTGGATCTAAAGGGTGAAGCTTATGTATGCGAACAAATTTGTAGGGTCTGAAACTGTTTTGTTTTAAAATGCTCTGCACTGATGATTTCAAAACATTCAACTTTTGAAATTATTTGTCTTAAGAAAGATGTAGGTTTGACTTCCATATGCGCAAGAACAGCTACTGTATGTGCTTCATCAGTAGCACGTCTGAGCGCAGGACGCGGTACTCTTTTGTTTACCGAAAACGATTCATATTCCCGCAGATTATTTTCCAAACCTTTAAAAGTTTTATGATCGACATGCCTTCTAGCTGGGTATTTCTCTATGTATCTTCTAGCTGCTTCTCTTGAATTATAAAACGGAAATACAAGCCTGAAGAGTGATCTCTGGGACACCCTGTATATACTTTTCTGAGTTAAAAACAAATATTTTTCATAACAATACATTGATTTTCGGACAATGGCCATGATTAATCTCTTAAACTACTGTGATGACAAAATGGATGTTTTATCAGAGATTAATTTCTAAATCAAAAACTTTCATTTTAAAAATCTCCTGTTAAAGTTTGTTTTTACTATGAAGAATAATTTATTATATGTTACATGAAACTACAATATCTAACTACAGATGAACGTTGAACTTTTATGAAATCATCATATACATAGTAGTTTACAGTTTAAAATTATAGCTTCAGGCCCTCAGTTTTGTTAAGCCTACCTATACAATACCAAAATTTTATTATTTTGTTTACATGTATGCAATTAAATGGGAACAACTAATACATGTACGTGCTCTTAACCGCGCCACTGCCAACGCGAAAGACTGTACAACTAAACGGTAATTTCTACAACGAGGGTTGCGACATCTAGTTGCTTTAATGCTAATTTCTATCTGTAAAGCTAAACAACCTTAACTTGGTAGTTTCTATGTTACGATTTGGACCCTACCTTTATAGAGAAGAACCACTGTTACAAGACCTCTAATTATCGTTTTTGTCACGTTCTAATTGCGAAAGTTAATTGTTATATGGAAAAACTAAACGATTAATGCAAGTATTGGGTCTATTCTCAATCATAAAATAATCGCGGAATATAATGCACTTATTTTTTTTTAATTATATATCAAGTCGTATTGTTGTCATTAATCATTGTTTACACGTAGATTATGTAGATTATCTTTCTCTTAAGAGAAGTAAATAATGTACAACAAGACGACTTTTTAAATTCTTTTATTCCATTAGGTAATGATTTTACTAGTAAAATACGTGTAGTAAACTAGCAGGTGGCGTCCTAAGATACATTTGTACATTAAGTTGTTTCATTTTTAATCTTTGACCCCGACCACTCTAAGGATTTAAAAGGGGTAGACGGGTGGCGGATTAGTTTACATTAAATAAAATTTTTTTCTCTTGTATGTAAAAACTCGTAACACAGAATAAAAATATGGTACGTGTAAGAGGAACTACCCGTAATAGCATGTTATTTTTTTACTGTGCCCTTGATATGTTAGTGGTTGCGAACGACGGTTAGCAACAAACGCCAAGTACTATTAAAGAAAAATTTTAGCTAATTTCTTAAATGTATCTGTATATATCAAAACGCACTCATACTAAAAGAGAACTGCAGAGTTAAGTTTCTGGAGCACTAATTTTGTTTCCTTCTTTGTTCTATTTGATAGAAGTTGTACTTCTATTTTCTTCTCTTAATCTCTGCTAATTCTAATCAAGTCATTCTCTTCTACTTTAGCTTGTTTACTTTTATACAACGAACTTACTGTTTTCTCACTTACACTTTGCATTCATCCATCTTATATTATATTCACTGATATGTTTTACATATTCATGCATTGTTCTCAGATATTCTTCTACTTCGATGAATAGTGAAAATTATTTTTACTCCATATCTAATACTTCATTCTTTGTCACTTTTTTCAATGAACGAGTTAGTACGTTATAGTAAAACAAACATAATTTCCTGTCCGGCGAAGAGCCGGCGGTCCGTCCGTATATAAACACGATATCAAGACAACCGTTGGTCTGATTTTTATGAAAGTTGGCAAATACGTGTTATTTATAGTAATGCAAATCGGATTAGATTTTGGGGATAATATAATATAGATTTTAAAGTGGAAAGTAAGTTGAGCCTAATCCCAAATTTTCATTCAAATCGATGCATTTTGAAAGAAGTTAATTGTAATTTTATTATACACAAATTTTATTTAAACTATATTTTGACCCGACAAGTAATTACTGAGATAAATCACGTAATTCTAATTGTTTTATGAGTATCTCCAAGATTATTAATATAAGAAAAAAGTTATAAAAGGAATTATTATCAATAACTTCTACTTGAATTATTTTTTTCTAAAGCCTATTTTTATTTTCCTCTATTTCGAGCAATATTTTAAATTTGAATTCCAGTCTTACAAGTTGAATGAGCGCGAGCGCGCGGCAGGCTGAACAACCAGGAACCTGACCCGTCGTAAGTGTTTTGCGTTATTTAAATAGTTATGAATACTTATCGTTTGGAATTTTGCTTTAGTTTATTTGGATGTGCAATGCTGATTTTGATGTAGATGAAAATATGTATGTTTATTTGGTGCTGCGTGCAATGGCACGCTGACATAGTTATACCCAAATACTTGAAATGCTGAATGATGAATAATGTTAACAGTTATATTGCCTCTTGACTAAACACCTAAACCTTATTTCCTACCGCGTATTTATATTTCATTTTATGCTGACAAACTTGCTCATTTGGGACGAGTTCCTGACTACGACCTTGCGTAAAATTTTTATGCCACAATTAGAGTTATTTCTTTTGCTTAATTTATGGCAAAATTTATTATGAAATTTGACGTTCGCTGCAGTACTCTTGCACCAGTACTCCAGCGGTGGAGTTGTGTGGTGTGTCCTTAGATTTATCCGAGTCCAGGTGGAAAATGTACTCTTCTTCCAGAGAGGGAGATTGTGTGGGGTCTTCTCCCTGCTTGTTCCTCTTTCCGGTGTTTCACGGGGTCGATTGATATTATTTGTTCGCGGTTTTTGACCCAAAGTTTAAACGTCTTCGCTGCGCGTTGTAAGATTTTGTACGGGCCTTTGTGTGGTTGCTCAAGTGATAATTTGTCAAACGAAGACTTGATCTGGCTTTCCAGGTCTTTAAAGACAAACGAATGTTGTTTAAAATGGTTTATTACCGCCGTCGGCGTAAGTTCGCCTGACTCTTTAACGTTATGGGATCTACGAATTCTGTTTGTTTTTTGAATAGTTTCGCCGTAAATCAGTTCAGCTGCTAATGAATGTAAGTTGTCTTGTTATGCGGCTTGGATACCAAGTGTTGTTGTTCTTCGTGGATCAAATTCATTTTTTGGTTGGCGGTGGAAACGTTTAACCATGCCATTAGCTTGGGGGTGATATGTTGTAGTGCCTAAGTGTGTTGTACCAAGAAGTTTGCTGAATTGATTGAATAATGTGGATTCGAATTGTCTGCTTTTATCTATTGTAATGCGTAGCGGGACTCTAAACGGATCCAGCCGTCGCAAAATGTGCGGGTGATCGTCTCGACTTCGATGTATTTGATGGCATACACTGCTGACCATCGAGAAAACCTATCGATAGATGTAAGACAGAAACGTTTGCATTTTTAAAATTGTCTTTCAAGGCGGCCTGGGAATTAATCGTCGGTAGAAATTAATCGTCCATAGGAATTGTCAAAGTTCATTTTAACTGTGAGCTCCAATTTCCTTTTTTGCGATGCGTAGTTTGTGAGGCGCCGGACGGCGTCGTTTGAACTGGTATTGTTTTTATGTGGTTTTATTTAGTGTTTTGTCGACAAAGTTATCTAATAGTCTTGTGATCTCGTAAAAGTGTTTAAATAGAGCGTGAAAGGGGTTGATCCAAAAATTTACACTGTCTTGTTCCGATGCCACTACACTTTGTTTGACTATGTTAGTAACTGAGTCGATGAGTTTGCGGTTAGGTATGTCCACTAAAAGTTTTTAGTGATGTAGTAGGAAATCTGCTTCTACATTGGTTTTGTGATGTCCGTTAAGAAGAGGATCTTTGTAGATCAATGTTTAAGCTTAGGGTAATGAATGGTGGATCCATTAGCTGAGTTAAGCTCGTACGGCGTTTTTTGGTGTGGACAACTTACAAGTTGACGTGAGAAAAGTGATATGTCGGTCCCGTATCTATCAAAAAAAATGTATTGTAGGTACGTTATGTAAATGCAGCATGGGGTGTTTTGGCAGCGATTAATGACCGCCCTCGTCGTTTCCCGAGACCGAGTTGCAAGTTTTTCTGGCTTTGGTCTTAAAGACCTAATGATACCAACATCGTATTGTTGGAGTCGGAGATTGCTTAAAAGGTTGTTTTGCCTTCTATTTGCAAAAACTACATTTGCAGCTCTTTGGGCCAAAAAAGGGAAATGGCGATAACGGCAGTTGAAGAGGTGGTTATTGTGTCTGTTGCGGCAGTGGTTGTTGTTGCGTTCCGATTTATAGTGGACTTGAAATACATTCCAACAAAAAACAATGAGCACACACTTTTCAATTCAAATTCTACACAGGATACTCTGGTATTTGGTGAAAACTATATCGAGGGTTGTGAAATAAACAATACCACCGAATTTTATAATCAATGCTACCACTTAATTTTATGATTATGAGTAGGGTATCGATCTTTTCCTATATTGTATTTAGAGATCGAAAAACTACAAGTCGAGATACACGCAAATGTTTTTTTCTAGGGAACGCGATCTTTCTCTTTTAATTCGTAATCTACACTCAGTTGATCGATGACAAATGTTGCTTATTAGTTTGTTCTTATGTAAAATTAATGTGCATAGATTATAATTTTTGAGGTTATATGCCATCTGAAGTGTAACTAACTGTTTAATGCAAAAGCTGACCAACATTTACAACGCCCCCAAAATTAGTCCACTAATCTGTTTTTAAATTCGCCCAAGTACGGCCAGTAAAAAGAAACCAACGAGCAAATCACTCACCTGCCCCTCATCCGTGACGGTTCAAAATGTAGTAAAACAATTGCATTTTCGCTACCAAAATTACTACGAGTTCTCATTCGGTCTAATAAACGCTGAATTATTGTTTTTAAAGATGCAGTAGACGTTTCAACTGAAATGCAAGACGATCGGAGGTGTCATCTATGGTGATGGAACAATTTATTTAACTTTCACGCACTTGTAATAAAATCGTACAAGTTAAGAGTCTTTTATCCCACTTCTGATGTTATCGATGAAAGTTAAATTTAATTATTAATTGGCTTTTAATATAAAGTTTATACACTTAATAACGAAAGCAACTAAACAATAACTAGAATAATATTTAGCAAGGCCGGAGTGGGTCGTGTTCTATGCTTTTTGATAGTAAACTACAGACTGCCCCCTTGGACATGCTACATTTTCTTAGACATATTAAATGATTAGGTATTTAAGAGTTATGTGTCTGCATTCCACAGTGTTACCCTATTTGAAGGGTGACATTCTAAAAATAAATATATGATGACCGATATGCTAACAGTCCAATTTAGTTAAATTCATTGTTAAACTATTTTTACGTCACTTCTCAAATTTTAAGCTTAATGACATTTTAGAAAGCAGTTATTTAAACGGTTTTTCTAATTTTGACATGTAAAGTGACATTTTTCATAATCAATGTAGGTTTTGAAACCATCTACTTTTCGTAACTAGTAACTAGTTACGAAAAGTATACTAACTAGTTACAAAAAGTACACTTTTCGTAACTACTTATTTTCTTATTTCTTATATTACAAGTTGCAAAAATCTCTATTTAAACCAGATTTATAAGAGGAAAGCAGTTGGTGTTTCTCAAACCATGTTTACCATATTTAATTTCATCCTGTACTGCATATTGTACGTTCAATTTAACGTTTACTCTGTTTTTGTCCAAATTAAAAAAAATCTTGTATGTAACACGTAACGAGACATTATTTTTTGTAACTCATGTAATATTGCGTTACAAAAAATCATGCGTTTTGTCACTGATTACATAAATAGCTATTTTTTCTATTGTTACATATCGGTTTTTTCAATTTTTCTATCAAAAGTTCCACACTTTTCATATGTTCTCTCATGTTAATAGTATTGGAGAGATGTTGATTTCTGCGCGAAACGATTGTTTTTCACTTTTTTCCGTAGAATTAAAGTATCAGATTTTGTTGAGTTTCTATACCAAAATTATATTCTATACGCGCTTAGAGCTTTATTACAATTTTTCGACCAAAATGTTTTATGTCGCGGCACACTTTTTGTACGCTTTTTAATAATATATGCGATGTGGAGTTCTGCGCAAAACACTAGTGTTGATGTAGGCTTCGAAAATATAAAATTATTGTACGTACTTTTTTTAAAATAAATAAGTCATCGGATTCCAGGCCATTGCAAATGAAATTATTGAGCTAATATTTTTACACGTTACGTAAAATTAACGAGGATTAAAACAAATAACTACTCGTACTTACCTATATCATCAATGATTGTTATTTATTTTTTTTTAGTGTGCTAATTAGTGTGATGTATCTGTTGTGCAACAGATGATATACTGTTCTAGATTTTTATAATACTTCACTAAATTATAAAAAAAGAGGCAATTTTTTAATAAAGTATCATCAGATAATGAAATAATTATTATCATGAAACGTATTATGTGAAAATAAAATTTTTTATGTTTTGTTAGCTTGCTGATGTTTTACAATTTAAATTTCTTATTAAATGTAAAAGCACACTAAGTGAAAATGAACTGCGTAAAGTAACTTAATTATTCACCTCGCAGGAAAGAAAATCATTGGGTTATACGAAAACTCCGAACACAATTTGCTGTGATTGCAACATATTGATTTTGTAAAAATAATTTGAAATGGTGGAATAATTTATTTCAATTAGAGAGCTTAAACCTCATGAAAAGTTACGAATAAATTTATACATACCTATACATTCTTGATTTGTACTATTTACATGTTCAATAAGAGTTAAATGCAATCCTGATACAATTTTTTAACTTAGAACTAGTAAATAAACGTTTTTCCGAAACTAATAAACGTGCAGGGGCGTATAGAAAGTGTTGAACGTTAGGTAGAAAAAGTGAAAAAAAACGGATACGCTGTAGAAAAAATAGTAGTTTTTATCACTAGACCAGAAACTGACCTTTTGCGAGTGCGAGGATGATTGGCAGGGCCGACAAATGGTTAAATTTGTTGAAATTTAAAATTTCCAATATTACTATATGCCAAAAGATTGTCAGTTGGTAATTCCATTTGGCAGCTGAAAAACGGTGTCATTTTGTCATCTATTAAAATACGTGTTCTTTTTTTCGTTTAAAAGGCCTATAAAATCCTTCAAAATAAGATGTAAAAGAGTACTGCAACGTATTATTAACGTATTTCAGCATGATGAGTGTACTGATTTACAGTATCATGAGTATAATATGATATTGCCAACATCTAGTAACATTTTGCCGGCCAAGGCTAAGAAAAAGGATGTTTCTGGCTGCTTTCGAGTGATTCAAAATCAGTGATTATAGACGGAGGACGGAAAAAATCATTTAGTTAAATAACTGTTTTCTAAAATTTTACGTACTTCATTATTGACCTTAAAATTATTGAAGTACCGCAAAGATAGTGTAACATTGAAATCGTTGAAAAAAAAATAAAAATTTTATGAATTATATCTAGTTAATTTAAATTCGTGAAACCTTGTTAATTGTTGGAGAGTTTTTAAATTAGTACAGAAAAAATCTTTTGCACTGTTTGAATACACGCATTCTTACTTTTTTATTGCTATAGTACAACATAAATTTAATTTTAACGGAATGTTTTAATTCTTTGACCATATTTTAATTACTTTATTTTACATTGATATAGTTGTATAATAATAATTAATGATCTGAATGTTTTAAAATAATTTACATTTATTAAAATTACACCGCCAAAGTGTTAACCTTTTCTATGTATATTTTTTGGTAGCACAAAATTTTTTGGTACATTTCAGTTTACATCTCCACAAACGGTATTAGCAATCGATGATGAATGGAAACGCACTTCTCAATGTAATATTATTCTACGTTACTATAATTATTACAATATTATTATACTACGTGACACCACAATACAATGCTGACGACTGTTGTTGGTTCAGCAACTTAAAGATGTTACCTACTTATAGTGATCACTTGTTTGCTGTTCTTGCAAGCCAGTGTTGTCTTGCAGTTTTCTTCTTTTCTTGTTACAAATGTTACCATCTTATGATCCTAAGCTACGTAAATGGTTAGTTTCGCAAAAAAATGTGAAGACGATTTACGTGCATCTAACTGCTTAAATGTATATTGTTAGATACGGTTTTTCTGAAACAGGATATCCACATTGCCAATGTTCTTGATAAATCATATAAAATGTTAGGATTTATAATGCGAACCTGTCGAAATTTTAACTCTATACAATCTTTCAAATGTTTATATTTTTCATATGTATATACTCATTTAAATTTACTACCCAAGTATGGAACCCTCAGTACGATACCTATATCAATAGACTAGAGAATATTCAAACAAAATTTATGCTGTATGTGAAAAGAAAGTGTAAATTAAATCTTGATGGTAATGCTTCTTCTTATAATCATTTTAAGTTGCATCCATTAGTAGAAAAAAGGGCTGTAAATGATTTAACTTTCATGGTGAAAATTTTGAACAATATTTTTGACAGTTCTTCTCTACTTGTAACGGTAAAGTTTTGAGTGCCAGAACGTTCGCAGAACCGCATCACTGCTTCACATTCGATATTGCAATACCAATGCAGGAATGAATTCTTCTTTAGTAAGAATATGTCGATCATACAACCATATTAATACTGATAATTTTTTAACAAGCTCACTGGCGACTATTAAACGGTTGGCTACCACTGTTGCTTGTCAGTGCGAATGTGTTGCGAGTTGATTCGCAGTTATTGTGTTTGTTTATTGAAGTTTCTGTACGGGGAGTTGCATATGACTGTTTATGTTTATATATGTAATTATACTTTAGTTATGGATACTTTACTGGATTTATATCTGTTTGTATCCTAAATCTTTAAATAAATAAATAAATAAATTTCGAAATTAAAAGATTTAGTTTTATTATCTTGTACTTGCTGTAACATCAATGCTCCTTTCAAATAATAATTATAAATCATTATATATTAATTTAATGTATATATTAATTCGAATTACTTAATTTTAAAAAAAATTAGATGTTTGTTGAATACCTACTTTGATTATTTTCATTTGTTTGGAAATAACATCTTAAGAAATCTTAGAAATACATGTTAAATTATTTTTTCTACTTTGGGTCGCTTACAGAGCACCAAAATGAGTACTTTTATAGAAAATTATTCCGAACGGTGGTAACACTGATTTGATATTAAACCTCAAATCTGTCGTTACGTTCGGCATGCGTTAATTTGAATCGTAATTAATGTTCAGTAGATTTATTTATCTACTTATTTATTATTTTAATGAACATATTGTCACCCTAGCAATTATACTTCAAAATTCCCTAAATTTAAAAACTCACAAAATTTTATTTTAAAATCAATTTGAAAAGCCCAAAATAGAAAAAATAAAAAGGCATTGTAGTAACTCATACTAAACTGTACTCGTCTTATAAAATGCATCTTCTGAGACTAGTTCTTTAATATACTATTTTCTATTTTGGGTTCTTTTATAGAAATAGAATAATTTGTATTCCAAACGGCGGTAACACTGATTTGATATTAAACATCAAAGCTGTCGCTTACGTTCGGCGTACGTTAATTTAAATCGTAATTAATGTTCAGTAGATTTATTTATCTACTTATTTTTGTTTCCACCTATTTTTTTAAATTAAACTTTTTTTTCTAACTCTACATGCGCATGTTGTGTGAAATAACAAAACCATTAAGGTGAAAACCAAGCTTCATCGTTAAAAAATCTCAAGCTAATATGTCTCCGATAAAAATGATTTATCAAACATTGTCAACCTTCTGGTGTGATCTTTGTAGGTGCATAATTATTTTGATTAAGCACCAAACCATTCTCACAAAAAATTTAATACATCTTATTTCGCTGTGATTAAAACTATTGTATTTCAACGCAACAATTGGAATATAAGTATCTCAATTCTTGATCAAGTTAGTGACTTTAAATAAAATACTGTGGGCAAATAGCCATACAAGAGACGAAAAGGTAACTAAGGTAAAGAATGATCAAAAACAAAGCTCAAAAAAGTAGAAACAATGAAGTTAGGTTATGTTATATAATTCAAAATTTTGTGGTGAGTTCACAAAACAGTACTTTCTAAAGGTGCGTTCACAATAGCATATCTTTTCTAATAATTATTTAATAAGTGTATAAATAAGGGCGATTAAAAATCGAGATACGTTTGAAATTGTTAATGGCTCTTTAATTCATGAGTTGGTTACACAACTTTTCCGTCGACAATACTTTGTAAGTTTAATAAAATTATATTTCAATTCTAGAGAAGGTATACTATTGTGAACTCACCTTTGGAAAGCACGTTTTGTGAATTCACCACAATTTGTGAAATAAATAACATAACCTAACTTCGTCGTTTCTACTTTTTTTGTGAGCTTTGCTTTTGATAATTCTTTACCTTTTCGTCTTTTGTACGGCTATTTGCCAACAGTATTTTAATAATAAGTCCACTAAGTTGATGGAGAACTGAAATACTAGATTTCAAATGTTGCGTCGAAATACAATAGTTTTCATTACAGCAAAACAAGTTGTTTTAAATTTTTTTGTGAGAAGGATTGGTGCTTAATCAAAATAATGATGCACTTACAAAAACCACACCAGAAGTGTTGACAATATTGGATCATGAACGAAACCCAAGCTCATATCTACGTTGGCTGTAACAAGTTGAACTTTCTATAATGACTTGTGACATCATACCGAAGAATAATATTCATTTATATCCTTACCGTGCAAGCTGCATTACTTTTCTTTGATTTGTTCTTACAGCCCTCCTTGAAGAACTTAACTTTGAACAATGGGTAAACAATATTAAAGAACTGTGTGAGAGAATAGTTTGTAACATTGATGAGCTGAACACCCTTAAATGTTATTAAACGTTATCATCCGAATGTTGCGTACAGTGTAAAAATGTCTCGAAGTGTGAACTGTAGATTAATGTTGATTTGTTATTATTAAAATTTGCTTTGCTGCAAATTACAACAGACGTTTTATTTCAGTTTTCATCTTGAACTTCATTAAAAGATATTGGCGAAATGGCAACTTGATTTACTAATATGTATGTTTAGTTGCCTATACTAAAATCGTTTATTAATAGAAAATCGTTCATTAATAGGTGTCATTAACGATCAAATTTGTTTGCATTAATGGAAACCATAAACGCACGGTCGACGGAAAATTATTAAATAAAAATTTTATTAAAATTACAAAGTACGGTTGGCGGAAAAGTTGTGTAACTAACTCTTGAATTAAACGCTCGTTTGTTAAATAACTATTTCGTTACTTTATAACAGAGCTTTAAGATAAGTGTAATTTTTACTGATAATTAGCTATATCTTCTAAAAAAAACCCTGTACAATACAGGGTGTGGCGCGAAGAGTTTTGATTAAAAGTAATGGCGGATAGAGTTATGTTAAAAATCTGAAATTACGAAGCTATAGGTTATCGATGACGCCGAGTTCAAATATAATATTGTCCTTAATGTGACACTTCCGGTTATACCGGAAGTAGACGTCAACTTTGTTATTTTAAATGGAACTTAGTATTTTTTATTTTATTTTCGGATTCTACATGAAATTTTAGATTAAATTTGTGAACAATGTCCTATACCAAAAATGAAGTATTTTCGAGATATTTCGATTTTTTTAAAAATTTTGAAAAAATCCTAGTCTACATTGAATACCGATATCTCCATTGATATCGAAGCTAGTGACGTGAAATTGTAACTAATAAACAACAAGCGCTTGCCCGTTAACTCCATGTGTCCAACTCATTGATATTTCATACAGAGTGTTTAAAACTTAGCTGCCACCGTGGCCAATTTAAATCATTTATAAGTTGCTTACTTTAAATAGAACACCCTGTATTTTATTACATTTTTCTGTATTTTTTTAAGCCAATTCGTTTGATATTAGTATTCCCTATACCTAAATCCAACCAGTTTTGAGATATTTCATTATCTTTGTTAAAACATAACAACACTTAATTATTTCAACATTAGTAAAGGGTAGGCCATGATTTCCATTATTTAAGGTGATATTTTGATATTTTTCATAAGTTGTTAATTCTGAAAAGTAAACAATAGCCTGAAAGGATTATTAATTATGGATATCATTTAAAACGTTGACTAGGTATTTTGTATTAATTTAATTAGATAACTTACAAACAAAATAACTAAATGTAATATTAAACAAATAAAGTTTTATAATAAGTGTTCAAAATTAGCTCCATCTACTTCTAAACATTTATGAATCCTTTTCATTAAGCTACGTCTTGTAATTCTGGAAATATGGTCGGGTGTTAGAGAATTAAAAGCAAGTAAGACTCTTTGCATCATATCTTCCTTTGTCGTAACAGGTTTGGAAAATACCTGATTTTTAATGTAACCCCAAATACCAAAATCTAGAGGAGCCAAATCAGGAGAGCGAGCTGGCCAACGAAACGGACCTTGATTGGCAATCCATCTATCATCAAACATGTCGTAAAGATGGTCAGCAACACGCCCAAAGTTATGAGGAGGTGCTCCATCTTGCTGATACCAAGCTGAAGTCGCCTCTCCATTTCTTAAAGTATGTAACGCGGGTCGTATGACTTCTTCTAAAATGTCGCAATATCTTTCACCGTTTAAATTTTCATCATAAAATTTTATTGCTAAAATTTTATCGTCTTTTATTGCACAAAAAACATTAAAACTCCAATATCTTGGAAAGAACGTTCTTTAATAACATGTGGATTTTCATTAGACCAAAAATGGGAATTATGTCGATTAAATAATCCATTTTGCTAAACTTTGCTTCATCACACCATATAACTTTTTATGAAGTTTTCATCCTCTTGGGTCTTCATTAAAAACCATTCACAGAATTGCACCCTTCGAGGAGGATCATCTAATTTTAAGTGCTGCACCAAATGATACGAAAATGGTTTCCATTTGTGTTTTTAAATGCGATGAATTGTTCTCGTCGACAAAGTAAGATCTTTTTCACAATCTCTAATAGAGGCATTTGGAGAGGCCGTAAAATAACCCAAAACATTAATTTCGTTTATGTCATTGTCCACTAGTGGTTTATTTTTATTAATTTGTGTCTTAAATTGACCAAACTGACGGCAGTTTTAAGCAATCTTCTTACAATATCACCAGTTGCATTTGGTCGATTTGGATATCTTTCTGCAAAAAACACGACAAGTCCTTTCAACAATTCTATTACACTCGCCGTAAATAATAATAAGATTTAGGAAATCATCATTAGTAAACCCTACATTTGCCATTATTTACTATGAAATACAAACTGGTAAATACCAAACGAATTGGCTTAAAAAAATACAGCGAAAAATGTAATAAAATACAGGGTGTTCTATTTAAAGTAAGCAGCTTATAAATGATTTAAATTGGCCACGGTGGCAGCTAAGTTTTAAACACTCTGTATGAAATATCAATGAGTTGGACACATGGAGTTAACGGGCAAGCGCTTGTTGTTTATTAGTTACAATTTCACGTCACTAGCTTCGTAATTAATGGAGATATCGGTATTCAATGTAGACTAGGATTTTTCAAAATTTTTAAAAAAAAATCGAAATATCTCGAAAATACTTCATTTTTGGTATAGGACATTGTTCACAAATTTAATCTAAAATTTCATGTAGAATCCGAAAATAAAATAAAAAATACTAGGTTCCATTTAAAATAACAAAGTTGACGTCTACTTCCGGTATAACCGGAAGTGTCACATTAAGGACAATATTATATTTGAACTCGGCGTCATCGAAAACCTATAGCTTCGTAATTTCAGATTTTTAACATAACTCTATCCGCCATTACTTTTAATCAAAACTCTTCGCGCCACACCCTGTATATTGAGGTACTATATTTTTCTAAAGCTCTTGATTGGATGTTTTCAAATCTCAAAGATAATGTGGTGTGTTCTGTTGAAAAACATGTAAGTTTATGCTGCCACAACTCTTTGGAACCCTGTATAATCGAAAATATTTTTAATTAACTAAGTTATCCTTCGATGACAGAAGTTTGCGCCACCCTGTATAAATAGCGAATCTACAAAATGCGCAATGTACACAAAGTACAACAAAAAACGCGGAGTGATGTAATATAAATATAGGTAACCTAAAAATTGGATACCTTAAATTCTAACCTAAACTTTGTATCACCTGACTACTTTGTTAAAAACATTACCAAATGTGTAGTTTTTTATTTGAAACCAGTTATTTTTAAATTTACCTAACGTTATTCAGCAGTATCAATTGTCATTTAACATTAAACCATGAATAACTGAAATTCTTTATTGAACAGTGCAGCACTTGAATTTATGCTTTAAAATGAAGTGTATGCAGATTGTAATATTAGTACTATAATTGTCATTTTATGATGCAAAATGTTATCAAATAATAATGTAGTTTCAGATTATTTTACTGAGGATCATGTCATTGTTATGAAAATATTTAAAACGTAAAAATTGTGCTTGTCCATATAAAATAAATCGTCCTTCAACTACATTTCATAAATACCAATCAATGAAAAAAAAACATAGAATTATATAATATGTAAGAAATGATTAAATGGCTAAGTTGCCAAGTTTAATACCTAACTTTTAGTACGTAGTTTCTCGTTTGCTGTTTCAAGTTTCTCCCTGATGAAGCCCTTACTATAATGAGCGAAGCGTTGGTTACCCTATGGTTACCATTTTGACACAGTCCAATCCTGGAAGACGTTTTTGTAGAATTATAATATGTGTTGTCCGTGGCAAGCAAACAACTCCTTAATCAGAAATCTCGTAATAAACAACTCATGTTATTGAAAAAATTATTTATTCACCTGTAATTAAAATTATAATTATTTATATCTTTGTAAGTGACCCAAAATTGAATTTTCCATTTGGGCTCATACAGAGCTATAAAAGCACCCAAATGAGTTCTTTTACAGAAAGTTTTTTTTATAGAAATAGAACAATTTTTATTCCGAACGATGGTAACACTGATTTGATATTAAACCTCAAAGTTGTCGTTACGTTCATTTAAATCATAATTAATATAATATTACTAGACAAAGCCAGCATGCTACGCATGCGTTAAGTCCAAAATTAAATTAGCTTCTAAAGAGCAGACAGTCATGAACAATAATTAGCACTTACATTAACATTCATCAGTTGAGTAATCAATATGAATGCAGAGTATGTACTCCATGTGAATTCGTACAAATGAGTCGAGTATTCGGGTATGCGCTCGCAACGAATCGAGAGTAGGTGAGGACGCACAAACGACATAACATATTAATATAGAAGATATGGATGTAGTCCGAATAGAAATTATTTATTAAAAAATATTTAGAAGCGGATTTATTGGCTCGACCGCTTTAACGTAATACAACAAAGTTTATTTAGGTGAAATTGACTGTTTGGTTCGCATAACGCTCGCAGTTACGCGTGTGTGAGTCATCAAGTTCGTGCATACGAAGATTTTTGGGTGAAATTGAATCCTCTACAGTTAAACCATTCGAAAATTTGCAAAATTACGAATATTTTGATTTTTATTCGTGTTTTACGTAATATGGTTCCGGAGTTATAAAAATTACAGTATTCGTATAACAATGTAAAATTCCTTTAAAAAAATTTTTTTAAATGAAAATTTTTTTTTTAAACATTATGTGATAGGGTCATAAAAGGAACGTTTTTAAATAAATTTTTTTATCTGTTATAATTTAGAAATTATGGCCGTTTTAGTTTTCGAATGAAATTTTGTCGGAAACGTTTTCGCTTATAACTTTTGAAAACACGCGAGGTCTAACAAAACTGAAACGGCCAAAAATTTTATTTCTTTATCCGCGTATGATGCTTTTGAATTTTGAAAATCGGTCCGTAAATAAGCGAGTTGTGGTCAACTTACGGCTCAATTTGTTTGAAATTTTTTGACTATTTTTAACATTTATTTTAACCTCGAAGATGCCCTCGTACAAAAAAATCTAAATCGAAAAAAAAAGACACATCTTTCGTAAACTCGAAACTTTTTCGAAACGAAAATATCTTAAGCCGTTCTAATGTGAGACGAATTTGAAAAAGGTTGATTTTCGTATAGATTTGAAAATGAATCGAGTAGGTGTGCGTTCACACTAACGACATAACATATTTATATAAGATATTTGCTCTATAAAGAGCTCTTCTAGGTGGAGGTGGGAAGAATACTCAACTTCTTCCCACCTCCACCTAGAAGGCTCTTATAGAGCAAATATATATTAAATAAATTTTTGGAGGCTGCTTTACCTATATCGTAATTAATGTTCAGTAGATTATTTATCTACTTATTTGTATTTCTAACCATTTTTTTAAATAAACGTATGATAAGTGTTCTAATTATACTTAAACTAGCATTTTAAACCAAAATTTAATGAAAATATTGCAACCCTAGCAATTATACTTAAAAATTCCCTAAATTTAAAAACTCGCGAAATTTTATTTAAAAATTTAAAAAGCCCAAAATTGAAAAAATAGGTAGTATAAAGAATTCGTTTCAGAATGCATTTTAACAACTGGTACAAAACTGTACTTGTCTTATTAAATGTGTCTTCTGAAACTAGTTCTTTAATATACTAATTAATTCGGTGCGGTAATTACTATTTTGTAATATGCTACTAGCCAATAATCGAAATGTTGTCATCGAAACTAAACGTCAAAGTAAGAATTTTTGGTTACAATTTACAATAGCCGTAATAGATGCAAAGATTTTATTGTATTAGAAAGTTTTGAAAATAACAATGATCAATTATTAACACAATTAGGTTTTATTATTATTTTATTTTTACTTATAGATTTCAACAGCAATAGCCCTGAAATGAGTCCGATCGTGTTTTCAAATGTGGAAAATATTAAAATTCTTAATTGTTCCACCGAAGATAGTTGGTGTAATTTTTTTAAAGAAAGAAATTGTAATAACTGTAACCTCACAACCAACACCGTAAACTCCGATCACATGAAAACAACTTAAATTGATTAAAACAAATATTATACGTGAAACAATAGTTTGTTCTTGAATTGTTATTGTAAGTCATTTTTTTTAAAGAAAGAAGTTGTAATAACTATTTCCTACCAACCAACGCTGTTAAATCACATGAAAACAACTTAAGTTGATTAAAACAAAGTTTAATAGTGTGTTTTTAAATTGTAATTATCAGTAGTATTATGTTAAGTGAACGTATATTGTTACCGATAAAGTAAATGTTTCAGGAATGACCAGTTGCACAAAGTGCCCTCGGGGAATTATTGTTGGACCAGGCACGAGTGGAAAATTTCCTCAAAATTATCAGGCATATACATTACGATCACAAACATATACAGTTTTGACCAAAAATAAATAAAAATTACTGTTTAACTTATTGGACTTTCAATTTTTGGCATATCGCATCATTCGATCGGTGATTGGTTGTTATTCAAAAAATAGAAATTTGGCTTTAGTCAAATTTTATGAAGGAAATTCTCAGGGCAATTTAAAAAAATGTTTTAACTGTAATCTCGCACTGCCACCGTTGACCCTGGACCCCAATCACAAGAAAACAATTTTAAGTTGGTTAAAACAAATATTATTATTATTATCATTATTATTATTTTATTATTATCATTAATGTATTTAACTTTTTGTTATTACATATTAAACATAGTATATTACATAAAAAGAAGCAATAATTACTTTTTAGGAGTTGTTACATGACGCCAAAACTACAAAGAAAAGGCAAGTAAGTCAATGATACTGTTCTTATTACTGGTTAATAATAAATAATCTAAGTGCTTCATGGATATAAAAATATGTATCGTTCAGAACCTGAATTTTCAAAAAATTTAATAAAACTGCAAAAAAGTGTGCACAGTTGATTATGGTGATTACTGTTAAATATTTATCTAAGTAGTGACAACGAAGACTTTTATAAATAGAACATTGAGTGCAGATATGGAATAATGAATAGGTGCCCAAAAAGAATACTGTTTTGGTCCTGCGTATTTGTATAATCAATAATTGTGCGTATAATTAATTAATTCAAATAATTATTGAACACAAACCTGCAGGATGGTTCCATAAACCTTGAAATTGTTTAGGCACAAATATATCAAGTTGGGAAATTGTCTTTTTATAAATTGCGGACCATAATTGTTTCTGTACAGAGCTTCGCAAACTAAATATTTACAAAGGTTACGTACTATAATTATAATATCCTTCTAGACCTAAGGTTATATTCAAGTTGACGTTTCATGACGTTTCGCTCGAACCACGTTATTTCTTGGCTAGGTTGCCAAGTATATTTGAAGCATTTAAAAAAATGTATGTTATAAAATGTTCTATTTTTGAGTTTACTATTAAAATTATAAACAAGCGTTTACCGCAAAACTCCACATCGTAAAGATAAGCGAAAATAAAATTGCGTTTTTGAAAAAAATGTTTCAAACAAAAGCTATAGACAATAAATTTCCCACAACTTTTCTCCTTCAACTTTTTTTGTAAAATTGATATTGGTTACGTGATCGTTATATCTCAGTAATTCTTTATCGGATCAAAAAATAGTTTAAACAAAAAGTGTGTATAATCATACAGTAAAACCTCTATTTTCGGCCACCTCTTAAAAGTGGCCACCTCTAAAACCGGCCAAGTTTTCCAAGTAAAAACCAATTATACGGAAATATCCATATTAATGCGACCCTCCTAATAGCGACCACCTCTCGATAACGGCCACGGCCACTTATTTGTAAACTTTCTTGGAAAAATACATGTAATTCTACCTCCCATTTCCGGCCATTCTTAAGTAAGGTCATTAGTAGACAACAGCTTAGCGTTCAAGTTGTGCATAATATATAATTGTTTTATTGTGTGAGGCTTAAGTAATTACCGGTATTTAAGAACGGATTTAAAGAATTTGTTCAATTTACAATAGACAGTCATTACAGAGAAAGTCCAATTAAAAGGCTGATTAAGCTCGCCCCAAAATCGTATTTTGCGTACATAGTTTGAGTTAGTATGTTCAACAGTGCTGTTACATATAGACGTACAGAAAAATTACAATGTCGCTAAAAAGAAAACGTTTGTCTCTTAAAGAGAAAATTGATATAATTGTGGAAAGTGGAAAGTTCAATACCAGTGCTAGAAAGTTGGCTGAAAAATTTAGTGTTGGAAGAACACAATGTGATTTTAAAAAGCTATTTGAAGAAGGTTCCAATACAGACCATAAGAGAAAATTTCCTAGAACTGAAGATTTAGAAATTGACCGAGTAGTTTACAATTGGTTTTGTAAAGCTAGGAATAAAAATATCTCTATATCTGGACCTTTAAGAAAAGAGAAAACATTGGTAGTTACAGAAAATTTAAAAATGATGGATTTTAAAGCTTTAAATGGGTGGCTTGAAATTTTGTCAAACACATACCATAACCTTTAAAACAATTTGCGGGGAGTCAGCTGAGATATTAACCTGGGCACTGTTGAAGCTTGGAAAGCAAAGCTGTCAGTAATATTGAAGGAGTACTCACCCAAAAATGTGTACACTGCTGACGAGACTGGACCTTTTTACCTTGCGATGCTAAACAAAACGTTCTCTTTAAAAAATTAAATGTAGTGGTAAAAAAGCTGCAAAATAAAGGCTGACAATTTTATTCTGTACAAATATGGAAGGTGATAAGAAAAATCCGTTAATAATTGGAAAAAGTAAACACCCAAGATGCTTTAAAGGCTCTCATATCAACAAATTGCCCTTAGAATAGGTATCTAATAAAAAAGCTTAGATGACGGTAGAGATTATGACTTCCTGGCTAAAAAAATTGATGAAAAAATAAAAAAAGAAAATAGAAAAGTCTTATTATTTCTGGATAATGCCACGTCTTATCCCAAAGTGACCTTGAAAATGTGAACATTGTTTTTCTACCCCAAACACCGCACATCCCATTGCCAAACACTGGATCTAGGAATTATCCAAAACTTTAAGATGACCTACATGGAGTTTTTTAATCAAAAGGCTACTAACATTTACAAATACCGAACGTCCTTTTGAAGATGCGGAAAAAAGTATCAATTTAACCAACGCTTTAGTTTGGATATCAGTAGCCTGGAGAAACGTTTCGCTTATTACAATTGCTAAATGTTTTGCGAAAGTAGGATTCTTGGAAAAGGTCTTGCAAGAAGATTTCGATGAAAAAGACAAAATTCCACTAGCTCAGCTTTTTCCTGTATTACTAGAAGGTAATCAACGTGTAAGCCTTGAAAATTATGCATCTATTGATTGTGATATTTTGACCGAAAGCCCCAATTTAAGTATTCAAGATACAATCAATGAATTAGACTATAGTGAAGGCTGTGATTCGAACAATGAAAGTGGTGCAGAAGAATCTGAAGTTTTAACGTCATACATTAAAGATATGAGTGAAGTGTGTGAAAAACTAAGAGATGTGCAAAGTTTTCTATTTTCTAATGATAGCTAGCGGTAAAAGTACTTCAAATTTTATCAAAATGTGAATTTTCTGTTTTACAAACTAAACTTAGAAATGTAAAACAAACCTCAATACAATAATATTTCACAAAAATGTAATTTAATGGTATGTATATGTATGTAATTAATTATTGTAATAGGTATAACGAGCAATTAGAAAATAGGTACATATTATGTAAACGTATGTATTATGTATTCAATATGTATAACTCTTCCATTATTATATCGTCTAATTATTTAATACTGCATCAGCACCTTTATAGTTATTTTTAATGCACATATATAGTACCCTATTGCGAACCATTTTATATTCCATACTTAAAAGATTCTAATAAACAACGCATAGAAATAAATTTGTTTTTCCTCCCAATAACGGCCACCTCCATATAGAGGACAGTTTTGCAGCAAATTTTAGTGATCGCTATTTATAGATTTTACTGTATTATAATAGTTATTTATGTATCAAGGCACTAAAGTGTGATTTTTTATGACCAAGGTGTTTTAGTTGCAGAGGCGATAGCCGAGGTAAATAAAACACGTGAGTCATGAAAAAAAAACTTTAGTGCCGAGGTACATTCATGAAATTTAAAACTTGGACACCACAATTTCTGTAAACAAAAGTTTGCACATTGTGAAGCGGGCTTAAGGGTATCATTTACAATTCTAACAGCAGGTAGTCTCAGCAGGGGTTTTCTTATAGAAGGACTGTAAAATGAATCATTACATTAAGCACGTTTTAGAAAATAGGAATTTACGTTGCTTACTTAATTTTTTCTTTAAAGAATATATTTGAAGGTATCGCTAATTAAACACCATAGCTCGATTAATTATCAAATCAAAATTTTGTTTAGGAAATATATTTAGTTTTTGACAAGAATTTATTACATAATTATAATTAAGATACCAAGTTATAGTTTAAAATTAAATGAAAACGTTTTTTTAAATAAAGGTATTACTATATAAATAAATATAAGAAATCAATAATGGGTGTGACCTCCATTATTATTGATACATTCTTGGAGGCGTCTGCTCATTGACGCTATCAAGGTATCAATATAATTAATATTAATCGTTTCCCATGCGGTATCAATGGCTGCAATTAGTGCATTACGGTTTACTAGTACAAAATTTGGCCTTGTTGTTTTTGGATAACAGCAAGTATTCGAGCCCAAACATTTTCGATAATGTTAAAATCTGGGCTTTTTGCTGGCCAGGGTAACAGCTCCAAATTATTTTCTCGTATCCAATTGCGCACAACCTGCGAAGTATAGGGTCATCATATCCCGATAGTTAAGTTATTGAAACTTATTCATAAAGTAAAAGCCATTTCCTTATAATGCTAATGGACAGGATTTTCTTTTAAGTATTAAGATTACAATAGAGGACTTATAAACTTTTGAAAATATCTAATTATAAATATTTACACTGCAATTGCGCTTTTTCCTTAATAATTTCTTAGCAATAACATACACGTTCTTGGTTTTAAGTTGTCATAAATTTGATATGATATAAATTTGTGTTTCTAATATTACATCACAAACTAATCTTTATTCGCCAAAAATTGTTGCTTAAGTTGTAAAGCTTCGTACACACCTGAACAACAAACCGAGCAACAAACATAACAACGAACCGAAAGTCAAACAGAACGACAAACGATCTTTTATGATTTCCACAATCCGAACAACAAACGGAACGTTTGTGCTGTTCCCATAATTATTTTCAGTAGTTTTCAGTTCATATATATTTATTATTGAGAAGAGAAAATTGCGGAAAACAAGAAGATAGTGCCAACCAAATTTTTACGCACAAAGAAGAGTAAAAATTATAATTTACTTCGCTTTTTTTTATTTTGGAAATTTCCCGCCCAAATGATGCTAATAGGGACATCATTTTTTTCTTGCATTCTTAAACACTGATTAATTTAAAACATTTTTCTTCTGTCAACTCCATAATATTACCTAAAACACAACAAACCCACAAAAGGGAGGACAAAAAATAAATAATTTAATTCTCCCGCATAAGTTTGTTCGCCGTTTTGTTTAGATTCGTCCAAACCTGCAAACGCATTCGCGCGCATTTTCTTTGATGTCGGAGAAAAAACCGACAAGTTGCGGGAACGCCGCAAACCGTTCGTGGAACAATCAGGACTTGCGAATCTGTTCTAAAATTCGTACGTAGCACCGTCCAAATTAATGTTCCGATTGCCGTTCGGTTCGTTGTTCTGTTTGTTCCTCGGTTTGTTGTTCAGGTGTGTACGAAGCTTTACAATAAGCATATTAATATGAACTATATCTTATGAAAGGAGAGTTATGTAACTATAATTAACGACTTAACGTTACGTTAGTAGATTCCATTTACTATTTACACATATTTTCTTGGAACATTCGATAATTAACTATCGGGATATGATGACCCTATACTTCGCAGGTTGTGCGCAACTGGATACAAGCAAATAACTTGGAGCTGTTACCCTGGCCAGCAAAAAGCCCAGATTTTAACATTATCGAAAATGTTTGGGCTTGAATACTTGCTGTTATCCGAAGACAACAAGATTAATATTAATTATATTGATACCTTGATAGCGTCAATGAGCAGACGCCTCCAAGAATGTATCAATAATAATGGAGGTCACACCCATTATTGATTTCTTATATTTATTTATATAGTAATACCTTTATTTAAAAAAAAACGTTTTCATTTAATTTTAAACTATAACTTGGTATCTTAATTATAATTATGTAATAAATTCTTGTCAAAAACTAAATATATACGTTGACAATAAGAATTGCCTTAGTTTTTATTTTCACTTTTATATTAACTACAGAAAAAATGAAACGTCATAAAATATACATTTTGTAAGGACTAAATATTATGAATAGAGAGTTTAATGATTTTTTTAATAACTTACAATAATTAGTAGGTTAGATTTATTTAAAAATAAGTAATAATCAGTCAACCCAAATAACCATGTTTAGTTTTTGATTTAATTTAAAAGTTATTGCTTGTAGACGTTTTTAAATCAAAATTATTTCTAATTTTATTTTGTAAACATTTCCTAAACAAAATTTTGATTCGATAATTAATCGAGCTATGGTGTTTAATTAGCGATACCTTCAAATATATTCTTTAAAGAAAAAATTAAGTAAGCAACGTAAATTACCTATTTTCTAAAACGTGCTTAGTGTAATGATTCATTCTACAGTCCTTCTATAAGATAACCTCTGCTGAGACTACCCGCTTCACAATGTGCAAACTTTTGTTTTCAGAAATTGTGGTGTCCAAGTTTTAAATTTCATGAGTGTACATATTATATTTTTTCCGAAATCCCAAAATTTGAACACAATCTTGCAATTTTATAATGTTCTTTAAGTAGCAAATGTAATCACCTGTTTTCCTTTTTATGTTAAATGTTTCCACCGCGCATGCGCGATTCTAAAATTTACTTACATTTTACACATCTCTACCGACGAAAATGTGAACTTAAATATAATAATGATTCAAGTAGATTCATATTACACAGGGAGTAGTTGATATTTAAACAAATATTACGTAGTGTATGAAAAGCGTTTTATTGTGTAGATGTAGACGAAGTTTTATCTCTCAATAAAATTTGTATCTGTTTTGTAAACGCAACTTCAGTTTTATTAAAATTTTGTATATTGTAGGATATTTACACTAAACGTTAAATTAATATTTCTTGGTTAATTTAAATTTTGTGTAAACGGGGCTTTAGAACGTTTTACACTAAACGTCAAAATAAACGTGAAATTAACAATTCCAATTTATACATTGCTTAAACGGGACCGGTGTTGTATAAAATGACTAGACATTCTATACAATGACTGCATTATATGCTTTGTCTGTAACATACACAGGGTGGGGCACTACCAAAGAATTATTCTGTAGTATTAAAACGACAAATAATCTAAGAAATCTTAAAGCATACATAAATTTAGATTATGAGATCACATTTTAAAAATATTTTGTATTGTACATGGTGCTCCAGAAACCATACCATATCAAAATTGAGTTATTTTAAATGAATCACCCTGTAGTTTTTTTCCTATTTTTGAATTATACAATAAAAAATATTGTATGTTTGTTAACATGTTCCTAAACCTACTGACTTCCGTTTCTGAGATAAATCAACTTTACCTGATTTTCAGACCCTCCAAAAAATACAATAACTTCGAAATAAATAAGAACAAGCAACTTTGTCTTAGACCACCTCACTAAGAGCTTTCAACATCTTTTTTGCATTATTCACTTTTGATGTTGTGATGTACAGGGTGTTTTTAATACTACCGCATAACACTAACGCCTTAAAACTGAAATAACTTGCTCAACTTAAATGAAACACCCTACATTTTTGTAGCCTGTTGGAAGCCGGAACAAATTACCTTTTAGTCGGTATTAGGGTTACCAACCACTAACTCTGATAGTTTTTCAGATATTTTTTGAAGGGGTCCTAAACCAAATTGTAAACAGTAAATTAATCAAAAACGTCTTCCGGGTTGGGAATTCGGCTAGCATCTGGATTGGTTAAAAAGTTGATACTTGACTGTTAGCGGTCTGCCTCAAACTTTTGCCTTGATGAAGCCCCTTACGATAGTTAGCGAAACGTCTTCACTATTTCGACACAGTCCAATCCCTGAAGACTATTTCGTTTTTTGTTGTTTTTTGTTTTGTTTCAATAAAAACTCTAGCAGTGGAAGCTTCAATTCTTACAATCAAGTTTTTGTTATATGAGAAAACCACTTCCTAATGTTTTTTGCGCTAATACTTGTTTTTTTAATTGTCACTAACTATGCACAGTTAAACCTATTTTCATCCTCTCACCTAAATAACTGTTATATTTTAAATAAGTTTTAGTTTGAATTTATATAGAGTAAGTATCAAACACAAAATTATATTATTTCATAGGGTAAACAAAATTTAATCTGATACGCAACAAATTTGTAGCGATGATAAAAGTGACGTTTATAAGTATTAGTTAATCTGCCGATATAAATTATGTAATTTATCTGCGGCGTGTTTTTTGTTTGTATCTAATACAAATTTACACACCTTCACTAATCGATTCCAAATGTAGAACTCGTTTATCGAACTTATACTATTAGAGAATAGAAAGGAGTTAGTGTTTGTGATATGCCGATGGTATGTGTAGCCATTAATCTTGCAGAAATTATAATACACTGGACTGCCGAAAAAATCTTTCTCCAATTATAAACCTTAGTGACGTCAAAGTGCAAGTTGTAGTATAAGCTTAGATACAATTGACATTGTTCCAATTCAAAATCTTTACAACAATTAAATTTGGGTTGGCGACTTCGAAAAACTGTGAGTGAAAACACAATTCATTACTGTGCGACACACAACGAAAAAAAATAGAGACGCATTATTACTTATTGTTTAATTTGAATGAAAGTGTTAGCGGTGTAAAACTAAACTTGTGAACCGACACTACCAGAAGGTGATCTAAATAACCAATTTAAATTTAGAAAGAATGGTAAAAATAAAGAACAACATGAGACATAATAAGGTAATATTAGAGCGGCCAATGGAGAGTAGAAATCGGAGAGTGAAAGAGAAAAAGAATAGAGAAAAATCTGTTAGACGACTTAAAAGAGGGAGAAAAGGGTATGCTAAGATGACGAAGGAAGGGTATGCTGAGATGACCAAGAGGACTGAGATCAGGAGAATTAGAAAAGATGGTAACACCAAGGATCTGTCAAATACAAAATAACCACTATAATGATGATACAAAAATTATTTTTAAATCTTCTTTAATTTTTAATTTATATTTTAAAGTAGGTTTCAAAAATATACTCCGATACATCACCACATATAGTATATTTAAATTGAAATTTGATTGTATGTAGGTAAAAAAAACTAATTACACATGTCATCTAGGTATATGTGTTATACTAGACGAAGGTAATTAAAACCAAACTAAAACAGTTTCGATAGCGGAAATTCATCGTCAAATAAATTGGCTCTCTGTTATTTCCAAATATTTCTATTGCGTTGAAATAAAGATTTTTTGATGGCTTCTGAAACATGTTGGTACTGACATGAAAGTAGGTTACGAGCGTTATCCTTGAATAAAAAACAAGTAGTATAAGTTGAAGATAATTATGGTTTAGGTTACCTCCTTAACTCGAAGTGGTGTTGCCAAAAAAAAAACTCAAGTGTTGTCTTAAGGGAACGTTTTGCAACTTAGGGCGGGTTGCTTTATCAGACCAAAATCAATGAATTTTGGTACATATTTACAGTTTGTTTAATTACTCTATAACAAAAGCTGTCGGTTATAGAAACACTAGAAGCGCCATTAGAACTTTCGTTACAAAAAACTCAAACTAAAAACAACATTAATTTATTGATGTAATGTCTTGAATTCCATCCATGATACTTTGTTTTAAAATAATTCTGAAATTGGATTTTTTCAAATAACAGAATGCGGAATTCTTCACAACCTCAAACAGTCTTCATTTGTTGTGATTCCCCCGGGAACACAACGAAGAATTAGAGCATTCGGCATATTACCAAACACATCACTCTGAGAGATACTTATAAACGCTTCTTTCTCATTCTGCCCAAAAATGATAAGTTGTTAAATCACTAGCAAAATTATTACATTCTTGTCTACATAGACAGTAATAGCTTTTCTCCTTACATCTACATCACTATTGACCAAATAGGTAAACTACTTTGCAATAACGGCAACTTATTTTTACATCTGCTAACAAAATCTCACAAGTTTTTACTTTTACTTAAGGATAAATGAAATAAAATTAGTAAAATTAAAATAACTCTATATATTTTGTATTTATTTTAAGATGTCCTATCGTTCACAAAAATAGTAAACCAAATTATTTTGTTTATTAAACTATAGATATTAAGAGTATCAATAGGAGTACTATCAATAAATTGTTCTAACAAATATGTATCTGTTTCAGATAGTCAACATCGGTACATATAAAACATACTAAGCCTTAAATAAAATGTCCGTCACATCAACAGAACTAGAAAGTTGGTTAATATACCAATATATAGTTTCGGAATGTAGTAGCTGCCTCTGTAAGTATACAAGTTTATTATCCTTTACAATGCACAACGTTTTTTTTTAAACTTGGTAATAAGCAAGTTCGTGTTTATGTTTAAATTTAACGGGTGTTCAAATAAAAAACTGGGTTGGGTAAGTCTTGGAATTTTCTTTGAAATTTGGAAATTTTTTTCACAAAGAACCTAGATTGCTTATACAAAGTTTTGATTAGAATTCAAGCTTTTTAGTACAACATTTATTCACTCGTTCTTTTGCCAGCCCCGTTCCTGGGGCGTGTGGTGCCTACGTGCAAGTTTCTTTGACGCGCCCCTTTCCCTTTGTATATTTTAACATATTAGGTATATATTTTAATTTTGATGTGTGTCGTTAATTTGTTTAAAAAACCCTAAAATTTTTCTTGAAAATATTTTATGAAAAAGGAACAATAATTTAAAATTTAAAAAAATAATAAAAATAAGTAAAAAAAACTTTAACTTTATTTAATTATTGAAACAAACAATAAAAACAAAGAATAAAAAGAACATAAACTAAAAACAGTATATTCACAAAAAGAAAAAAAGAACATATACATAAAAATAATAACAAGAAAAAAAACAAGAACAATATATGTGGTAACAAAAATACCCTTATAAACTAAAAAAGTTTTAAAAATTACAAAATTTTAATATTTTTGTAATCAACAATACAAAAAGAAACGATACACTTTAAACATTACAATAGAACACGCCTGGCTTTAACAGAAGCAAGTTCGTTGATCATCTCATTATGATCAAGAGCTTCCGAAATTTTATTTTCAATAAAAATAATTGCCAAATTTGATAGGCGTTCTTGACTCATAGAGGATCTTAAATAGTTCTTTATGAGTTTTAGCTTCGAAAAACTTCTTTCACCTGAAGCTACTGAAATTGGTAATGTAAGGTACATCCTTAAGACTATAAATAAATTTGGAAAAAGGGACTGTAGATTTTTCTTCGTTATATAATTTACCATGACTATCAGAAAGGATGAATCTGTAGTAGTGAGGGGATTAAGTATTTTGTATGTTAAAATTCATTATGTAAATCTAGGCCGTCAATGTCTCTATCAATCTCAACTTGCAATGCGGTATATAAATTCACACATGATTCTTTAATTGAGTCAGATTCTAAATTTTTAAAATTACATAAGAACCCAAATAAATTTTGAATTTTGCTTATACTCTCAAACCGCATTTGTAAAGACTGAACCGTTGTATCTAAAATTTGAAAATAAAAATCGATTTTAAATATTTGCTTTGAGTCTACTATAGATTCATCTTCACTTTCATATGAAAATTGTTGCCTAATTTTCGCTGTCGTATTATTGGGAATACCTGTTCTATGTCGTTTTTTTCTGCTTCTAATTTAGCTTCATTGACGAACAAATCAAAATTTTTATCTGACCGCTTTTCGTTAAAATAAATAATGAGATTTTTAATTTCTTTGTGGCAGTGATTTAATGCTGTATTTGGATCTTTTAGAATTTTACTGACTATATTAATTTTTGTTAAAATATACCATATTAAAATCGAACAAATAAATTCTAAAGTTTGAATTTTATCTAATAAAGATCGTGATGTATCTTTTGTCAAAAATTGTAAGCTATTACTGATTTCCAGTAACTGAAATCTAAGAGGACGGATTGCTTTAATTCTACTTTCCCACCTAGTTTCATTTACTGATTTCAGTATTAAATTGGGAACATTCGCTTTTAAAAATATTTCATCTGTAAGGAGAAGCAGAAAAAAGTTGTATAGTTCTTGAATAATTGAAAAAAACCAACAGTCTCAAAAGAAATTTTGGCAGCGTCATTAACGGTTAAATTTAATGTGTGAGCTGAACAGGGCATAAACATTGCTCTGGGATTGGCATTTTGAATTTGAGCTTGAAGACCTATATGTTTGTCAGACATATTTGCGCCGTTGTCATACCCCTGCCCTCTCATATCATTTGAATCAATTTCATATTTTGACAAAATATCATTTTTTAAATAATTGTAAAGACCCTTCCCTGTAATATCTAAAACTTTGAAAAAAACTAAAAAATGTTCTCTAATTTCTACTGCCCCTGATGTACAATGAACAAATCGTATGATAAAAGTGAGCTGTTCAATATGACTAGCATCGGGAGTTTCATCTAAAATTACAGAGAAATATTTTGCTATCTTAAGACACGTTAAAATTTATTTTTGAATATTTTTTGATAACAACGTATTTAATTCATTTTGAAAATGATTACCTAAATAATCAGGCATATCGATAGCATAGGCGCAATACCACGTATCAACATTTTGACAAATTTTCAGGAGAGACAAAAAAGTGTATTATTTTTTTGTTACAGGGCACTAGTAGGCAATTTATATATGTCTAGCTAAAAATTGTAGATTTTACACAACAATATCCTAAAAATGTTTTAAAATTATTTTTCTGGCAATGCGGTTTGATACGTGGTATTGCCTGTTGAACCAGATGTTGATAAGTGGTATTTGACCAAAAATACACAAAATTTAATATAGTACCAAAATTAAAAAATTTTATTAGAACTTTTATAGGAACAAGAAAACATTATGAATAATAAGTAACGTCCAAATAAAACATAAAACCACTTTTAGTTAAAATCTAAGATATTTTACATTTTCTAATAAAAATGGCACTAAAAAAATAACATTAAAGAGTAAACCTTAATCTAATTAGGTACAAATGTAACACCTTTGGTAACTGAAAAACTTCTAACAACTATATTGCACTAATAATAATTAGTCTTTATTAAATTGTAAAGAGTCGTAAAATCCATGAAATTCTGGTGCAAGTGTAGATTTTATGTCTTGTAGGTGAGAAAATTTTGGGCAGATATTTTTAGTTGGTCTGGGAACAAGCCTTCAAGTACGTAGCTAGAATTATCTATTTCCTTGGATCTTTGTGGTAAATCTCGAATTTGTTCGGAAAAATTAATCTTATATCCTATAGTGCCTTCAGGAAAATAATGCAGTTCTCTCAGGTTATTGACAGTGGGGTCATTTGTACAACGTCCAGGTCTTATACTTCTGTACCTCATAAGATCTTTATTATCATAATTTTTAAATATTTCATGCGTCAAAATTTCTGCATTTAAGGGAGTCGGTTTTGTCTTGCTTCACGGGTTTTAGTAACATAATCATAAGGTAATGTAATTTCCCGATTTTTAGTTTTCTTTCAATTAAACTATGGACAGCATCACATTCCATTTGTGTATGTCCGGGTTCCAAGTATTTTTGTGCTACGGGTTTTTGTTTTTAACGGCATATTGTAGCAGTGCATTCGAGAGTACCACATTGCGATTCTGGTAGCCGCAGCCATCGCTCCACAATATCACTGGCAAATCATCTTCGCAATACTTCTCTAAATGATTAATAATAATTGTGGCAAACACAGAGGAACATAGATCTCCCTCAACCTCACTCCACCAATAGTTCCAACATTCATGGGTTTTCAAATTATATACAGTAAAATTGTGAACCTTTAATCTAGTTTTAAAATAAAACTTATTAGCGTTGTTTACAGGGCACATTTTCACTGCTTGCACATCCATAACAAATACATGGCACCTACCTTCCTTGGCTTTGTCTTTATCGATATCTTTTGCCTGCCTTGCTTGCTCTTTAAGGGTAATGTGAGTATTATACTCTGTTGTATCAATATTTCCCGCTCTATAAGCCACACAGGTATTGCACTGATCCTTTTTGGAGTATACAATGCTAAATTAAGATCCTCAAATAACTCAGAAAAGTACCAATAACTTAAAGACTTCTTTTTATCTTCTAGACACTTTTCTTGATATAGTTTATACAAGGTAGCCTTTGACTCAAAATTGTATTCTAGATATTGTTTGGAAGAATCTTTTCTGCAGTAATGTGCAGGCATTTTAGGTAGTTCTGCCAAAAATGTTTTTAAATAATTTGATTGGTCCTCTTGTCCGATCTCCTTTTCTGTTTTAGGTCGGGGAGCATCTTTTAAGACTTTCCTAGTCCTTTTGGAAACGTCGGCTGCCGGAATGATACCATTTTCATTTTGCTTACACCAGCTAGACACCATCGCTTCATTCACGCCTAATGTAGAAAGGAACATTTTTTTACAAACTTGTTTTTTTTCTGCACCAACTTGTAAGAAATAGTCGAAAGTTATACTGCGTCTGGAATTTTCTACATACTTTCTTTCGGTAGATTTCATCTTGATAAGCCCAACTACATATATCTTTCGCTGGTCCCAGTTCATTTGTTTCCAAAAACTGGAAAAAATTTGGTTTCGTTCTTCTTCAGATATCGAGCGGCAAAATCTGTTCTTATATTTTAAACACTTAGAAGATGTACAAGTTGGTCCCATTACTCTAGCTGATCTTAGCTTGTTATGAAAAATTTTGCCTTGTCTGTTTCTGGTATAGCCTATGTACTCTTCTCCAGCCATCCTCCTGATTCTTGTTTTTGCTCTAGGCCATTCGTCTTTATCAGGTTTTCTTCGACGTTTCTTTTCTTGATCATTTTCATGCATTTCCACATCGCCTTCATTGTTGTGCCTGCCTTCTTGCCGATCAATGAAACCTGTCTCTTCTTCTAGTTCCACTTCGTTGGGCAGAACAACTTTTGCCGTTCACTAGCGCCTTCTTCTTCAAATTCTGAGTCTGAACTGAAGTGTTCTTCACCAGGGACAAAGTCTGCATCATGCGGGATATCTTCTTCATTTGATCGAGCGTCATTTTCTTTCTCAACAGGCTCTTCAAAAATTATTTCTATGTTTTTTTCTACAAGACAGGACTGAGCATTCTCCAAAACATGTAACTCCTGATAAGTTGTTTCATGAATATCGACAATATTTTCTTCATTTTCGAAAAGAAAACTGCTTTCCAGTGCACGTTGAAGAATGTCATTACCTCGAATTGTATTGGTTTCTTCTGTAATGCAACTCTTGTTGTCTTTTATTAAACCTGATGAAGAGCTTTGGATATTAAAATTGTCTAAAACTGTATCATCCTTACGAAATTGTATGTTTTCTTTTGCTAGCAGAACCAAACGTTTGCCTCTGGATGTCATGGTGGAAGACTGAACAAAAAAAGTTTTTATTAGCAAAATTTTGAAGACAAAGGTAAATCTTACTTAGGTCAATAAAATGGTAAAAATATCGTCTGTGGTTTTCTTAGTTCATAGCAGTTTAAAGTCGTAAGTGGTAAATCTTTGTGTTAATATTTTTTTGCAAATATTTAAAAAAAAATTTTTTTCAATAAGTACTAGGGAATTGTGAAAATTGCCTCTGATAGAGTTTTTTGTAAAGAAGTTGTGAATTTTGAAATAACCGCCAAATTTATCCCCAAATACTTTTTAGCTCTAATAGACACGGAATAGGGAAAAACATTTTTCGGCTTTTCGTATCGGCATAAAAATATACAAAAACATAATAATATAGAGATAGTGCGACAATAACATCATTAAGTATTATATATTTTTTAAATTGCCGTTTGAAATAGCACGTAACATAAATATGAGCAAATTTGTAATACCTCGTATCAACAAATGAACTTTTAATCATAACTTTAACTAGTTTTTATTTCGATATTAAATAAAATAATTAATTAGATAAATAGAAGAAACCATCCTACTATGTTTTACAGAAAAAAAATAGAAACTTACCTTTAATTTTCACAAAAACACAAAAATGGCGAGAGCAAAAATCATCCATCCTGCTTGTCATATAAACACTGATGATACGTACTATTTCCACTGGGTTACCGACTCCAGTTGATACGTGTTATTGCAAATTCCGATTTGCCGCGTTTGTTTTGTAAGATATTACGCTGAGCTTCTAATAGATGGCGCGCAATGTTCCACTTAATATCAAAAACATAATAACTCATTTTCGGCAAAATTGTTGATACGTGGTATTGCGCCTAGGCCATCGATATGTTGATTTAAGTTTTTAGAGTTCTGAATATTATTTAAATGCTCCATTAAAATTGGATCAAATTTAGCAACCATCTCAACTAATTTTAAAAAATTGCCATTATTCGGTTCATAAAGGATGTGGCTATCTCCTCTAAAAGCTAGATTTTGACCAGCTAAATATTGCAATATACAAGTCATCCTTTTAATAATTGCACGCCACCGTTTTTTTTCAATCTCGTAATGTTTCTGTTGCTCTTTATCAATAGTACAACCTTTATCCAAACGTAATTTCGTACCATTTTTGAGCGCTTTTCATGTGTCTCCAATTAGAGTAACTAGAAATCAATTGATGCGAGTGCGAACTAAATAATTTACAAAAAATACAAAAAACAGCATTACTTGTTTTGGAGTATACTAGCCAATCCCTGTGAACTTGTTCCCCGTTTGGTAATTTTCTTGTATATTGAGTGGATGATTGATTGATTCAACTAAGCTATTGCTTATTAAATTAGACCATGTAGATGGGTCGGCAATATTAACATTCATATTATTATCTGTAATAGCCGATGAAGTAACTTCCTCTTCTCGATTGCTAACCGGAATTCTGCTGTCTTGATGCTGATTATCAACCAACGTCTCTGGATCAAGCTCTATATTTGATTGTTGTGAAATAGAAGAGTTACATTTTAAAAATTTGGATAAAGATCCACTTAGCTTTTCCCTCTCTGTCTCCATTTCCATTCGCCGTTTCATGAATTGGGCTCCAGATAACTTTTTTTAGAGCTATTACTGATTTCTAAAACAAACAACAATACAATACGTACTACCTACATACAACCAATCATTAATTCATTGTATTCTTAAATCAATATATCAAATATTAATTCTTGTAATATACACTTACCTATATTTGTACTTTAACACTTAAAACGAAAATAACCAAATACCGTTGACTCAATCCACGCAAATACTCTTATAGGTTTGGTTATAGTTAATATTCGATGACTGTGTAAACTGCACAGCACTAGCGTCAACTGTAACTATTACTATCAAACAAATACTAAAAACTGACAATTAAATATTAAATTCTCTCCTTTTATTTTATACAAATAATTTCAAAAAACAACTTAGCCGTCAGTATCACAGTGAAGCGGCGTAAAGTACTTCAAGCGGCAGATGCAAAGAGAGGCGGTTTCAGTTTTCTTATCCCACCGTCGATTTTGCGGCCCCAAAATTTTGCGCCTACGTGCATGCACGCACTGCATGCTCGCCAGGAACGGAGCTGTCTTTTGCCACCCAAAAGTATTGGGTACAATGTAAAAATATTTAAATCAATTTAATTCAACGGCGTACCTAGCCTAGTTTTTTATTTGAACACTCTTAAGTTGGTCTTAGAAACTAATAAATACAGAATAAAGTTATGTCGTTCTAGATGTTTTACTAAACTAAGATTTATATATGTTATATCTAGCCATTCTATAGATAGACGATGTATGATTTACAATTGATTCCAAACTTTACCTAGGAATTCTAAACAATACCGAATGTTCAAACGGCATAGTATACCCAAGAGTGTTCCACAAATGCGATTTGCTAGATTATAAAAGCACGCCCTGGACCAATACTGTATTTGTCTTGGTGCTTTAGCTAATTGTTTATTTTTGGTTTTTGATGTTTCGATTTCTTAAATTTTACGTTGTGGATTAACGTTTAGTACTTCATACTTTTCGTAACAAAGTTCTCATGTTTAATTATGTTTCAGTGTTAAGCATTATACTAAACATAAACAAATGTTTTCTAATTGCTAATCGATATTAAATTTCTAATATTCTCTAAGTTGAATATTACTTTTGTGAACAAAATGATTTTTTCTGTATTTTTTTAGTAAACTGGATTTTAAGTAAACAAAATGTTTTTCAATATCGATGCTGCTATGACTCTATACTCTTTACACTCTACTGATTCGAAATAGAGTACAATAATAAATCCCATTAATCCATTAATACTTCGAAGCACGCCGCTGTTCGTAATTTGGTTTGATAAATTGCGACAAATAATCAAAGCTTCTTAGCGCACCTAACTTAATACTCGTATTTACAACTACGACAATTTTTTAATGCTTATTTATTAAACAAATTTAGAGTAAACACCAGTAAAACAGAAAAAATAGTACAAAATAGTCAGAACTACTTTTGGTCGCACTCATACTACAGAGTTCCTTCTGACGGGTTTATAATTTAATTTTCGTGCCGCAAACATTCTGGTTGTGCACTTGTTTGTTAATAAACTATGAAGTTAGGCACAAATAACTAATGTTTGTGCCTAACTTCATAGTTTGTCTGAACTCCTCTTGGTATTCCATACAAAAACTAGGGATTATATGCATTACCTACGTAAGTTAGGTAGGTAAAGTACACGTTTCCACAAGCAGAATCAATCCGTACCGGTACATTTTCATCTCTTTAATTTGTACCTTTCAAATACTTATTAACAGATTTTGTACCTAGTGCCCTTTTTTGTAAGACCACCACTGCTCACTTATAAGAATTATAAGAATTAAGTTCACGTTCCACAAGCAGAATCAATCCGCATTAGTGCATTCGCATCTCTTTAATTTGTACCTTTCAAATATTAAATACAGATTTTGTACGTCGTGCCCTTCTTTGCAAAACTACCCCTACTCACTATACGACATAAGAGTAAAGTTCACGTTTCCACAAGCAGAATCAATCTACATTGGTACATTCGCATTTTTTAATTTGTACCCTTAATATTTAATAAGAGATTTTTTACTCGTACTCTTCGTTAAAAAACCACCCCCGTTCACTACACGGCATAAGAGTAAAGTTCACATTTTCCCAAGAAGAATCCATCCGTACTACATTTGCATCTCCTTAACTTGTACCGTTCAAATATTTAATAACGGAGTTTATACTCGTCCTAAATTTGAAATACCACCCCTGCTTAATGTAAGGCACAAAAGCAAAGTATGTTTTCAAGAACATAATCAATTGGCATTTGAATTTACCGACACTTACGAATTCTGTTATTAAATATTTGAAAGGTGCAAATTAAAGATGCGAATATGCAAATTCAGATTGATTTTGTTTTGTTGAAACGTGAACTTTACCCTATGCCTTATAGTGAGCAAGGTGGTTTTTAAAAAAAAAAGGTAATAGGTACAAAATTTGTCATTAAATATTTGAAAGGTGCCTACAAATTAAAGAGATGCGAATGTACCAATGGGGATTGATTCTGCTTGTGGAAACGAACTTTACTATTATGCCGTTGGTTTTCAAAGAATGACATGAAGTACAAAATCTGTTATTAAATATTTGAAAGGTCCAAATTTCTCTTTGTCAGCCATATTATTCTGTCCAGTGTTGGATGTACGCCTTCCCTTTTATTTTCCATAAATCTCCGATTGGGGCCCATGTCTTGTCCGTTATTTTCCTAATGTTTTGGTTTGTTCAATTCCTTCAATTTTTTGATGATTTCTAACTCTTTGTGCTAACATATTCCTTCTCTCAACTATAATTCTTTTTGAGTCGTCGCTTATTTTGTTATTTGTGTTTCTTAGAGTTTTGCTTTCCTTACACTTTCTGTAATTTTTTTATTTAGCTGTCGTCTATTGTATTTACAAAGTTCAGCATATTATTAATTGTTTTCCTTTTTGTATTACCATGCTGATATAAAATTTGTTTGTAGCTGGATGTATTAGTTTACGTCTTTCAATTTTTGTATCTAAAACCACTTTACACTTACACCATAGCATTCTGTGATCGCTACCGGTATAAAATTTGTTCAATGAAGTTACATCTTGCACTATATATTTTTTATCAGTTATCACATAATCTATTTCACTCATTGTTGCTCCGTCTAGGTTTCTCCAAGTATATCTTCTATGTGGCTTTTTTCAAAGAAGGAGTTCATAGCCGTATTAAAGTTATAGTAAATTAATTTATGCTAATATATCATCTGTCAGTTATTTCATCGTTCCGTTGTAATTATTATCCCTAGTTTTGTAATTGTGGGTTCTTCGTCGTTTATCGTTAATTTTGTTCTTTAATTGCCAACTTGATGAGCAATCATTTATAGAAACCCTGTATTACTCCATTCAAAATTGAGTTAATTTCTGCGCAATGTGGAGCCAGTCTTTTATTTATTAGAAATCCCACTCCATGCATGTTTTTGTTTTCGCCTTTGTAGTAGAATAGGTGGCCAGATTTTAATGTTAATAGTTCTTCACCTTTACTTCTTGTTTCACTTAATCCTACTGTATCCCATTTGATCTTGGACGGTTTTGTCTCTAGCTCGCGCAGTCTGTCTTGAGACGATAATGATTGCGTATTGTATGAAGCTATGATTAGTTTATGGCAGCGGGTCCAAACCCAGGGATTCTTGGCACCTCCTGCATACGTGTATATCCATGCAGTATATTGTGCAAGGGAGTTTTGGCAAATTGTTCACCACGCTTGCCAAATGGATAATTTAATTTAATTTCTGTCACTCCTCTGGAGCCAGACGCTGTCAGTGATCGCCCATTATAGGACAAACGCCGCTATTGGATCAGCTCTTCCGCCAAATACACCGTTGTAAAATGAGACTTTCTTCTACTATATCTGCCGTTGACTCTTCCAGGGTATGAATAACTATTTTAGTGCGGGAGCTCATGGCATTTTTTTACCCGTCATCGAACATCCTTAATAAAGATAGCTACTTCGAAGGTAAATATAACTGAGAAGAGGAATCGGTCGGTCGTCGTTATCGAATCCTGTGCATAATTATAATAATGAGGCTGATATTTGTAGAATTTCAGGACACATTGCATTTAGAGAACATCCCAATCAAATTTATTGGGCATGTGGCAAAATATACGTAGTTTAAAAATATGTCGGTCGCCCTGACCCTATCTTGTGCAAAGTACCCCTGTGGCCGATGTATAGTTAGTACGTCATTTCCGTCATCGAACATCATGTTATTTTTTTTAAATTAAAGTTTCAACCCTGTAGAATCAAAAAATAACGGTCGCTCTATCAAAAAATTGTGCAAAATACAAGGGCGATCGACTTTTCCATAAGCATTTATGTTTTTGCTCCACGACATTTTATTATCGAAAGTAATGTTTTTTTTTATTCTTTTCCAATTAATGTTTGCACTGCGGGTAATAAAAAATCATTATCGCCCGGTCTACAAGTTGTGCAAAACGATAGGGAGACCTGTACACTCTCCGTTCGTATTGTTTTGTATTTCACTCGTACGGTAACGACGTTCGTACAAGTTTGAAACCAAGCGCAGTCTTGTTATTACATACTTGCATTAATTAGTCGGTCGTTAACTGTAGCAGGTATGTGAATCAAGAGGATTATTTCACGATGAAGCTCTGTTTTATATGTAAGAAACCAGATAACGTTGTTGGTTTCACTGATGATAGTTTGAAAAATGTTCGGAAATTATAAAATTTCGGAAGATGATGAAATTTAAACATGGAGATATAATTTTATCTCCCGAGGAAAAAGATAATCTCGGTTACCACATGGGCTGTTATCGTAGAGTATTGAAAGTGAGAAGTGATTATACCGCTGCTTTCTACTATAAGGGAAAAATAAAACCACAAAGATGATATTTTAGATGATGAAAAAATGGGAGTAATTCAAAATTTCACAGTTAAAATGTATGGCGTAAAAAATTGCACATCAGTAAACACGGCTCGTTTCGAATTATTTCAACAACTTTACTCTGGAAACAACGAAGAGAAAGAATTCTTCCTTAATTTAAAAAATTTTAATTCCCAATTAATTCCTCCATGTTGGCGTACCTAAAAAAAAATTTGACGAACGATTTTCATAAATAGCATGTGGCAAAACGCAACTGAACCACGCTGTGTGATTTTTGATCCTGAAGTTTATGGATGGAATATTGAAGACAATAAATACATGCCGGTTTGGTACGAAGGCGACCCAGCTCCTCTTACAGTTTACGATATTATTCAGAATGATGATGAATGTAGCGACGACCAATTGGACAATGATAATGATGTGATTTGGATGAACATGATGATTGATCGAATCTTTAATACAATATATGATCGAAACAGATTGAATATGATGATAAATAATAAATATTATACTTGTATTGAAGAGAATTTTGATTATAAAAAATATACCGAAGAGTTGTGCTATTAACAAATATAATGAGGATGATATTATTTGTATTTCGGAGAATTTCTATAATGAAAATATACAGGCTAAGAGTTGTGCGATTACCGAATATGACGATGGATGGCTAGAGGTATTTGTATTGCTGATAATTATCATCATGAAAGAATATTATTTTGCACCTGTTGTATCGATATTTGTGATAATAAAAATAGATAATATAATTTTAAAATAATTATAATAAAAGATAAAAAATATTTTTTGCACTTGTGATATCAATAGTTGTGATAATAGAAGATAGATGTTAAATATTTTGTATGATGGAGGATTATCATCATGAAAATATATTCTTAACAGTTTGTATTGTATTTCTTTTCCTCATCTTTCTTTTGAATATAATAGTATTCATTCGATGTAAATGAAGAATTTGTTATGGTTGTAAATGAAACATTGGTTAGATATAACGTTAAGATATACATTAATTCAGGTTTATTTATTTATTCGTATGGTACATTTTAAATATTGTATTGTGATGTAAGTGTTATGTATGGTGTCCCAGAAGATCAGTATAAACAATTGATGGCAATTTTATAGTGTAAATAATCAAAGGAATGGAACACTAAACTCCAGCGTCTATTTAACAAACAGAAAAACACCAAAAATTGCACCAAAAAACTTTACTCGGACACGTGTTTCAATAGCTAAGCTATCATCATCAGCGAACCGATGATGGTAAAGTTTTTGGTGCAGTTTTGGTGTTTTACTGTTTGTTAGTGTAAATAGTATTCAAGAAAAAATTATCTATGTCGGCAAATATGGTTGTTTCGATACTCAAACCGGGCGATAATGATTCTTTATTATCCGCAGTGCAAACATTAATTGAAAAAAAAAAATTTAAAAACATTACATTCGATAATAAAATTGTCGTGGAGCAAAAACATAAATGCTTATGGAAAAGTAGGTCGCCCTTGTACTTTTCAGAATTTTTTGATAGGGCGACCGTCATTTTTTCATTCTACACCGTTTTAAATCGGTCACCGGGATACTATGCACAAGATAGGATCAGGGCGACCTACATATTTTTAAACTACGTATATTTTGCCACATTCCTTGTAAATTTCATTGGGATGTTCTCTAAATGCAATGTGTCTAGAAATTTTACAATTATCAGCCTCATTATCATAATTATGTACAGGATTCGATAACGGCGACCGGCCGATTCCTGTACTCAGTTATATTTACCTTCGAAGTAGTTATTAAGGATGTTCGATGACGGGTAAGAAAATGCCATGGGTTCCCGGACTATTAGAGCAATTTGATCGGTGCATCCTATAGCCTCTTATTTAGTTTGGCCTGTGTGTCGTCACAGTTACCGGGAAGGTAAAAACTTTTTTCGGAAGACAGATTATTCACTCGCTATCGCTCGTGAGCAAATATCTCTCTCACGAAAAAAACGAATTTACCCCGAATAGTAAACACTATTTTTTTACAAAATGAGAAACACATAAGAAAAACAAGAAATAATAAAATAATAAAAAAATAATCAACTTTCAAATACGTTGAGACATTTCACTGTTTGAGGTTAATATAGTTGATGTGGTCAGTCGGTAATAATCATGTAACAAACGTTAGTGTAAATTATAATATTTTCTATTTCGCAAGCTACTTAAAGACTACTGTACGATTTTGAAAAAGAATGATCCTAATTGTTAATATATGGTATCGAAACCTTTTTTGCAAATATCTTCACAAAATGTTTTTGAAGGGTTTTTGTGTATCTTATTTATCTTGTTTATTGTGATCTAGATAGATTAAAGATTTTTATATTAACCCAAAAAAATTTAATGCCAACAATTTCAATTCGTTACTGGGAACGTAATAGACATATTATCAATAAGTGTCCAATGGCATAATATATTTTACTTCGCTCAAGCAAACCAATCCTATATAATTGAATTAATAAAAGTCACGCAACAATCAAATTTCTAAACACTATCGATATCTACGGTCATAAAATTAAATTAAAATTAGCCACAAAATTTCTCCTAACATATTACGTTTAACGAAAACATAATAATTAATAACAATTACTACATAAATATTTAAATTAGTAAACACTGACGCATTTACTATATTGTTTACCGAATGCATGTATTACTCACTTTCAACAGTATGACTGTTGTTTAACTTACAAAAATGCCAATTATAACTGTTTTTGTATACCTTTAACAAATAGTCTAATTCATTATTACTAATTGAATTTATTTATCTAAACTACTTCTTTGTTTATAAACCTTTTCTATTTAACGTATGCTTCATAACTCGTTCGAAATTTCAACTTTTAGGTGTTACCCATTTATCGCTTTCTTGATAAACAATCTAGTCCTGTAAGTGTACATTACGACGCATTACTACTATTCCTATTAATAAGCTTCAATCACGTTAAAAGTTTGATAGAGCGTAACTGCTACTGAAAGAAACTCAATACCATTTTCTAAGTGTTAGTGCAAAATCTAAGCTGCTTCGTTATATTTTTCGTATTTCCTGTTTAAACTCTATTGTTTGAATACCTTAGGTAAGTTGGTTTTATAAATAACTTTTGACGGAAATTTTTCTGAAATGATTAACTGATATCACTTTATCAATTTAAACTTTTTAAAGATGTAGTATGGTTCTATTTTATCTAATCAAAATTCAAATATTATGTTGTTGTTATATCATCCTAACTTTAAAAGTTGTGTTCAGAAGTCCTTTCAATTGTTAGATTTTCAATTGTTCAAGTATATGTAAATAGCTATTTTTAGTACAAAGTGAGCAAAGTATGTTTTTTTCTCAAAATTGAGAAAAGTGAGAAAAAGACATTGGTCACGTGTGCTAAACATGATTTTCTCCACGATCGTAAAACACAATTCTTCTAAAAAAATAATTATTATTGACTAATTTAATAGTTCAACTGAATTTAATATAAATTCATAAAATTTAACTATATTCTTGACAAATTACTATATATTTAAACTAAATTACTATATAATTTGAATTAATTATAATCTCATTGTAAGAGAATAATTGTTGGAAGTATTGTACTCGGAGTATGCAAGCAATTATACGCTTTTGAAATTTGCTTACTTGTGAAGAAATCAATTTACTTTGCTCACTTGTGAAGAAAATTATTTACTTTGCTCACTTGTGATTAAAAGGGCCACTTTGCTCACTGTTTTGAGTTGAATTTTAATCAATTTTGCTAACGATTGTGGAAAAAATTATATTCTTTTTGTATATTACTGAATTAATACAATACGTTTTAAATAGGTATTTGAAATTACCACGTTAAAGAAATATAATGCTGAAAGAAATTTAAGGATTCTTATAGTTTCTGACTCTGACCCAGAAATAAAACATAAGCTCACTTTGTAAAATCTTAACTAAACAATATGAATTTGGTTTTCAAATTCATATTTATGAGTTTTTAAAAAAAAAAAATTTTTTTTTTGAACACCATATCTTTTTTGAGACCAAAAAAATTTAGAATAGGATGACACCCATTGCAAAGAGAAGAAAATGAAAAAAAATAAGAGGAAAAATAAATTACGGTCGATTTGAGTTCGGGAAGGGGACGGGGTGAGCTTTTAAGAGTGAACAACGGTTTATCGAAATTTCCTGTAAAACTACTATCAAAAAAAGTTAAATGGCAAAGTTGTAGGTAATTAAAAGAAAAGAAACTTTTTGAATTTACACTTTTTTCACATAGCCTTAAAATATCTTTAAAAAACTAATAAAAAACCACTTTGGTTTTTAATTTTTATCTTCCACAAAAAAACTTTGTTTAACGAAATTTCCATTCATTTATTTTTCCTTTCATTTTCATATTATATGGAAAAGTAATCTTTTTTCAATCGGAAAATCACACTGCAAAAAGTTTGCTATTTAAAAAAAACTTGGTGCACTTTTTGTTTGTTGAAACCTCACTTTCTAATACAAAAAAAAACTCGATTTCGAAGTTTGTTTTCCTCTGATACAATTTTGCGCTATTTATTGAAATTTGCGTTTTAATTACTCGAAAAACGTTAGATTCCATGTTAGATACATTGTAAAAATAAAAAATTGCAAATCCATGAAACATAGAGTTTGCTAAAAACATGCGAAAATAGTTAATTTTATAAATATTAAAGATGGTATTGGAAGGGGATTTAATCTAAACAATGTGACTGCTATTTTATTAAATTTTAATTACATTTATGGAATAAATAATAAATAAATCGTATAACGTATAAATATGTTTGTTAGATATTTCAGTTTAAAATGCTTAAAATTGTACGATTAAATTTAAATACTTATAAAGTTATTCATCATATAATTTTGAAACCCCTTTGTCTGTAATTTATTTATTTTTGTCTCTTTGATGGCATTTCTTCATCGTTAGATTCTCTTCGATTCTAGCGGATTTTCGAAATCTTCAAGATCATCATCATCTACGTCTTCAATATTTTGTCAGTCTGCATTGATTCTTCATCCACAATTTCGTCTCAATCATTTACTACCTCGTAAGATTTTTTTTAACATTGAATCATTTTTCAGAAATATGACAATTTGAACATAAATTTGTGCATTTTAAACTTGTTTTCGGCATCCACATTTTAGACTGCTACATCCAGTTTCACAGCTCCAGCAAATAGTTTTGAGTAATATTTCAGGAATTAATTCTTTATCTATGAATTTGGGCATAATCCCACGTTGATGTTGCTGTCAGTTTGTTACCCAACAAATAAATATTTTGAATTAAAAAAATTAGAGCGTGTTTAGGACATAAAAAAGTAAGTTTTCACCAAATTTCTTTAAAAAAAGTTTTATTGTGGAAGATAAAAACAAAGACCAAAAATTGTTTTTTTGGCAGAATTTGGAGTTGTATGGAAAAAGTGTAAATACAAAAGATTTTTTAACTACCTATTCTTCCATTTAACTTTTTTTGATAGGAGTTATAGTTTTACCGAAAATAGCTATAAACCGTGTTTCACCCTTAAAGCTCACCCCTTCCCCTTCCCGACTGAAGTTGTCGGTAATTTATTGTTTCTTTTATTTTTTTCATATTTCCTAGCTTTTGCACTGGGTGTCATCCTGTTCTAATTATTTTTAAGTTTTTGCCATTTTTAAAGGCTTGGGCACTAGTCTATGTGGGATTTATTTCCGTTTCCTTTTATATCGCTCATATGTTGTCGTAGAACCCAATACATATAACGACGTACCGTTCAATATAAAAACAATTCAAACTCTTAGTCAATTTTCTAGAAATTTCCAAATTGTAAAAACTTTAATTCCTACAATTATTATATGTATATGAAAAATAATATACTGCAATATTAAAGAAATACTTCACCAATTTCAAAAGCGTGCATGAAAAGCATTCGGGGAGACTGTATCAACAGTATATGATTTCGTAGAATTGGTATATGAAAATTTGCTTAATCAAAAAATGCTGAATCAAACAATTACATTTGGAAAATCTTCTATTCTAATAAATTTTCGTTCTAATAATAGTTTCACGAACAATTGCTTCGAAAGTTGCATAAACTTCATCGTTTAACTTCTGATTTTTCAATCGTTTTTTTTCCTTTTTAATTTTCTATATCAAATATTTTATTATAATTAATTGTAACACGAACAGTTTTGATTGGAGTTGTAGAAGACCGAATTTTAGTAGAATTTTAAAATTACACCAGTAGTGGTTTCCGAGAACTTTAAGTTCAAACATAATAATACCGGGAAGTGCTTATTTTAAATGGAAACTACTATTTATTATTTCATTTACAATTCTGTGGTATATTTTAGATGGAATTTTTGAACCATATCTATACCTATATATCTGAAATTAAACATTTTGAAATATTTTTATATTTTTTAAAATTTTATTTAAATACGAGTTCTCAAGAAATAACAATATATATTTGTATTATTAATAAAGTCACCGAGTTTAAACTGTAACCAACAAGGCTACATAAATTAATCCTTGAACTTAATTCAATCGATAACTCATACAGGGTGTTCTAAACTCAGAAGCCAGCATGAGTAATTAAAATCATTTATATGTTGCTTATTTTAAATAGAAATCTTGATGTTTTCTGTTGTATTTTTTTAAGCATATTCGTTTGGTATTAGCATTCCGTATACCTACATGTAACCGGTTTAAGAATATTTAGTATTTGTGTAATTACTGTTTTACTGCAATAAATTATATTTAGTAGGTCGGTTGTTTCAATGGCCTGTCTATGTTTTTTGAAAATGTTATTTCTGACAATAGTTATGTAAATAGCCATTTCATGTAAACCAACCGACCTACTTAATTTAATTTATTGCAGTAAAACTAATAATTACAATACTAAATAATTTCAAAACGGAATGTAGCTACCAAACGAATTTCAATCAAAAAATGCTTCAAAAAACATTATAAAATATAGGGGTTCGATTCAAAATAAACAACTTAAATAATTTTAATTAGGCATGTTTGCTTTTCAGTTTAAAACACCCTATAAGTCCTAACACATATAAGGGTTATTGATTAAGTTAACGTCAAAGATTAATTTGCAAAATATGCTTGTTTATTGGTTACAGTACCAACTCAGTAACTTAATTAACAATAGAAATATAGTCATTTTGTGAGAACTCGGAATGTATGTAAAATTTTAAAGAAAATTTATAAAAAAATTAATTTACCAAACAAATATGATACAATGTAATCAACTTTATTTTACTAGGGAACTACTACTCAATATATAAGCAAAATCAAAATTTTTATCAATTCAATTCAATTTAATTTATTTGTCTTATTTTTACATTAACAAATGATTCGGTTTTTTACAAATTTACAATTCTTAAAATAACAAAATAAACAGAACGAACAAAAAAACTTTCTTTAACTCTTTTGTTCATTCTATCCTTATTATCTCTCCCATTGCTATCCATTTTCTTTTTTATACCACCTTCTTCATCCACTCAATCCTCTCCCCGTTCTTTCCTAGCGACATTCTTCTCCTTTTTTTTCTCCGCTCTCTAGCATTCTAGCTTCAAATGCTCTATATTTTCCCACCTCTCTCTGCACATTCTACACATGTTAGCTTCGTCCTTTCACAAGTACTTGTTTTCATTTTCCTCATTTCCTACTATGAATCCCACGATTAACCTTTTAACCCCAAATTTTATTATTCCGGTTATGTACTTCGGTTTTTCTTTCTGCTATTATTAACTCTTCATACTTCGTGTTACATTTTCCATCTTTAATTTTTTCTCTTCTTTCTTATGCCTATGTGTCCATATCTCTCGGTACTCTTTTCTTCTTCTATACTTCTTCTTCCATCTCTTATCTTCTTTATTTCCTCTCTGGCATATCCTCCTCTTTGAAAATATCTTTTTCTCCCATCTTCAGCGTATTTTATCTTTTGCGCCTTTATCTCATTCCCACACTCATACAATATCTTATTTTCTTTCTTGCTTTCCATCTTGTCTTTATTACTTATTGCTCTTTTTCATGTCTGTATCTTTATTTTTTATGGTTGCAGTTTTTCTTACACTATATAACCTGGTGTTTTCTTTTCAAATCCAAGTGTCCATTTTCAATACTTTGCTTGTATCTTCTCCATTTCTTCCACTGTCCCCAACCCCACACCTTCGCTCCATACATCAACACATTTATCACTATTGTCTCAAATATCCACCTTATTCTCTCTAAGTCGTTTCCAAATACTCTTTCTCCTGTACCCCATTCCTCCCCTATTATTTTATTTTCTTTCTGCTCTAATTTGTTAATCTGTTCTTCATCCTTATTGTTGTACCTCACCGTATATCCTAGATATTTCTTTTCTTTTCCCCAGTTGGTGACCTTTTGGAAGTACCTTTCCACAAAGTCGTACAGAAGAATGGTCCAATGAAGGTTTAGCTGCGTCTAGTTTGGTTTTCTGATTTTCCTCCTTGTCGCCTGGTTTTCCCTCATGCTCAGGCACCCAGACAAACTTGATTCATTTTTGGTCCACCATGTGATTCGATTAGAACTCGTGAAGCTTTGCAGAGACCGATGTAACTGAAATTTCTATCATAAACCATCACCATACATTTATTTTATGTGAATGCTGACCCTTTGCGTTTGTCACTCAATTAGGATTTTCAGCAGGTCAGTACCGTGAATTTTGAGACGACAGCACTCCATTTGTTGTAAACGTGGCCTCGTTACTAAACAAACTTTCCTTTATTAAAAAGTTTATATTTTCCGTATATTCTCCCTGGATCCACAAACCAACCTTCCTTCCTCATCTCATGGTACAAAAGTGTGCAAAAATTTGGTTTAAACGACTTTTTTTTTCTATAAGACCCCTTCTAATATTTTCTCTCTGTATATTTAAATATAGACTAGCCATTCTCAAACTCGAATGACTGTTATTGTGAAAATATTTCGAAAATTGCTCATTATTTATATTCTCCCAAGGTAGATTATTTCTGTTTTTCAAATATGCTTTGGTGCACTGCCTGTTTCGTTGAAATAGTTATTTTCCTAACAAGTGTCGAAACTAGCAAATATCGTGCTAGTGTTGATAGCTAAACGAGTGCGAAGCGTAGCGTAGCACGAGTGATTCTAAACAAGAGCACAGATATTTGCACTTTGGTTTGAGTCAGGAACATTATTTTTTAGACGACCACAATACAAAATTACGTTCTTACTTGTTAAGGGGTTAAAAATAACTTTACAACTACAGTGTGGTAACTTTTGTTTCTTACATAACTAAGGGCAGTGTTAATTGGAGTTACATGCATCGCTACTGTTCGACATTTTCAATAATTTGAAGATTTTAAACGCGAAAACGATTTTAGTTTTTATTTTACTGTGCTTCAAACAATAAATGTCAAATTCGGTAGACGTTCACCTACTTGATTTTTTGAATTAATTGGTAAAAAATTGTTGCGAAGGTCGTTGCTAAGCGTAACTAAAACGATATGAGTGTAAACTATTAACTTTTGAGTTTTATCACAACAGTTTTGAAATAGTTGTAATATTTTGGATTTTCGGACACAAATTTGTGTTGTGATATGGTTACTTTCGAGAGTGGTCGTCTAAAAATTTTATTTACCCAATTTATCGGAATGTCTGTTATTAAATTATGTCGCTGCATCTCTCTCTTATCGCCAAAGTTCAATTTTTTCTTACACTTACCATTGATTATAGAAGGTTGTACTTACATAACAACACTACTAATTTACATTTTTTATCATATTGCAAAAAATTTATCCTTCGAGCCGGATTTGAACCAGCGACCTATGGATAGCTACTTTAATCTTATTCTACTACAGTCCACCGCTCTACCAACTGAGCTATCGAAGGTATACATCCGTTCACAATTGACATAACTAGATTGCGTGTCATTTTTGAAACAATATAATAACAAAACCAAAATAAAACAATAAATAAAGTTTGATAAGAGCTCTTCATTATTTTTTCATATAATTAGTAGTCAGCATCCTCATATAATTCTTATAAGTTTTAATTTAATAAAATTAATGCCTTAAGACACTTTCTTGTGTTTCTGTTCATTGATATGATTCATAATTTTGCCACAGAATTGTTAATATAATATAATTATTAATGAAAGTTCAGGTAAGTATTCCTCCAAAAATTAAATTTTTGAAAAGAAAAATGGTCTTTTAGGACCCCTTCTTTGTGGAGCCTTTTGAGTTGTTTGTCTTTCCTACCTCCACATAGAAGGGGTCCTAAAAGGCTCCCATTTTTATTTTATTATTAATGAAATTGGGTAAATGTTAATTTAAAGGAAAGCCTAATCCACTTATAGGTACTTAAATTCTTTGAAAAAAATTGTTAATACAATTTCTTTAATTTTGATCCGTAAAAAATGATGTAGTAGGCCTTGATTTTTGTAAGAAAAAAGTAATAATTTGTAATAAAGTATAGTTTTGAACGCTCTACAATTTAAAATATATATAAATTGTATGGTAGTGTCCCTTTCAAGTGGATTACACCGTATAAACAAACAAATAAAATGATTTTACATTTAAAATTAAATAAAAATTATAGGTAGAGTTCAGTTGTCGCTAATGTGGTTCCTGTTCTTCGATTCAAACCTTGGTATACATGGTGACCCTGACATGATAAAATCGACCGCAGAAAACAGTATGTCTCTAAAGTTGGCAACATATGGAAAACATTTTTATTATTAATTTTACAAAAAAAAGTTATGCACGTTCTAAAATCTAAAATACAATCATCAGATATTAAATTTGACATTTTATAAAGAATAACTTTTTTTGTACAATTAATAATAAAAAAGGTTCTCATATGTTGCCAACTTGTACAGACTTACTGTATATACTAAAGTTATTTACATTTATTTTTTTTAATTTACTGTAAATTATGTAACATTAATGGTCCCATTTCACGAATAATAAAATAAGTCAAAAAAACATCATAATTTTCAAAACTTAAGACAACAAAATTCAGATAACTCCCCCAAGTAACAATTCGTGACGACCAAATACAGTTCTTGACGTAAGCGTGACGGATTCTTTGCAATTTATCGTTAAACGATTATTACGTCATAAGTTCGTCACCAAACCGTTTGTTCTAAGCTTTATACATATTATACAATAGATTCGTGAAAAATCGTGAAGCGCTAACGATGCTTACGCGTGACGCATTAGTGACGAACTACTTATACAGGGTGGTCCACCACATTCGCCTCGGTTTTTCTACGAGGTTGGGAAATAATTTTTAGCGCAATCATATGTTGGTTCTTGAGGAGCATATTCTAAAATTATTTTTGAATATACCGGGTGGCACAAAAATAAAGTACATATCAAAGTTATATTTTTCCTTATGGGGCATCCTATATTTTATTATATTTTTAGATACTATAGACCAAATAAAGGTATGTTTTTGTTACACTTCCTATACCTAAAACTAATTGTTTCTGAGAAATTTTGAGAAATATAAAAATACATAATGTAATTTAAAAATTGCTTACACCCTGTAACATGGAACGAGCTGCTCATAGTTAAAATCTACTGGTTAGCTGGAAGGTTAAGGTATACTACCATGTAAAAGTTTTATTTCAAAATTGTACCGAGTGGTGAAAAATTTGCTCCAAAGTTTAGGCACACGTTTTATTGAATAACTTCTTAAAGTTAAATGGGACACCCCGTATTTAGTGGCTTATTTTGACGCAAAATTAGATTTCTTTTAAAACTATATTAGGGTTCCATATACCTATATCTTATGCTTTTTACGCAAACGGCGTTTTTTATTTTATTTTTTATCTGCTATACCTATCCTGCTACTTTTGGATAATAGTAGGCTTTGGCCAAGATTGCGTTAATTATTTCGAAAAAAAAAACGATTTGATGAATCAAGTTTTTATAACAACGGATTAGTTAATAGACATAACTTTCACTACTACAGTGACGAAAATCCTAATACTTTTAGAAACCTTGATCACCAGCACAGATGGTGTATTAAGGTGTAGGGTGGAGTAATCGGAACGCAAACTATCCACTTAATATTCGTCAACGAATGTGGATGTAGCTAGATGGTGCTCCTGAACACTTTCATAGACGTGTTAGGAATGAATTAGATGGGCAATATCACAATAGATGGATAGGACGAGGAGGTCCACAAGAGTGACCAGCCAGGTCTCCGGACCTAACAAGTTTCGACTATTTTGTATAGGGATATATTAAAAATATTGTTTTAACTACACCGCCAACGACACCTAACGATATGAAATTACGAATAAGAGAAGCATTTTGTTCCACAACGCCAAATATGTTATCCAGGGTTCAGCAATCATTTCGAAAAGAGTTCGCTTATGCATTGAGAATAATGGACACAACTTTGAACATTTATTAAAATAATAATTCTTTTACTATTTAAGCTTGTTAACCGTTCAATAAAATACTTTTTAAAAAGGCTCTTAAGATTTTCATTACAATATATTTACGATAAAAAAATTGTTCACAAGTCAAAATATAAAAACGCCGTTTGCGTAAAAAGCATAACAGATAGGTATAGGGAACCTTAATATAGTTTTAAAGGGAATCTAGTTTTGCGTCGAAATAAGCCACTAAATACGGGGTGTTATATTTAACTTTAAGAAGTTATTCAATAAAATGTGTGCCTAAACTTTGGAGCAATTTTTTCACCACTCTGTATAATTTTGAAATAAAACTTTTATATGGTAGTATACCTTAACCTTTCAGCTAACCAGTAGATTTAATTATGAGCATCTCGTTCTATGTTACAGGGTGTAAGCAATTTTTAAATTACATTATGTATTTTTATATTACTCAAAATTTTTCAGAAACGATCAGTAGGAGGTATAGGAAATGTAACAGAAACTTACCTTTATTTGGTCTATAGTATCTAAAAATATAAAAAAATATAGAATGTTCCAAAAAAATATATAACTTTGATATGTACTTTATTTTTGTGCCACCCTGTATATTCAAAAATAATTTTAGAATATGCTCCTCACGAACCCACATATGAGCAACCCTTTTCATTTCTCGTAGAAAAACCGAGGCGGAAGTGGTGGGCCACCCTGTATAGTATTGCTGCGATGAAATAGTGACTTGACCGTCACCATTATATTATTATATTTTAAGCTTTGGCGAAATTGTAGAGGTTGTTTTGTGGTTTTGTCACTTTGTGTCGAATTACTGCTATAATAAAGTGTGATTCACAAGTGTCTAAACCTTTCCTAAAACATATTATTGGATTTGACCTAGTTTAGCTCTGAATAGAGAAATATCTATTATATTTTAATTTAGTTTTATACTATATATTAATATACTTATAGGAATATTGTTCTAGCATATGTAAAATACGCATTTATACAAATTATTTATTCAATCGTTTAGACTTTAAGCGACCAAAAGCAATATATTTCCCTTATAAAATGCAGGATTGGATATAATTAATGTTGATGAAAGTATTGTAGACCATTTAATAACTTCTACCTACAATATTTTGAAGATAGACATGGAGATCTTTCCAAAAAGTGATAGTGAAAAGGGGGCATATTAATACTCAAAAATAGAAATGGAGTCATAATAGAAGTGAGTAGTATAAACTAACCCTTATACCGTAAGATAATAAGAATCAACTTTATTATTTTACAATGTAAAGGACAGTTACATTACTCATTTCTAAGTAGAATCCAGTTTGATTTTCATGACGTCAAGACATTGTGCCGATTTTGTAATGTAGAATCGTCAAGGTTTAGTAACGTAAAATCGTGAAGATTTTGTCACTTATACTCGTGACGCCTACGACACCCAAATTCTTGACGACAACTTCACGTATCTCTGTATATCGAGTTTGTGACGATTTTTAACATTGTATCACCTACGAATTCTGCGAAGATTCTAAACTACTGAAATGTAAAAATACATCACGAACGTGATGAGTTCTTGGACGACGTCGTGCAGCATTGTTACTTGGTCCTTCAATCACCCACATCCTGTTTCTCCATTACTACTGGACACCTTCTATGGTTTCAGTAAATTTATATTTTTCTTAATTATTTGTCACTTCTACTCTTATGTCTGTTTATCTAGATTTTATTAGTTATAACAATGTCTATCATTTCTGAACCAAGTTATCCGTTGTATCACTGAAATTTTCGCATCTTATATAGCATAAGATAAAAGAGTTAGGCGCGATTTCAAAACCGAAACTTTTGCACCCTGTTTTTTTGCCTTTCCTGGCGCAAGATTTAGTTTATAGCAAAAATAATTTTTGATCCTAAGGCTAACTTTTTTACAGAAAAGTAATTTATAAATGAAGTGATCGGATTAGATTTTGAACATAATTTGTCAAACCAACTAAACCGATTTTTGTTTGCTCAAATAAAAAAAAACTAAGTTTGTGAGATTCTTCATTTTAACTGGTTTCATTTTCATTCAATGAAAAACGGTTGCGTTTACAACATGACCACTAAAAAAATACGAAAATTTTGAAATTTTGTTTAAAGTAAATAATTATTACCAACCTTAAAAGTACAATCTCCGAGATAAATGAGTGTCTTTTTAATGAATTTGATAATAATTTGATGTACTAAGTATTGCTTGATAGGCAAAGGGATTGACGTCAACGTACCGTGAGTTGCCTAACCGCAAAACCGGACGTTAGCTCTTAATTTTAGGTAAACCGAAGACCGGGAGTGCAGTCGGATGTCAAAATTCGTCAGTTTACAAACTGACTGACGTTTTCTAAAACGTTTTGAAATTTGCAAACCGCGAGTAATGTTTCTGACAGATGTATAAAGAATCATTATTTTAGAATTTACCTGAATAATTTCAGTGAGTTTCTAAAACAAACAGTACTACTATTTTATTTTCTTTAGCTACTGAACTTGATTATTGAATTGAATTTGAATGTTTAAACATATTGCTCACTTTTATTTAAAAATTACATTGTGCATTTTAAATAAACAAATACACATCAATTTGATTTTTTGCAAATTTGTAGATTTATATATTTAAAATACTATGCTCTATCAAATAAAAATATAATGGTCATTGTACAATTTCCGGATATACCGGAAGTTGACATTAACTTCCTTATTTTAAACGGAACACCCTGTATTTGATTTAAATATTGTACTCAGTATAAAATTGACCATGCAAGTGTGACGTCAATTCGCCATTTTTGTTGCGGCACGTCAAGGGCTTGGTTCCAAATAAAATCAGCTGTTTATAATTTCCATAACCGATTTATTAAAGTAGTTTAGTAGTTCATATTTCATCAATTTTTATCAGGTGAATAAAGTAATTAACAAAATAAGACATAATTTAACAGTTTTAAAAAATAAATTGGCGAGATAATTACTTTTATACAGTTAAAAATATTTTGAAACAAAGTGAGGTTATGTTTAGGATTGTTTTTAAGCAATTTCAGTTATTCTACGGCAATTTATTATTAAAATGCTTAGTTTTACACAGATCCAACCTTCACAAATAGAACAGCCAATTATAATATTTGTTACACAAAATTAAACTAATAAAGTAAAGACATAAATATGTAAACATAAGTGTATTTGAAACCAAGCTCTTTAACTACCCTAACTAAAATGGCGACCATGACGACAACACTTGCATGGTCAATTCTGCGAACGATGATACCATAGTTGCCTATTCCAAGTTTAACCGTTTTTTGCGTTATTCAATTTTTTTCAATAGGGGAAATTTGGCGAAGCTGTCCCGATAGAGGGCGTCTCAATCGAAGCGGGTTATAGCGATCGCCCGCGCACCTGTCCATCCATTCAATGTGTATGAGTTATGTCGTGTTTACGTTTCGAAGTTTCAATAAAGTAAAGCCTTTCTTCCTGAACATTTTATTCCCTTCTTTTTTAAAAGTGATTTTAGCTCATCCACCGTATACCTCTCGTACATATCCGCCATTTTACTGTTTGTTTACAACCGCATCGATTCATGCGCCACCTACTCAAAATGGCCGGCAATTTCCCCTATTTTTAGTCGCCTGTAGACACTTTCTTAAAATCGCCTATCTCAGGTACTATTTTAATCAGATACTGTTACAAATTTTAGAATGAGGTACTAAAATAGTTGTACTTGTAGAGATGCACATTTAAATCTTTTGATGTACAGGGTGTTTCATAATTATTTGTAAAGATGATATATTTTAGAGTTGAAAATCTTATTTAATTTAAATAGAACACCCTGCATATTTTTGTGTAATTTTATTCAAAAAATTATTCTACACTTATCTGTATTAGGGTTCCCTATAGCTATCTAGCTATCTCTTGTCAGTTTAGAGAAAATTGAAATTAAAGTATTAAACGTTTACATAACTATATTTTCATTTTATTTTCCATTTTTTATTCAAGGAAATCAATTATACAACAATCTTTCAAAATAATAGAATTATTACATTAAAGAAAACAAAGAGAAATAATTTTCATAACTAAAGAATTTTACTTAAAACAATCTGAAATTAAACAAAAAGTGCGAAATGCGTTTAATGAACTAGATGCTGAGACTATACGCCAAGCAACCACTACACATGTTTAAAAGAGATTATTAAAATGTTTAGAAGCTAATGTGGGGCATTTAAATGATTTTTTATTTTGTTTTAAGTAACTTAAGTAACATTCTTTAGTTAGCGGTTAAACTTGGAATAAGCAAATATGATATCATCGTTTACAAAATTTTATGCTGAACATAAAATTTAAATAATATATAGGGTATTTAGTCTATAAAGTAGTTAATGGCCACTTTCGGACATTAACCGGAAGTTGTCCAATGACCATTGTATTTTTGTTTGAAAGAACATAGTTTTTTACGAAAATCTACAAAAATGCAAAAACTCAAATTGATTTAATCTCTATAAAATTCTAATGGCCGCGTTACGGTGTTTAACACAAATCATATCAAATTCTTAAAAAAGCATAGGTACATATTATTAAAACATAAAATTTAATTATGTAATACATGCACCTGCAATAACATTTTTGAAATGTTTTAAAACAAAAGCACTTGTTTGTATTCCACTGAATTTTGTTTGGTCGGCTAGCACATTTTTTAAAACTTTGTCCGCCAAACTTTGACGAATTTGACACTGCTTCCCTTAATGTTATAATATTGTCTGACAGTATATTGAAATCTTTCGAATTAAGTTCTGCGAATAAAACATTATTAAGCGTTATTCTATACTATGATTATTGATTATAGGCTTGACTGAGCGAGAGCGTCATAGGTATATTTCCTACCCCTCATTAATCGCATTTTTTAAACACTATTATTGAATTTAGTTCACATTATATATACCTGTAAATATAATTAAACATGAATAATAAAATTGAAGTAGATACACGTTACGTATGCATTCATATATTTATGAATTATAGAGAATTTACCCACGCTCTGGCTATGCCAATGTGGATGAATAATTTCCTAAAAAATATTAATTTTTAGTTTATATTGCTAATTTTAATAGTATTTCTGTTAATTGGAAATAAATATGTTTGACTTGATTTGATTTTTAAATGTAGTTTTAATGTTGATCTATTATCCTTAAAATTGTGAATATAATAATTTTTATTATATACAGGGTGTATGTATATTAAAATTACCAACAAACGAAAACTGAGATTTAAAATAACTCAAAAATTCATATAAACTTTTTATATGAATTCATATGAATTTATATGAATTCATATAAACTTTTATAAATTTTCCCAAAAACAGGGGTGATTAAAATTTATATTTTTGAAGGTTCAAGGTTCTCGAAATGTAAGATGAATGAGATTTGGTACACGTAAATGTCTAAGCAATTACAATTAATAACATAAATTATACTCCAATCGGTTCATCCAGTGGCGTAGAATACTTTAAGAAAACCATTAACTACATAAGTTAAAAAAACGCAAACGCATTACATTAAAGCAAACAAATACATTATATAATTTTTGATACAAAATGTCCACCTTCCATTCAAATTCAAACTTCCGTTCTTCTTAAATCTAACACTCTAAAATTTGCGACATATGCGTTAATATCATTACATATACCATCTGTGGTCGTTTACGTTGATACAAATATTTCAAAACCGGCGCCGAATCGAAAAATGTTAGTACGATTTTTTGGCAGAATTATTAACAAAATCTAACAAAAATATATTTTTCAAAAAAGCAGGAGCACACATTTTTTTCTTACCTCAAATAGTTGGCTTAAAATATTCTACGTCAGTGGATGGATTAACTTTACTGAAATTTATGTGATTCATTGTATTAATTCTTCTAAAAATAGTTTTTAATCACCCTATATCTTAGTAAGGAAACTTACTTGGGGAACCGTTTATAAACATTTTTGACTTTTTTGAATCACAGATTCTATTGTCACACCAACAAGTGCCCGAGAAATATTGTTGGATCAGGCACGAGTGGAACATTTACTCAAACTTTATCTGGTATAGGTACATACGATCATGAAAACATATTTAGCTACAGAATTTCCCAAATGTAGATTTCAAACGAATCAAATTAGTATGTACACCCTATATGTAGCCTTGACAACAAATAAATAAGACATTACTTATTAACTTCTTAAATTTTCAATGTTTGGCATCGATAATCGAGAAGCTAAATTATCGATAATTTATAGCGTCTGGTACAAATTATCGCGTAATTCGTCTGTTATTGGTTGGTATTAAAATTTGAAATTTGTCATTGGCTCAAATTTATGACGGAAATTCTATAATCAAATTCGTCAACAAAATGGGTAATAAAATCTTTGATTTTGAAATCATCTTAAGTATAACTCATCTCCTTACTTTCAGTTATGTGTGGATACATACTTTTTTTAAGGAAAAATACCATTTTACTATATGCTGTTACCTACTGCAATTAACATTGTTTATATTGTAATTGGGAGTGAACTAATTAGTGAAACTATTTAAACTTTCTACATCAATTTCTAATTAAAATTATTGTAACCGTATGTAATTATTTTAATGTTTACGTTCTGTTTGGCAACAGTGCAAAATGACAACAAAGTGATATCAAATTAAATGTATACTGTGATATGATTAGCAGCTGTAATTCAGTGAATAATGTAAAACAAACGAAGATAAATAAGCGCATAACCTGCAAATACTCAATTTTTAAACAGACAACTTTGAAATTAACTATTTTTCAACGTGAAGAGGTAATTTATTCTAATGAAAAATTCTAAATTATTAATTACCGTTTAGTTTCGCATTATGTCCTGAAGGCTCTAGGGTAGAGCAGGTGTTAAAAACAGTTACTGACGGTTATGTATCACAGGCCACATTATATTCCTGTTCTAAACGGTTTAAGTTTTGTTTTCTTTGCATTGATTTGTTGTGCCATTTTTTTGTAAGGTTCTTAAAAAGTGTTTTGTTTTATAGTCATGAGTGACACTGGATTTCGTGCACGGGATATTGGACTTCGTGCTCAAAAAGAAGATTTTGTCACGATGGCAGGTAAACATGTAGCTCGAGCTCTAATTGATGATGTTACTGCGTCCTTACTCGACAATCTATACTGCCTTGCAAAGCAATATGTAAGTATATCTTATTATGTTTTTAATTTTATTTGTTGTATTTACTCCAGATTCCATAGGCAAATTATAGCATTGTCACAAATTATTTCATTATACGCATTCTACAAACTGGGTTTTCTATGAACTATCGCAAAATGTGCTGGCCGCTATCTTAGTATTTTCATGGAATATAGTATTTCAAATTTAGTCTATTGTGTTTAGAAAATGTTATAACTCCTAATCGTTCGGCAAGCTTAGTTATATTTTCAATTCTGTTTAACCGCATAATGATTTTTGGGTAAATTGGATTTGATAAATTCTTTTCTCGATCTTGTACTCTGCTTTTCCGCTTAGGATAGGTTTAGCTTTCAGCTTTACAAATTGTAGCACAATGGTAATTTTATTTTGTTTTGTGCAAAAGTTTTTTTGTTTTCATCACGTTCTGACAAAAGTTTCTTGAAGTTGTCTAGCAATTGCAGATTCAGCTTATAACTTTGTTTAAATACGTTTTCCTTTTTCATTGCCCCAAATACCATAATCTGTGAAAAATGTTAATTTATTATCAACTTCCTGACAATTTGTAAATTTTTATTTTTTTGTCACTGATTGAATCAAGTTTTAATTTTATATCTACTATAGAAAACTACTTAATTTACTGACCTAGTAACTAATTAAAAAACTTTATTTATTTCTGGTTCTATATAAAATATTGAAATAGAACTTCTTTTAATTCAGACATTTTCTAAAATGTGCTATTTTTTCTTTTTACAAAAATGGGCAGTTGTGCGATTTTTTGAAATTATGAAGTTTTTCACCCCATTTTTTTGAAAAAATAGAGCTGGTTTGAGTTATATTGAGTTAATCAAAGCAAATTTGTATGACGTTAAAACTTGGTGTAACTTTTAAACCAAAATTGGTTTATATGGTTTTATCAGTGGTAGTGATGTTTCACTTTCATCCCCTGTCCCCAGCAGGTACCCCCTTAAAAATTTTAAATAGTAAAGGGTTTCGAGTGATTGTTTATTTGAAAGTTCTTTAATTCCTTTATTTTGGCGTTTGACTTTTTAAAATTGGTTAATTCTTTTGCGATAAGATGATAGAAACATGTAAGGAATATTACACCTTATCTCATTAAATTAAATAAAAATTTGGTTTGCTTGAAGTGCTATTCCTTATGGAACCATTTGTCTTGTTGAGGAATTTTTTTCTCGTTTTTCAATTCGTTTACAACTGTACGGGAGATACGTGTAGTCAATACGAAAACAAAGAGATTTAATTTGTTTTAGTTACTGTCGCAGTGGCAAGTTACAGTAAAAAATAAACTACCCGAACGGTGCCGAAAATAAATGTACGTACTCGGAAAACTAGTTAAACGAAAGGTTTTCGGACAAGCAAAAATCTCATATGTATGTCTGGAACCTTTTTGATAAATTTACACAGGCTGGGTCTGTTGAAAATCTTGTAAAATACCCAACTGGCCCTGAATTTTAAATGAAGCCGTTCATATTGAAGTCATTTTGCCATTAATCCTAATGGCATTGCTGTTGCACCTGGAATGTTCTTCAATGCTGTACAAAAGTACTTCACTTCACAAATTCCATCCTTATAAATAGATGAATTTCTGTTTACTTCAGTAACGAATGATCGTTTTTATATAAGAAACGGTAGATATTTAAAAAAAAACGCCAACGGAAAATCACTTAAAATTTAATTCTCAATAAAATACCGGATAGTTAATGTTACACCACTCTCTTCTCCTTGAGGGCTCACACCCGCCACCATCAAAGGTATATCGACTACTAACTTTTACCGGATGATCAAGAGAGGAACGCTACCCCTTTCGTGACCGGAAACTTCCCCACATTACTCGCGCAATTTCAAATTTCCAAATGTCTTTCTTACAACTCGGTCGTCCTGACTAGAGATCGTCCCTGATCATCATGGGTACATATAATACTAACTAAATGCAACAAAATGAAACTTAACCTAACGCATTACAGAACTTATATTTTACTCTAATTGGTCCACTTCCGCATATTTGCCGAATCATATACTGAATTGAACGGGATTTGAGTGACAGGGAATTCGTCCAAGTCTTTAATAATATAGCGGTCATTCCCTAAAACTCCATCTACCGCATATGGTCCTTTATACTTGGGGAAATAAATAATAAATCCCAACAACTCTTCTCATCATACAAACACTTACATCACAAAACAAATTAAATTACCATACATTAAAAAATAAACTTGGGGATAAGTTTTTTATTTACACCTGGCGTAACGTCGATATTTCGGATCATTACTAAATCTCCTTTATCGTATTTAGTACTGTCTTTATGCGTCTTATCATAGTAAATCTTATGGTACATTTGGCTTCTTTGTATATTTTTATCCGCACTATCCCTAACATTTAACAAATCTACCCTATCATTATTGCCTAATTCGCTTTCTAAAAATAGCTTTACGGTATCGAGAGTGCGGCGTTTCTGGTTTATCCCATACAATAAAATACTAGGGGTATAGCCAGTACTTTGGGATATCGTATTATTTATACTGTATTCTGCATCAGCTAGTACGGTATCCCATTTGTTTGGCTCCGGCGCGATCTTTGCCAGCATTGGTACAACTACGCGGTTTATCCGCTCTACCTGGCCATTAGCCCTAGGCACCCCCGCAGCAATCAACGACTGTGTGACACCCTGATCCTCCAAGAATTTTTTTAATTCCTGAGATGTGAACGCTGTACCTCTGTCCGAAATCAGTTTGTCGGGTTTGCTGTACGCGCGAAAGTAATCGGACATGCATTTGATTACTTCCTTACTGGTAACCGTTCTACACGCATACAGTCTAACAAACTTTGTGAAACCATCTACAACCACCAATAAATACTTATTTTGAAACCGGGTTTTCTCAAGTGGACCGCAATGGTCAATGTGGACGATCCTAAATGGAAGGTTTCCTTTGGGAATGCTATGAAGAGTTTCTTCAGACTTACCACTACTAGGTGCATAAGCGATACATTTTAAAGATCTTGAAATATATTCTCCAATTCTAGCCCTCATTCGTGAAAACCAATACGAGCGCTGGATGAGCTCTACAGCTTTCTCGACTACAACATGTCCGATATCGTCATAACAAGTGCAAATGACAATAAAAGATTCCCTTTATGCTTTCTGTAAATTAAACAATTACGTAACTCGTAAAATTTATCCTCCTCCCCTTCCAGCCAACATGCTATATCTAAAATAACTTCATCCTGAGATTGATAAATTGCAAGTGTTCTCTCGAAGGAATTTTCAGACATCACAAATATCGAATGGCACCTACTTAACGCATCCACATGCTTCATGGCAGCGTTCAATAGAATAATCAAAATTCTCTAAGACTAAAGACCATTTTAGAATTTGTGGATTTACCTCTTTCTTTTGTAAATCCAATTTTAAACTGTTACAATCTGTGGAAATTTTAAACCGCAAACCTTGCAAATAAATTCTGAAACGTTGTAAAGCATACACGATTGCCAAAGTTTCTAGCTCGAAACTGTGGTATTTCGACTCAGCCTCCGAAGTCCTCTTACTGAAATAAAATACAGAGCGAAATTTGTCATGTTGCTTCTGAAAAAGCATTGCACCATAACCTAAAGTACTCGCATCACAATGTAATTGTGTTTCTGCTTTAGGAGAATACAAGCCCAAAATCGGCTGACTAACTAAACATTCCCTCAACTCTTCAATCGCCATGAGTTGTTGTGGACCAAAGACAAAGACTGTATCTTTCTTCAACAAGTCATATAAAGGCTTTGCTATGGTTGAAAACGATCTGATAAACCTCTGAAAATATGATACAAGCCCTAAAAACTATGGACTTCTGTAAATCCCTTGGGCACTGAAAATCTCGTACAGCTCGTACATTTTTAGGGTTTGGACTAATGCCTTCACTACTTACTATGTAACCTAAATATAAATATTCGATAGTGTCATGCAAGAAGAAGCATTTATATATCCGTAAAACTAACTTATTTACAACTATTAATTGTAAAACATCTTCTAATATACGTAAATTCTCTTTTACGTCCTTCATGGCAATAACGATATCATCTATAACGATATCACCTCATTTTTCTCTATTAATTCCTGAAAAATCATGTTTATATACTTCGAAAAAATACTTTTCCTAATTATCCCTTCCTTCAAAAGATTAGCAATTATTTGGTTAACTTCTGCCTTCTCGAAATATGAAAATCTCCTGGGTCGAAAAAAGAAGGGTGTGTGGTTCTGTTGAACTACAATGTTAGTTTCAAAATTGGTAACAGGCATTTTTGATCTCTCGGATCTAACATAACAATTATCATACAAATCAACTACAGACATTCTAACCTCTTCGCTCCAATTTTCATTAATAGCTAAAGTTTCTTTGCCTTTATAACTGCAATCTACCAGAAGCACATTATTCGATACAAATTCAGGTTGTTGTGACACATCATATCTGTATACCCTACAAGTTTTAGCAAACGAAATTTTTAATTTTGGGTTGGCAATAAAATCTCGACCCAAAAACACTCATGCCTCATCGTAATGGCTGGCACAACGAAAAACGTAACCTTTATACTATCTACATTATGTACTCTAATACTACAAATATATTGCCCTATTATATTTAACTTAGAGCCATTACGCAAGGTTGCACCATTCTACTAGGAATAATACCTTCTAATAAAAATGATATTGGACTGCCTCAAGTTCAGTTGTACTGCTGCCAATCGGAATAACGACTGGTTAATAATTAGCCGGAACAGGAGTTTCTTGAACTAACAAGGCCGTGCTGTCTGCAGAAGCCCTCGTCACCGTTCTGGAAGAGGTTGCTACTTCTTGTCCTCTGGTACAGTTACGACGATCATGCCCAACTTCTCCACATTTATAGCAAGAACCCCTTGACTGCTTCGGAGCTGTACACGATATGGATAAGTTCCCGTTCCTACCACAATTGTAACACTTGATCACTGTGTTTCTTCCTTGCTCGACTGAGTTTTGTTTGCACACTGAAGTGTGTCGGGCTCCCTTCTCGGTGGTACCCATATGACACCGAAGTACTTCTTTCGCTGTTGGTCACTTCATTCATTCATTGCAGTATGTGTGAGAGACTATTAATAATATATTATTAAATTAGTTGTATAAGCAGTCTATTGTTCAACGAGAGGAATTATAAACTATAATTGAACGAGTTGAACAATAGACCCCTTATATAACGAATTTAATACAATATTTTTCCAATTGCTTTATTATTCTAGTAAATGTAAAAAATTTCTTTGCTTAATATAGTAACTTATATAGAAGCGCTGCTAAAATATTATTCAACGCTTTTGCGTGTAATAAAAAAAATTTTATTACACTCAATTGAAAAAATTCTTTTAATTTTGCTTGTGATTGCAAAATAGCATTATCTAGTCCTTCGATCACATACATTATAAGATCGTGCTCCTCTAATCTCAATTTGTTTCCTAAAAGTACTTTGTGGTGGAAGTAGTTTGAAGATTTCTCACCTCTTTTCTACCGCCGCTTTTCGGATTATCGAAATGCAATCTTCCCTGCTCGAAAACATTTTTGTTAACTCCAACTTCAAATCCGCCAATGACAACGCTGCGTACTCGGGTCGCGACTGGAACCACTCTTTTGCGACATCCTTTAATTTTGAGACTACGATCGAAGTCATTACTTGATCCGTTACCTCATATATTTCTGTAGCCGTTGCTATCCTTTGGAACGACGCCATCACATCATCATTTGAATTCCCGCCAAACTCTGGTATGAGTTCTGCAATCTCGGCATTTGTATAACGGTTGCTTTTATTGGTGACCTGCGCAGCCTGTACAGCCATAGCGATTGTATCTTACAAATTACAAAATAATACGGCTAAAATGTTTATCAATGTCTCCCATTTGCACTATACAAGATTTGTTTTCTTAACGATTTACCATTCACAGATGATCGTGAAGAATTCAATAACTCACCACGTGCTCTAACTGATTATTGAATATACCAAATTAAATCCGTTCAATCCAGTGATTTAATTCCACTTCTGATTTGTAAGAAATGGTCGATATTTCAAAAAAAACGCCAACGGAAAATCACTTAAAATTTAATTCTCACTAAAATACCGGATAGTTACACCACTCCCTTCTTCTTGAGGGGTTCACACCCGCCACCATCAAGGGTATATCGACTACTAACTTTTACCGGATGATCAAGAGAGGAATGCTACCCCTTTCGTGACCGGAAACTTCCCCACATTACTGCGAGCGAATTTTAAATTTCTTTCTTACAATTAAGTGGATTTGTAAAAAGACCTAAATGTAGTGTTATGATTTATTTGTAAACAAACTATAAAGTTAAGTCAGTGTTGAAAACCTGACCCGCAGCTTTTACGAGTAACTAGATCGAAGGTTTTCACACTGAAAAAGAGATAAATAATAGTTCGCCACTTAAATTTTACACAAGTGTATACACACCAATACGTGTGGTAATTAATGATGTTAAAGTGAAGCAATAAAATTTTGTAGGGTTCATCTTTCAAATCACATTAATCAATTAACAATGCGCACAAAGTTAGGTTATTAAATTTACCTCGGAATACAAATACCGATACGCGTCAAATATAAATTATATAAAAAAAGTATGCAATGTTTCAACTTAGCTCTATTGTTTATAGACTGCGATCAGATTTAGACATGTTCGGCAGCTGCAATATCTCAGGACAGACGAAAGGCGGTATTCGGTATTGTAGAGAAGTAAGTAGAGTAACAGGAACCAGATGTACAGACATGGATGGCCAAATTTCAAATTTTTAGATTTACATAAAAAACTATGCTTTTTCAAATAAAATAATGGTCATTATACAACTTCCTATTATACCATTAACTTTGTTATTTCAAACGTTATTTTGGCGTTATTCAATTTTTTGATTCAAATTGGATTTGAAAATAAAAATAATATCATCTAAACGTTTAATACTTTAATTTCAATTTGCTCTAAACTGACAAGAGATAGCTATAGGGAATGCTAATGCAGATAGATGCAGAATAATTTTCTGAGTAAAATGAAAAAATACATATTTAAAATAAATAAGTTCAAGAATCTGATTACAATAGTACCTGAGATAGACGACTTTAAAACATTGTCTACAGTCGACTATTTAGAAAAAATTGAACAACGCAAATGTGAGACTTGGAATAGGCAAATATGGTATCATCGTTCACAGAATTTTATATTGAGTATAATATTTAAATAAAATATAGGGTGTTCCGTTTAAAATAATGAAATTAATGTCCACTTTCAGTATAACCGGAAGTTGTACAATGACCATTATATTTTTGTTTGAAAGAGCATAGTTTTTTATGTAAATCTACAGATTTGCAAAACTTCAAATTGATTTAATCACCATAAAGGTCTAATGGCCCCCTTACGTGGGACACGGTGTATAAAGATGGATTTTTGTTTGTGGTCAATACACTTCTAAACCAATATTACGATCGTCATGAAATTTGGTACGTATAAGTACTTTTTCATGGAGTAGGTTTTTGTGCTATTTAGTTCGTTCTAGCTCGCCCCCAGAGGGCGCTGCACCAGCTCAACTTTTTTAACAGATCATTATGAAAATTGGTATGATGAATATTTAAGCAGATAAAATATTTTCGTTTTATTCGCTTTGATGTAGCTCGCTAACAGAGGGCGCTGCACCGTTTAACTGATAATTATGAAAATTGGTACTGATGAATATTCACGCAGATAAAATATTTTCGTGTTATTCGCTTTGATATAGCTCGTCATTAGAGGGCGCTGTTACAGGTTAACTATTGTACCGTATAATTAATCGTAGTGAATAAGTATTGATACACATTGATATTCGATTACGCAGAATATTTTCGAGTGATTTGCTTTATTGTAGCTCGCCACGAGAGGATGCTGCTGGAGATTAAATATTTAATTATTAATTCATTTCTGAGTTTGCATACGTGGTTGTGAATAGACGTGTTTGCAGTGCGTGTAATTTAATTCAATTAAATACTCTTAATTTTTCTTAAAATAATTATAAATTGTGAGGTATAACAATGCCGCATGTTTGTAAGACCTGCACGGACCTTTTATCAACCAAATCGATTGGAATTCAATGCACACATTGCGAAAATCATTATCACGCGAAATGTATTAACTTCGATCGGCAGAAAATTGAAGCATTGAAATCAATTCAAGGTGCATATTGGATGTGCCATCATTGCTTCGAAAGTAAAAACATGAAATCAGATGCTTCTAATTGCAATAAATGTGATACACTAATTAGTATTATCGATGAATTAAAAATGCAGTTTCCTCTTTACAAAATGAAATCTCGGAATTAAAGAAAACAACAGTCAATACTCTTCATTAAAAACTGATTCCGATACTGAAACCATAATTTACGAAATCGGTGAACGTCAAAGAAGAGCAAACAACATTATCATTTTTAATGCTGCCGAATCTACATCTGAAAGTTCTATCGACAAACGTCAAGCCGACTTGGTTTTTGCTAGTAAAGTAATCAACTTCTTATCCAATGACGTGAAAATTGTTAACACCGTTAGACTGGGCCAGCAATCTGATAAACCTCGGCCACTAAGAGTGCAACTTAATTGTAGAAATGATGTTCTTCTAATATTAAAAATAAACTCAAGTTAAAAATTCTACGTATGCAGTTAATATATCTACAGATAATACTCCATATCAACAAAAGTATTTTAAAAAAAGTTAGAGATGAACTCAATGCGAGAAAAGAAAAAGGTGAGCTTAACCTCTTTATTAAATTTAAAAATGGCATTCCGGAAATCACTCAATCAAAAACTTACATTAAGTGACATTTATTTTCAAAATGTCAGAGGTCTTCGTACTAAAACATCAAGATGTTTTAGCTTAGCGTCAGAAGAAGAATTCGATGTTATTGGTCTGGTGGAGACAGCTTTAGCTAGTGATATTTTAGACTCAGAATTATTCCCGATCAACTATACCGTTTATCGTTGTGATCGTCAATTTACTGTTACTAAAAAACAATGGGGTGGTGGTGTGTTGATAGCGATTAGGAAATCTATCTCTACTTCCGTGATTGATACATCAAAGCTTAAAGTTTCAGTGCCAGATATCGACATTATCGGCTGTAAATGTCATTTGAGTGGTGTTACTGTACATATCTTTATTGTATATATTCCTCCAAGTATTTCAATACCTGATTTAAGTCACTTTTTCGAACTGTTTGAAGAACTATGTCACCGCTTAGAGCATATACTAATTATCGGAGATTTTAACGTTCCTACTTTTAGCGACCCAAGTGCAAATGATACTAAATTTCAATTAATGCATGAATTTATCTCTATGCTCAATTTAAGTCAATATAACGCTGTAACTAATTATAATAATAGGCTGCTTGATTTAGTTTTAAGTAATTTTAGTTGTCGTGTACGTCATGATTGGGCACCTATTATTGTAGAGGATAAACATCATCCTGCACTTATTGTTAATCCCCGTATACAGGGAAACTTCAAAACTTTCCCTGTTAACTTTGACCAGCATTCATACAATTTTAAAAAGCGGACCTTTTAGGGCTCTATAATGCTATTTCCAATACTGATTGGTCTTTCGTGGATTCTTTTGCTGATGTGGACTTAGCGTGTAGCGAATTTTATAAAAATCTTCTTAATATTTGTGACACTTTTGTACCACATTTTCGTCTTAGGAAACGTACATATCCAAAATGGTTTTCTTCTGAAATTATTAATAATATTAGATTAAAAGCTAAGTACATTCGAAAGTACAAATTATCAAAGGATGTGCAGGACTTAAATGAATTCAAACGCTTAAGGAAAACCATTAAATATCAAATTTTACGTTCTTATAAGCGTTATATTCTTAATGTTGAAGAGGTAATTAAAACCGATTCTAAAGTTTTTGGTCATTTGTTAGATCCAAAGAGAGCATTCTAGAATCCCTGGTAGAATGCAATACAATAATGAAGAGCTTTCAAACCCTAGGGAAATTGTTAATGCGTTTAGGCGATATTTTTCATCTGTTTATAGTCCAATTTCATCAAAATTTCATTTATCAACTGTAAATTTCAATAATCTCCCATGTATATCAATACCAGTATTATCAGAGGAATCAGTGTTAAAGGCAATTAAATCACTTAAATGTAAACCCGCTTCTGGGTATGACCAAATTCCAAGTTTCCTTATTAAAGATTGTGCACATGCATTTGTTAAGCCACTATGCTATATTTTTAATTTAGCTATTTCCACGAGTAGTTACCCGAGCGTGTGGAAAATAGCACGTATATGTCCCATCCTGAAGTCGGGCGACTCGTGTTCTGTATCAAATTATAGGCCAATTAGTGTCTTAAGCAATTTTTCTAAAGTATTTGAATTAGTCATATATAATGAAATCTTTTCGTATGTCAGCAACTTTATCTCTCCATATCAACACGGTTTCATGAAGGATCGTTCAACACTAACTAATCTGGCATGTTTTTCTCAATTTACTACTCCTGTGTTAGACAATCACGGTCAAGTTGATGTAGTTTACACGGACTTTCGAAAGGCTTTTGACTCCATAATACATCCTATAATTCTCAAAAAACTAAGAGATTTTGGTTTTACTAATGCATTACTGTCTTTCTTTGCCTCTTATTTAAGTAACAGACCGCAGTTTGTTACTTATAATGGTTTTCAATCATGTAACTTTATAGCAACATCGGGTGTGCCGCAAGGTTCGCATCTAGGGCCTCTGTTATTTAATATATTTATTAATGACTTGTCTAATACTATTTCTTGTAAGCATCTTTTTTTTGCTGATGATCTTAAATTATATAATTCTATTTCAGCAAGTTCTGACTGTGAGTTTTTGCAAAATCAACTTAGTTTGGTTTCTCAATGGTGCACTGATAATCATCTTTATCTCAACATATCAAAATGTAAAATTGTTTCTTTTTCGAGAAAACGCAATCCTGTTATCTTTAGATATTCTGTCAAATCTAACAGCTTAGAACGTACTGAGTTGGTTAAAGACTTGGGAGTAATATTTGATTCCAGGCTTAGCTTTACTAACCATGTTAGAGAATTAGTTACCTCTGCTTTGAAATTACTTGGTTTTATAATTCGTACGTGCAAATCCTTTAGAACTTCAAACTCTCTAATATCAGTTTTAATTCTCTGGTACGATCAAAGTTAGAGTATTGCAGTTTAATATGGTATCCCTTATACAAGCACCATGTTGACAATATTGAAAGTGTGCACAGGAAATTTCTTAAGAACGTCGTATTTAGGCTTGATGGAGTTTATCCACCTAGAGGCTATCCCCAAAACCATCTTCTAAGTCGGTTTGAAGCTTCCTCTCTTGAATATAGACGAATGTGTAGTGCCCTTAAATTCTTGTACAATATTGTTCATAATAAGGTTAATTGTCCATATTTGTTAACGTCACTGAATTTTGCTGTACCTGCTTTTCGTCTCGTTTTCCCTTAACTTTTTATATCACTACGCCAAAATCTAATTTGTTGTTAAGAGCGCCGATCCATTTAATGTGTAGATTGTTTAATGATTTTTGTGTTAACTGTGACATTAATGTTTGTACAATTCACGATTTATTTAGTGCATTTAATCCTTAGTTTTGTTACTATGCATTAGTAATGTACATTGTTATACATATTTATCATACTACTATTATATATATATCATGAACTATCATTATTTCAAGCATTTATCTTTGTAGACGAATCACGTATACATATTATACTTTAAACTTTTTTTTTATTTTGTTCTTTAAATGGAAATTTTTGTATTTCTGTTGAACAATAAATGAATTATTATTATTATTATATTATTATTATTATTTCATGCGTGGAGCGTAGCCCACGGGGGTAATGCTAGTTTGATATATTTATTGTTTTTGAAAACGCAGTTCGATTGATAATAAAATTTAAATAATTATTTGGTAAATTGCTTTAAAATGTTCGAAAACGGGGAAATACTAAAACTGAGCAAGAAAAAACCTTGTCTGTGTTCCCTCAATAACTTAAAATATCCACATGAAATTTGACAGCTACATTTATTGTTTTCGGAAACTCAGTTCTAAAGATAATTAAATTTAAATAATATTGTACCCTTACGTTTTTGTACAGTTTCTAATGTTTGAGTTCTTGCCAAAAAAACGGTTGCCATAAGAATAATACATTTTATAACACGAACAAGCATAGGAATGGAGAAATTACACACGAGCGAAAATTCCCTCCATACGAGTCCTAGAATATTTTCGAACACTATTTTAAAAATAAGAATAATGAAAATATTCAACAAACGCCGTTCAATTTAACCTAATAATTATAACAAATTCGTTTCGAAGTTCCGGTTTTCCTGTGCATTTTGAAGGGACTCATTGAAACTTACACTATAATCATTGATTATAAAGTTACTGGCTATAAGTGTTGCTGAATATTGTTACAATTCTTATTGTTAATTTTTCTTCCAACATTTAAAATTGCAAGATAATATAAACACAGTATTACACAATTAAGAGATTATTTGTAGTTGTAGAACAAAATTCTAGAAGATATTCGAATATTCAAGAATACGAAATAATCCGCTAATTCGGAGCTCTAGTGTTATTGCCCCCTATAAAAAAAGCTCTTAAAAAAACGATAAGAATGTACCTTGCTTTTATCAGAGTAGCCGCATCCGTCACTTAATGTTAAACAATTAAAATTTATCAGAAATTACACGTTTCATCTAAAATAGGGTACCGGTGATTCAGTTTGGTGTCGATGCTTTTTATTTTTAATTTTAACCCAAATTATTTTTTTTCACATAAAAATCCTTTTTTGAGTTTTAACAGTAGAAAATAGAAAATAAATAAGAAAGTTACATATTTTTACATGTAAAATATTGGTTTTTGATGTTACTTTTTCATGGTGACATATGCCGTCTATGGGCATATGAGTAATAGAAAAAACTTTCAAAAAAACGCAAGATACTTTATTAGAATTTTAATATTATACCTACAGGAAGTACACTGATTATGAAAATGTAGAAAACAATTCTTATCTTTTGTAAGGTAAAGAGATATTTGACACTTACTGCACTCCTGTCTACTTTTTTTACACTGTCGAATTTTTTTTTATTCAAATGCTGTGGCCAATGTCCAATATTATCATATTTGACATAACCTACACTTTCATTGTTTGATCTACCTCTTTTCTTGATAAAATGGTAAAATTCCTCTGAAGTAAAGCATAGGCAATTCCTGCTCGAAAAGTAACCAATTTCTTATATTTAGTGTCACTTCTTAGTGTACAATCCTTTCTATACAGGGTGTCCCACGTTGAATAACCGCGATCGATTTCTCGGAAACTAAACGTCTGATCATTCTGAAAACTTTGTCACATACTAATGTCAATAGGGCCAACTCAGCTAAAATATTTTCAAGATGGTGGCACTTTCGGTTATACCGGAAGTAACTATCAACTTTGTTATTTTAAATAGAACACCCTATATATTCTTGCATTTTTAGATTCTACGACCTAAGTCTAGCCGTTTCTGACTTATTCAAGATTTTATGTCAAAAATGACACATGCAGGCCAACACAGAAGAATCAAATTTACCTATACGTGAACTCGTATTATTTAATTTGAGGTAACTTCTTTGTAGAGGAAGAATTACTTTAACAGATTCTTCATGCCATTATGATAAATATTAATACAGGGTGGTCAAACAAAGAAGGTAAAAATTTTACTGAAAAACTTGTCAAAAATCGATTTTTTTAAATGGAAACGCTATATTTTCATATTCTTATCTCGTTTATCATAAAAATAACAGTGACTTCATGTAAGGTAGTTTATTCAAAAATTTGTAGTTTTTGAAATATTCGCAATTTTACAATTTCATCAATAGAAACACAGGTATCAGTTAGCAAGGCCAGCCACAGAATAGAATGAAGTGGTATAGAAATGTTTTCAAAGTTTCGTATAAATCATTTAATACTGTTGGGTGAGGGTTTCTGTTTATCAGGATATCTACGAGCAAATATTTCGCATGTTTTTGATGAAACATTCGCCATAAATAATAAACAAATTAAAATTTGCGTATTATTCATTCGCCCCGACATAATTGTTGATAGCTGTCAAATTACAAGGAACAAGTGACTAATTGACGTTTCTTGAGTATAACCGGAAGTGCCACCATCTTGAAAATATTTTAGCTGAGTTGGCCCTATTGACATTAGCATGTGACGAAGTTTTCAGAATGGTCAGACGTCTAGTTTCCGAGAAATCGATCGCGGTTATTCAACGTGGGACACCCTGTATAACAGCCAAGCATTTACAATGCTTATATCTAAGATGGAAAATTATTCTGGGGTAATATCTTTTTCTCCTATTTTTATTCTATAAGGCCATATCATTAAAGTTAACACCGCCCATTTAAGTATTATATTCTTTGATTATGCTTGGGCGATGTACTTCAATATATTTTTTGTCAAATGTCGACCATCTTTTCACAGTGATGATTCTTATAATATGAAGCAATATGTACACATTAAGTAACGCCCGTCATCTAAAATATTGCTCAGTTTGAGACATAAGTTTTTAAAGTTACCATGTTTACCTACTGATGCCATATGACATCTAAACCTTATGTTCAAGATATACAGGGTGTATTAAAACAGGTGCATAATAATTACACTACGCTATTATACTTTGAAAACCAAGCAAAAAACTCTAACACCAATTTGATCTTGGACGAAGACTTAAGCACTTAACTTAAAGGTTTTTTAATTTGGCAACGCTGTACAATTTAAAGCTAAGATACATGCAGTAGTTACCCTTGATCGGATATGTTTGTGATTCTGCAATAACTCAAGATTGAATAAGTTTTATTTAAATTATACTCTCGGCTACAATAGTTGTTCGAAATGAGCACCTGCAACTTCTAAACATTTGGTGCACCGAGTAATAATGTTTGTTATTACACCGAAAAAAAAGTGCGGTTGACACAACCTAATATTGTGGTAAAATAGGCGCCAACCGATTTGTTGATGACCATTACCCCTACAAAACAGTTGCATGTTAATAGTAAAACTTACATTCCTATGTAAGTAAAAAATACCACTACATGTTTAGGTTGTTTTTACCGTTACGCTTCATTTGAGCTTACGTTCGTTACCATGTCAGGGCTTACAGAAACTCACTAATAAAATTAATTGTACGGTTAGGTTCGGTTTGACTATTTATCAAGTTTAAATAACGAATGAGCTTAGTAAACCTGACTAAAAATGTATGTGTTGTTACCTGAAGTAACTAATAAAGGTTTCTTTATACTATCCGGTAAATAATAAACATACATATTAATGCAACGTCTATTTTATAAAAACAATAATACATACATGTAAATGTAACAAGAATGCTTTACATAAGCGGTAAGAAAATATTCGTTCTTTCTAAATATTTGACATAGTCTGTAGAAATACATCTAATCAAAAAAATAACAACACATTAAATAAATGACTGCAAAACAAATTTTTTCCTTCTTTTTCGAAAATCAAACATTCTCCGTGGTAATAAATTTCGTTTAAAGATACCGAACTCATCTCGTTAGAAATATTCAATTCAAATGCATCGTAATGCAGATTTGGGCCCATATTATGGCACTTGAATATTATTAATTGCACCTTCTTGTTTAACAATAAAATATTATTGATCAGTCCAAACTCAAATTGGAAATTATATAATTCGCTGTATAAGGCAATAACGCTCCCTTTTGGTATTTTACTCCATTTGTTTTTATCCAAGGCACATGAAGTACATTTTCTGACGAGGAGGAAATTAATGTATTTAATTCTTTATATTTTTTAAGTTTAATGATGAACATTTGCCAAAAGTAATATCGCTTTCTACGATATCATCGCAACAAAACATTAAATATATTGCATCTGATGCTTCCATGATAATGTTTTAAGAATATCTATGCGGCAATAATTATTGTTGGCTATATTTTTAAAGGTTTTATGCTTACCCTCAAACCTAAAACTTGACAGCAGTCCAATTGGTCCTGGTTTTATTAAAATTCTTGGATAGTGTGTTAAAAGATGAAATTTGTAAGGTAAATGACGTACAACCTGTTATGCTCAGCAATGTATTCTTTAAGTAGATAGTGACATGTTTTCTGTAACCTTTTTGCACACACAATGTTCACAATTTTTTTCAATATTAAAAAGAGCTGCCAGGTTGAGTCATGCTTCGAAATTAAATCACCCACTAAAGCAGAAAGATAGCGAACAAGGAACAACATTTCCGATGCAGACAATCTTAGTTTATTTTCCTTAATATCATCAAGAAATATTGGTGGGGGCGTATTCACATTAAAAGTAGTTTGAAAAAGAGAAACTCTGTAATTAAAGGTTTCCAAAGAAAACAGCTTTACATTAATTACAAAATTTTGGAAAATATGCAAAAAATCATATTTACAGACACCTTCAAGAAGATCGTGCATGTAATCACAGGATAAATTTTCAGTTATGTGATAACCTTCTATATCGTTCCACACGCAAAGTTCTTTTATTCCGCTATTACATACATTTTCCAAAGATTTAAAATCACTTTCATAATTCTGTTTAGTTCTTAAGTATATTTCTTTTTCTATGCAAACGTTTCACGAACAGTCTTTGAAGTTTTACAGATTCTACAGCAAAAATTTGCAGAAAATCTTTCAACAAAACCTAACAATTGATTCTGTCCAAGATTGTCCCCCAAAATTAGTGCCAATTGGAAATATACTTTGGTATTATTACCATCTAGGTTGACGTCAATTCCATTTAGTCTTAAATACATTAATTCGTCTATTATTATTTGAAAAATGGATCGATTCCCAAAAGATTTTCTATCGTTAGTTTTGACAAGCATAGCTAAGAAACAAAGTCTAACTTTGACTGAATTTCTGGTGGCAAGCAGGGAATAGAGTAATATAACGCTCCAATTTTATTGACACCAGCATATGACCCTAACGCATTTCCACTCTCAAAATCATCAAAATAAAGAAAAAATAGGTAATAGGAGTTGATCATTTCTAAATTGTTGTTTTGATGTAACCATGTTTCTCCTTGAACAAAATTATATAAAATATGTTTCTCTTGCTCTAGGAACACCAAGTAGTATATTACTTTTTGTAGTAAGTTAGGTATTTCAAAAAATTTGTAAGCGTTTTTCGCATCGATATATATGAAGCCGTAACGTTTCTGTTTGTAAATTTTTTTACCATTTTGTTTAACACTTTTGAACCTAGAGCCAATAATAACATCTCTCGGTTCTATATAAGAGTTCATTTCATGAAAAGCCTTCAGACAGGTATGTTCCGAACTGTATTTATTTGAAACGTCTTTTACCCTTTCAAAAATGCGGATCAGTTTGTTAGTCTCTGAGTTTGGTATTCCCAGATAAGACAACTTCTAAAGTTAAATCAGAGTGATGGTTTATAGTTTTAAGTATATTGAAAATATACTTTCTTGGAATAAATTTATAAATTTCGATTTATCAAGTCTTAAATGATTTTTCAATATTTGGTCGTATTTGTAGCTAACTGTAGCGTCTGCTGTTCGGCAAGTGGATGGTCCAGTATCTTTTGATAACAACTCTACATCCCAAGTAGATGTATGATTTTCAGAAACAGAATTGTTTTGATGAGAGGTGTTCTCCACACAACATTTACGGTTTGTTTCATGTTGATGTTTAACCTGCTTTCTTAAAGATTTAAGTTTATCGAAGTACCTTTCGCAAATCCCACAGTTATATATTTCTGTAGATTTGTGGTACACGGAAAAGTGTGAAAAATATCCTTTGGAGGAGAACCCCTTTCTACATATTTTACAAAACATTTAGAATAAATTAATTAAAGTTAATTTTGGCAAACCAATAGATTATTTTCTTTTGTAAGATCCGCAAAGAGCGCATTCACAGAAATAAACGTGGGATCAGCCTTATTGACTATTTCATAGATTTTCTGCTGAATAAATAACCAACAAGGCTGATTTGCAATTGGATTACTCCGCGTTAAATACAAAAAAACATTTGAAGCAAAGATCTAAACCTTTTATAACTGTTTCAGCTTCGTAAATATGTTTATTGAGTTTTACCAAACACCTTGGATTTTCCAATTTTCCTGCGAGTATGATATTGGGTTGCTCTGTTGTCTTATGAACTTGGAATAACTTCTCCTTCCGTTCTAGTTCAGGAACAAGGTTCTCTTCTGCCTACAATACAATATTAAATTTCGTCTTTCTAGTTGTCCCCTGACTTACTTCAATATAGGTTAAAAATAACTGCTGCGCTTCGACGGAAAAATTAGTACAGCAACGTTTTCTTCTAGAGCTACATTTAATATTAGTGGTACTTCTTTATTAAGTTTTCAATCACTATACTTGCCTTTAGCCAAATATTCGTCTTCTGGGACAACAGATAGGTGCTTTTTAATTAAATTTTCAATCGCATTGTCTTTTTTTCTTTGCCAAATTTAATATACCTTTGGACCATATGGGCCACTTATTAAAAAGATTTTCCACCTCTGGATAATGGATTTTAAAATCTCCTAATATCTATGTATGGAAATGTTGATTATAAATCGCTTGAAGTGTAAACTGTGAGAAATGTACTTACTAAATTATGTGCAAGAGGCTTACTTAAAGATGGGAATTGTTTGAAATATATATGAATAGTGGTATTTTCCTTCAAAAAATTATTTCTACGGGTCCTGGACGTATTTATTCAGTATTTTAAAACAGTATCCCAGGGTTCGCTGTTGTATTTTAGCCAATTTATTTCTTTCTCAACTTGTTCGTCGGGCACTATTAAATACATATAATTGAAACAAAATATTCTTACTAAAAACCATCTTATTTATTCCGGGTGTTCATGTAGCGGTCCACTAATTTACCTTGGGCTGCTATTGGTTTCCCCTTCGCATCACGACATGAAGGTATTTAATAAATATTAGTACATTCACCGGGAAATTCGTTACAAATTTGGTTTGTCAGCTTTAAAAACTGTTCTTTATTAATTCTGTAATTATAAAACCGTTATACATAATATACGTGTTCGCTATTTTATTGCCTAAACCTTTTATCGGGGTTTCCTTCCAACTCACGGTCGATTAATAATTGAACTAAAAAGAGTGCGATTAACCTTATTGTTTATGGCATAGTTTTGCAGTATTTCGCGCCCTTTGTTGGAACTACTTAAAAATACTTTTAATTCGGACGGTTCATTTAGCTAAAAAGATTTGAAATATATATATATATATATATATATATATATAATATAATATATGTATATAATATAATATATATATATATATATATATAATAATAAACACCTCCAAAATATCAACTTACGTTTGATTTTTTGAGATGAAATTCAACAAAATATAACCTGTAACTCACTGACAAACCGTATCATCAAACTGTATTGTCTAACAAGGGAATTAGCATTTTTATGTTTGGTAAGGCCATCTGTAGGCACACTATTTGACTTATCCTATATCATCACCAAAATATGCCAAGGTTATACGTTACTACACTTGCAATTAAAAAATGCCATATGACGTTAATGGGAAGGAAAGGGTTAAAGAAAATGTACTATAACTATATATTTCTTAATGACATGTTAAACCAAATCGGACGAGTTACATAAGTCAAACTTATATTGACATACGTCAAAGTTACGATAGTCACCTTTTTTCATATGTATATTTTATGATGGATTCTTCTAAGGCATTGTTTTGTCTATACAACAACAGAAAAAATTATACAGTTGTATTACAAATATTTTAAGAAAAATGTATAGTTTAACTAAATATGTTCTCCTATACCTATTATTTCAGTTAGGACTAGTTAGCCATAAAAACAATTGCAATTAGACATTTAGAATTCTGTCAAATAACTATTACAACTATTTGCGTCGACAATTTGTTTGTCAAAATATGACAATTGGGCTTAACATCAACAGTACTGGGTGTTAAATATTTAATATACACATTTTATTTTGAAACTCCTTAATAACTTTGTGTATTTTCTTATAATCAACGTCAAAATTAGTGTACTATTAATATTTGTGTAACACCTAGAGGACGCTAGCTGCAATCCAGCACTTAGGTAGAATCGGCTAATTAAATAAACGGACACTTACAATATAGAATTTAGGCAACTAAACTTAAAATAATGACGTTCATTAATGAATTGGCAACAGTGTTGACCGGAAGGTTTATAATAAGGCGTGTCTAACAAATCGTAAAAATTAAAAAAAAATTAAATTGGATTCATGCATATTGTATTGCATTTGTGGATGTTAATTCAACTTATTAGATACGAAATTGTAGGTTTTCATATTAATTTTGGTTGCATTATGATGATACGAAAAAACTATGTTTAATATCTGTTAATTAAGAGATCGCTATGTTGATTTTATAGAACTCCTGTTCCCATTTAGTTTAGAGATTTAAAAGTTAATCTGTATTAATTTATTTTATTAAACTATTTAACAGCAATATATAGTAAAACACTTTATATACCCCAAAGCATTATTTATTTTTATCAATCTGTAATAATAACATTTATACAGGGTGCCCATAATCTATCTCATAACATGGGTAACTTTCTTAATATGCAAAATAGGTAATCGGTTAAATTAGGAAAGTTGGGCAGAATTACAAGCAAAATGTTAAACTTTTTCAAATTTGACATATGTCTTCAACTTTTTGAAATTTTGTGAAAAAACTGAAAACAGTCGATTTTTTTAATGTTGTCCTGTTCCACTACTACTTACTTTAGAACTGAACTAAAAATGACATCTTATACATATGTTTACGTAGAATTCGATATACTTTACTCTTACATTTTTTTTGTAAATGCTAAAAGTAGTTTATTGATACAATTAAGCTGCAAAATAATACACAGGCAGGCTATGGAAACAAATGCCTCAAACAAAAACCTGTTGAAACAAAAGCCTGTGTCGTCAACTAAATAATTTGATTTACATAAGTAAGTTGTATTATTCACGGTGATTTATTTTAAAAACATAAAATTCTCAAAATAAACAATGTATTCAAATGAAGAGAGAAACGACATGCTTTTTGTTATTATGCTAGCAACAGAAATAGTAATGAAGCCAGTGAAATGTATTTGCAAAGATATATGGAAAGAAGACAACCAGATAAAAGACTTTTTTCCAAACTGGAAAATAATTTAAAACTATACGGATCATTTATGAAACCAAAAACTAAGCAAAAGTTTAATCAAGAAGACGAAGAAAGAGTTTTGGCATATCTAAATTATAAACCAAAAACATCTACCCGTGAAATTGCAAGTGAGTGTGGTACTTCTACAGAAAAAGCTCGTTTAATTTTAAAACAAAATCGATTCAAGCCGTATAAATTTCATATCGGCAACACCTTGTATCCAGCCGACTCAGAGAGAAGATTAAATTACGCTCGATGGTTTTAAGAGAAACTGACAACGATCCATATTTCTCGCGCAGAATTTTATTTACTGACGAGGCAAAATTTACCAATAACGGTGTATTTAATAGACATAATAATAACTATTGGTCTGAGAACAACCCTCATGTTACTGTTGAGAGACGAGATCAACATATTTTTTCAATAAATGTGTGGTGTGGCATCCTCGGTAGCAGAATAATTGGTCCGTTCTTTTACAATTACCATTTAAATGGAAGGCGATATTTAGAATTTCTTCAAAATGACTTGGAAGACATGTTAGATGAACTGCCATTAAATGTGGTACAAAATCTTACTCATTTCCAACATGATGGTGCTCCTGCTCATAATTTTAGAGCTGTTTCTGAATATCTTTCCGAACGTTTTCCGAGCTGGATCGGTAATTCAGGTCCTATTAATTGGCCGGCAAGAACACCTGATATCACACCTCTCGATTTTTTCTTGTGGGGAACCGTTAAAGACAGGGTGTACAAAGAAAAACCCAATAATGTAGAAGAATTAAAAGATAGAATTAGGTTGATTATTAGAAGAATTCGTCCTCGCAGTTTGGAAAAAGTGCATAGAGAGATGGTTAGAAGATGTCAAATGTGCATATTGGTTAACGGGGCCATTTCGAACATTTAATATGAACTTTTATGTCTTTTGTACATTATTGAAATAGAACATAATTACAAACCATTAATAGTACCTACTTGTGGTATTATATTGTCAATATAAATTTTGTTTCAAGTTTAACTAACTTGTAAATCATTTTGTTCCTTAATGGTATCAACAACACAATTTTGGGCATTTAAATAGAAATACAAGAGTAAAGTATATCGAACCTTATATCAATGAAATCGCAAAAACAAAAGCTATTTAATAAGATCACAGCCAACTATGATTGTCATTTAAAAAAATGTAAGTTTGTGTTATATCTCGAAAATCAAGAGGGTTATGACATTTTGAGTAATTTTATCGAATTCTACGTAAAAATATGTATAAGATGTCATTTTAGTTCAGTTCTAAAGTAAGTAGTAGTGGAACAGGACAACATTAAAAAAATCGACTGTTTTCAGTTTTTTCACAAAATTTCAAAAAGTTGAAGACATATGTCAAATTTGAAAAAAGTTTAACATTTTGCTTGTAATTCTGCCTAATTTAACCTATTACCTATTTTGCATATTAAGAAAGTTACCCATGTTATGAGATAGATTATGGGCACCCTGTATGAATTTCTGCTCATTAAAAAAATGGATATCGAGACATCCTGCAGTTAAGCAATGTAATACAATAATATTTTGGTAATAAATAAACATGCATTGTGTTCATCGGTAGTAATCGTATAAAATTGTCGTCATTAGATTAGAATGGCATTGAAAGAATAAAACAAATTTGTACTCGGCAGAATACCTACGTAATGATTAATATTTTGATAACATTTTCTAAAATGTTTGACATTTTGTGTCCCTTCCTAGTTTTAATTGATAAAGACGTTCTTCATAACAAGAGTCATAACCGTATCGAAAATGAAATCATTTATGTTGCTTTCCTTAATGGTTCGATTAAATTAAAAGGAAGAAAAAATGACTCCATCTTGCTAAAGGTCGTGTAGTTTTAATAGTTTCCTATGTTCATTTTGGTGACTTTTTTCTGTAAATCAATCAATAACGCACGCTCTTTGTTAAATTTATTTCAAAGGTATAATTGGTTTTGAAAAAAAAAGAAAAACGAACTCTAGTTACTATACGGAGTTGCGATTTACCTTATCCTTTTCAGAGGCCTTTCTGCTTTATTTTTATGATAACAACCTAATCATGTGTTTGGACTAATGTAAGAATATTATACAAGGTGATCATTTGAAATCGAGCCACCCTAAATATCTCGAGAAGAAATGCAGATATTTTTGTGGAGTCAACGGCACATTTCCATGTGTTTAAGGGGGACATCTTTTGACGTTACTAGATTAAAGTTAAAGTTCACCTTCTCGCCCCCAGCAATCCTTACTTTTGAAATTTAAATGGTATCCCTATATTTTTCACATTTTTTATAGCGGATTTATTCCTAAATACGAATCAAAAAAGAATTATGGTGACTAGCAAAATGTTGGATAAAAAAGCTAAAAACTTAACTTATAAAAAGAAAACGACAAAAATAACAAAAAAATTTTAATATTCTCAATTTGTGAGAAATGGCAAGTTGCTCATAATAAGTGCTCGAAATGTCCACCGTTGTTGGCCATGCAATGATAAAGACGGTTTTCAAACTCTCTCCGTACTTTACGAAATACTTCTCTCGGAATGAAATTGCATTCCTGTGTTATTCGTTGACGTAATTCTGCAAGGTCTTGAGGAGATGTTTATAAATAACGGATTTAAGGTGTTCCCATAGAAAAAAATCAGGGTTCGTTAAGTCAGGGGACCTCGCTGGCCACTCGATCGATCCTCTTCTTCCAATCCATCTATTGGGGAATCTATCGTTGAACCATTGCCGAACATTTAAACTAAAATGAGGTGGAGCACCATCCTGTTGAAAATAGAGTTGATCTTCATTCAAAATCAAATTTCCATTTTCATCACTCATATTTTCCATTGCCTCTATTATTAAAGGATTTATCATGTTTTCTAGTAGATCTAAATACATAGTGCCATCTAAATTTCCATCTATAAAGATTGGGCCAATAATAGTCACCCAATATACCCGCCCATACGTTCAATCTTTGTGGTATCTGAGTGTACCCTCTCTAAAATTGTGTGGATTTACATCACTCCAGTACCGTACATTTTGTTTATTTACATATCCATTTGAAAAAAAATGAGCATTCATCACTGAAGCAAATATTCTGAATCAAATTTGGATTTGCATTGATCATACCTGTCATGATTTCGCAAAATTCATTTCTGCGGTCAGTGTCGTCTTCTGAAAGCTCTTGATGAAGTTGTAATTTATACGGATGGAATTTATGAGCTTAGTTACTTTATGCACTGAGCCATATGAAAGTCTAGTGTCAGTGGAAATTTGTCGTAAAGAGACCGTTGGATTCATATTCAGGTGACCTAAAACCTCAATCTGAGCTGCCTCATCTAAAACTCTTTGATTTGTTTTTTCTTATTTGCCACGGAGCCACTTCCCAAAAATTTAGTAATTAATTCTGTCACATACTTATGATTGACGTTTTATATGAGGTGTCGTTCATTAAATATTTTTCGCCGTTCTTCGAGCGCACTTATGTTTTTCACCATAAATTAATATTATTTCACATCTTTCAGCCTGCAGTGTAGACCATTTTGATAAATTTTAAACTTGCTTAAACCATTATTTAATGCGAATGCTGAACGAAAAATAAAGTAATTGCACAATGTCAAACATGACACTAATGTTAAAACACAATTGTATTGTATTTTATACCTGCTTTAACCTACTGCGATATCTTACTTTAACCAAATTTAATTATTTATGTATGTATAGGTCGGTAAATGATGAGTTTTTGCATTTTATCCAACATTTTGCTAGTCACCGTAAATCTTTTTTGAATTCGTATTTAGGGATAAATCTGCTATAAAAAAATGTTAAAAAAATATAGGGATGCCATTTAAATTTCAAAAGCAGGGATTGATGGGGGTGAGAGGGTGAACTTTAATTTTAACCTAGTAACGTCTAAAGATGTCGCCTTTGACATATGGAAAGCTGCCGTTGACTCCACAAAAATATTTGCATTTTTTTTCTCGAGATATTAAGGGTGGCTCGTTTTCAAATGATCACCCCGTATATATTTCATTTGCGTATTGCAAAATAAAAAATGAGAATCTGAAATTATGACCGTAGGCCTAGACGAAGAACCAACTTCAAGATTTAGAATACAATTTGCAATAACTTTTTTAAAACGAGATCAAAACCGTATTAACAATGAGAAGTGCGCTGTGGGGCGAGACGTTATCGCTGTTAAGATAAAATTAAATAACAATTAGTATCGATAAGAATAAAACATTTTATTTTTATCGGCAATGAGTGAATATTAATTTATTATTTTATCAGTTTTACACAAATACACCAAAACACCCCCACTTTCTAAACACACCTCTCTATTATTGCACCCATTTCGTTTTCTTGCCAAATTTATCAATTTGAATTAAATTGTAAGTTTAGTTGCCTAACTATAAATAAAAAGTGTCCGTTTATTTAATTTGCAGATTGTACATCTGCTCATATGTACAGCGCAGTAAAGAGCATCATTTTTTTCACAAAAATGATAATCTTGTTTAATCTCGATGTCTGTTTTCATTTTCAGAATTTTTTTCCATATACCTTACCTGCACTGATAAAAAAATATGTTGTATTGAAGTGATGTGTAGCGCCCTCTAGGAGTTACGCAAAAATTAGTAACAAGTTCTTGTTTGGCACCGTATAAAAATTAGTGTTTCCATTTTCAACGAACTTCGTTCGTTTATGAAATCGATTTGTCGTCCGTGCGTCCGTGTGTGCGTCCGTCCGAGGCCTTTCTAATGGTCGGACATCATTGTGTGATACATCAATCGATTCAGCTTGGTGTCCAAAGCTTAAGTTTTGATGTGCATTAAAATCGGGCAACGGGGACGCCGAGCCCCGCGATATTCCGTCGAAAAAATTAAAATTTCAAATACGTCCAAAATCAATGTGTGGCATATATTTAGACTCCTCTGGCATAGCTGAGTTGAAATATCCTATCCCCCATAAAATCGGGCCACAGATACCCGATGCCCTCGAGGAAATTAAGTTTATTTCAAAAATCCAAATATGTCCAAAATCAATGTGTGGCACATATTTGGATAATAGAAAGTTAGCAATGACGGTCTATTGGCGCTAATTATAACTTTGCCATTCTTTCCATATTTGGATAATACGAAGTTCGTTGCGACAATGCCTTGCATTTTCAACTTGTTTGTACTGATTGTATGTATGTGTTTTAGTTTCAGAGACTATAGCCGAAGAAAATTAAAAAAAAACGTGAGTCATGAAAAAGAACTTTAGTGCCGAGGTGCATATTATATTTTTTTCCGAAATCGCAAATTTGAACAAAATCGAACAATTTTTTAACTAAGGAGTAAATATAATTAGCAGTTGTTAGTTTTATGATGAATGAACTAAAAATTATACTATAATGAATTACTTTAGTGTCGCTTTTTTTTTATTTTACGCCATTTTACACGATAAGTCATTAAATGTTTAAGTTCTGAAAGTTAAATCCTAGACATTAAAAATCTTTGAGTAGTTAAACTACAAGTTTAAACATGATTTTAAAAAAATTACATTATTTGAAATAAAATTATGTTGGTATCGGATTTAATACTAAGATGTCAAATGTCAATTTCAGCTCTAGAGTTTATCTATGCACTAGAGTTTTCTCGTATCCATTGCGGCACGGTAACCGCACCGTAACATGAAAATTGCAACTATTACAGCACACAGCACAAGAAAGATGTTACGATACTCGATCTTTAAAGAACTCGCTGACGCTCAAGTCCAAAAAAATTGTAAATTTAAAATTAGCCCAGTCAAATTAGACAAAAATTTAAGGGAACCTCCGGAAAAATTCCGACAGGGCTGGATTTTTGTGTACGACAAGATATTACCATTATATACATTGTGTCAAAAGTCCCAACGATCCGACCCCTGCTAAATTTTTTATGTGGTGTCAAAGAGGAAGAAAAACAGTTTTTTTTGTAAATATCTCGCAAACTACGGGGTTTTCGAAAAGAATAGCGATTAGCTAATTCAGAAATAGATCGGTGGGTCGGTTTTCTACTAAATTTTAATATTATCTGGTAATTAATCGAGCGTAATATGTTAAAACAGCACACTTTATTTAAAAAATCGGCCGATTTCAATTTCACACCTTAGGTGAGGTGTTGAAAGTGATTTTGCTTTCAACATCATGTCCCTCAGAGCCTTGACTTATCTCTGTACTGATTTTACACAAAATATATGTTAAATCGAAAGTTTTTTAAACTTGATACCCCTAATCTAACAACTGGCTCTAAGGTGTCTAATGATCGTTAGAAAAAATTAAAAAACTTATTTGTTAACACTTATGTAGGTAAGATGTCAAAAAATGTTGTGTGATCGGCGAGTAATTGTTGACATTTAAATTTTAATTACGATGTTTTTAATTAATTACGACTGTGCCGTTTTGCAAAATAATAAGTTGTAACATAATATCTACGTTATTAATTAGTATTATACTCTAGTCATTTTATTTATTAACATAGTTTTAAATATACCTATTAACATTAATCTAGTAACTACGTACGACAGAACTGTTTCCAATCTCTAATGACCGCCTTAGGTGAAGAAGCAGTATTTATTAATAAATTAATAGTTTCCGAAACGTCGCAAAATAAAAAAATTATTGGAAAAAGTTGTTTCATTTCCATCCTTGGTGATTCTCCTTCAAGGGAGGATACTTTTAATTAAAATTAAAGATGTCAAAAATGTACGGTGGCTTTTAGTTAAAAAAATACTTTAACCAGCCAATTAGTTCATTTCCATACTTTAAGCAGTCAATTAATTTATTTCTCAGTCGAATCTCGCAATCTATGCTCAAAAAAAAATTTTTATTATTATGGAGTTTTCGCCGTTATCGTTATTTGTGCAAATGTGCAGTAAGAAAAACATAAGATCAAACGATATAACGATAACGCCATACTTTATTTACGGTGAATGTTAATTACGAGTATAGTTAGAGTCGGATTCACCGGGTTTTGGGTATGACTCATCACTACAAATTGTATGGATCAATCCAGGCTCGTATGTCGTAACTAATAAATAATTCCTACTGTAAATTTTTGTGTAATCTGTCAATTCAGTTTGATCAGCTGTTTCAAACTAATTAAAATAATCATAAATATGTTTTCGACCAGAAATGTTCTGATTTTCTCTTCATTTTTTTTAAATTGTGTCATTGAATAAAAGTTGTGGGAAGTTATAATAATTATAATTTATTTATATATTTGTACAGTTGGAAATGTTACATTAATGTATGCGAACAAGATGTCCACGTATAAAACTTCTTAAAATAATTTTACTTTAGTGTTAAATGCAACGTTTAGTTTTGAGGTACCTATTTAACTGAAATTTAACAATTATTTGATTTAAATACAGTTTTATCTACTCAGAGTGGTTACTGTATTGTGACGCAAAATCAATCAACGTTAATAAAACTAATTAAAAAAGGATCCGATCTAATCAGATTCATCTGCCCCATATTCCGAATTTGAACTTTGATTACAACCTATACTAATAATTAAGGGTTCCACAAGTTCAAACCGCTGCTCAATATCCCACCACTTCTTCATTTCTTTTTCAGCATGTTGAATGCATTTCGTCCATCTATTCTTTCGAGGGATTGTTTCCACACTTCTCGTACATGTTCATCGGTGAACTGTGAATTCAACTCTCCAATTTTTTTATTATAGTACTCCTTGCAATTAGCCCAAATTAATTTGATTGGGTTAAATTGGCAATGATACGGAGGTAATCTTAGTATCTTATGGCCGTTTCTAAGTGCAAGCTTAATAAATTTTCGGTTTTGGATTTTCGTTAACTAATTGTAAAAGTTCTCGTTTTAACATTTTTTGATCATGCATTACATTATGCTTTAATCAAAATGTACACAAATCATGTTTGGTCGAGGAAGCATTGGGTATTTTTTCTTTTAGTGTTAAATGGTAACTGGGGTTGTCTAATATAATTAAACTAGGTTTTGTTAAATTTGGTATCAAATCATTTTCAAACCATTTCTTAAACAAATCTCCACACATGTCACCATGATAATCTTCTTTGGGGATTTAGATGAAAATAGAAGTGAAGCATTAGAAATAAAGCCGTTCCAGTTTCCTGCATGTACAACAATAAACCTAAAACCAAAATTTTAGTTGTAAGTATAAAATCAGGGTCAAACATTTTGCCTTCTCCAAGTGGCTTTTTCTTTATGCTTTGTTTAGAAGCATCATGTCAACTCCTTTTTGGTGAACCTCTACTAAATATCCAAGTTTCATCCATATATACAGGGTCATACAATGCAAATCCTTCTCAGTAAAATATTCTCGTAAAAATCTAACACGACTTGCTGCAATGTGGTTTTGTTCAAATAAACCACGTCTGCCATCATCAAGTTTAAAGGAAAATCCAATATTATGTAAGAGTCCACTTTTGCTAAAGTTGAATACACCAGCGGTAGCAATTTCATGTTGCAATGTTGCAACAGTAATATGTTGCCCTATATTATTCATAATTACTTATAAAAAAACTAATTTGAGCAATACTTACGATTATTATGCATATCATAAATTGTACGTTTAACCACATCTTTCACGAAGTTATCAACGTCACAAGACTTTGACTTCCTACGTTTTGTTTTGGCACTACAGGTTCTTCGTTCTCCTTCACTTCATTTCTTTTTTTAATCGAAGATACAGTATTTATGTTAACGCCACATGCTTCTGCAGTTCGCTAATAAATGAAGCCGTAAGATGAAATAGTATTTTTAATTCATAAAATACCTGCATAACTGACGTGAAAGGCAACAATACAGCACCGTTGTCACGTTCTCGCATAAAATAGTCCATTACTTTCATAATGACTGCTTCGGTTTCCAATTTCTTTGGCATTGCAACTATTCCTATGCTATCATAATAATCATTAATCTTTTGTTAATACCATGTACTTACTTAATCTGCCTCGATATAATAATTGATTAGTATTGAAAAATACTGATTTGAATAAAGGAAAGATGAAAAAATTCGAAAACGGTGTGGCAACTTGAAGTACGAATGTAAGGTTATGACAATGTAAACAAAGAAAATTATTCGACGTACGTTTTCTTGTTTGCACATAAAATAAACGGCACGACATACGTTTCTCAATTGCATTTTGCTGATATTTTGATTTACAGAAACAGAAAACTGTGTCACGTCGATTATCATAGTTTACTGCAATGAGTCATACCTAAAACCCGGTGAATCCGACTATATAAGACAACCAATCCACAATGTGATGTCAAATTAATTGTAAAGCGTCACAAAAAAATAGGTTAGGGTTAAAAGTTATAACGTGTAATTACTGACAGTTCTGTTAAATTCAGTCCAAAACCTTTATTGAAATCGCTCGACGTTATTGTTGTTTATAACCAGAGTTTGTTATTTTTGACGTCATTTTAAGTGACTCAAAATGTCAATTACCGCCAAATCGCACCTTAAAACTCCTTTTTTTTCTGTTCGTCTTCGACTCATTTCCTAATGCCATTGCTCGTGTTTTAATAAGCATGCTCATCGCATAATACACTTAATATCTTAACCTAAATATGAATTACAGGGCGAAATTTGAAAAACCATGCTAACCAACTAATCAGTTTTGCCAACTGATTAAATTTAGTTCGATTATTAAAAACTTTACGGTTTTAGCTATGTGTTAATTGGAATCAATTTTTGAATACTATTTATTTACTTTTCTTGATTGAACGAATACCAATAATAATCCTAAAATATTCTTTTTTTTTTCAGTCACGCAACAAAAAGGAAGCAGAGAAGTTAATTAAGAACATAATTAAAATAGTTATAAAGCTCGGGGTACTTCATCGCAACTCAGTTTTTTCAGCCGAAGAATTAAATTATTTAGAACACGTTAAGACCAAACTACACATGGCTGTGATGGCAGTTATATCGTTTCACGAGGTAGACTTTAGCTACGATCGCAATTATCTTATATCAGCTCTTAATGAATCTCATAAGTGCCTTCAATTTATCGTTTCTAAACACTTGACGGAAAAATCTTTAGCTCGCATCGATAGCGTGTTTAATTTTTTCGCAAACGATCATTTTTTGGATGCCGTTTTCAAAACGAATTCAGAATATAAAGAAACATTAAACAGAATTGTTGCAGATTTAAACAAAGCTATTGATAACGGAGATCTTTAAGTTCGATAAACAATTCTTAGAATAACAATATTACGCCAGAAGTCCATTACAAATTCAAGTAGAACTAGAATTAAAGGTTGTAACAACCATGTCCAATGTTTACTTTTTAAACAAACATGTAAAGGTTTTGTATTCACTTTAATTGTACTGATTGTTATAGTTCTGCAATGATATTAAATTGAATACAATGATTTTTCATTGCTCACAAAATAATATGAATAGAATATTATCTTTGGCACTCAAGTTTTAAATGTTAAGCAATATGTATATTCTTAATGTATTGTTAATAATAGATACTGATATTGGTTTGTGGCGAGGTAAAGCGATTGTGGAAGGAATATATTTTTATAAGTATGACCAAAACAAGATTCAGAATTCATTTGCATGTTGTTGTTTTTTCTTCTGGCTTGATTTAAAATCTAAAAAAAGTTGTAGCTGTTTTACCAATTGCACAAAAGTAGTTTAACACGATGTACACTATTTCGCTAGTTGGTTGCAAATAGGTTGTAATGTTTAAACTTGTTTTATGAAAGTTACAATTTTTAAAATACAAATGATGTGATTTGTTTCTGATACTCTTGCTTATAGTGGTGAAGTGTTAAATTATTTTTTCTATAATAAGTCTGACTTAGATAGTAATTAATTATACTTTATTAGAAGTCGTTATCGCGAATACTTTCGTTTTCTATTGTAAATTTCAATTGTCTATTGCATTCTGCTTTTGCTTACAATCTACCAAACTTCTACATAACACTTTAAAACGCATTAAAGCATTGTGAAGTAATAAAAAAACTAGTTGTAGTTGAGTAATTATGATGCTCATATTTTATGTACCATGCCTTAAAGAAAAAAGTGCTTAGCACAAGCGAAATGTAGAACATTTTGACACTGTATATAATTTAGCTTTAAAAGTTCGAAGAAAACTGCGCATGATGACAAACGTAAGTAATACTTTTGTAGTGCATATGTGTTACTTATCCTTAGTATTTATTTTTAATTGTGTGGGATGCATAAAATGTGTTTAAGTGCAATGAAATTCGCTATTTGTTTGTTGTCAATAAAAGTTAAAGCGAGCCAATTTCACTGCGCTTCTACTATTAGTAGTTTTAGGTGTCTGTATAAGAAAAGTCATAAAGTTTAAGGAACAAAGGGTTATATTTCCTTTTTAGTCATTGGCGTAACACTATTGATATAAAGTATATAGGGTGTGAGTATGTTACTATTTATTGTGCCCTTCACAGTATACATATATTAAAAACATATCCTTTAGTGAAAAAATTGATATTTTTGTAGCTTGCCATCAACTTTACTAACACAAAACGGCAATAGTTATGACAATAAATTTTTTGTAAACATTGTTTTATCAGGTTTCCAATTCTAGTCATTGGCAAGAATTTTATTTAGTGATATTTAATTTTAATGGCAATACAGATTTCTCACAATTTATCAAAATGGGATCAACTAACCAAATATTTTAAGACAAATCTGTAAGTATATTTGTAATTTGATACCAAATATTTGCTTAAGTATTTTTACACAACAGTAATTTATTTTTGTTTTTTTGTGTAATGACACAATTTGTTTTTTAAAATTTTTATACGTAAATGTGATGAGTTGCGCATATTAAAATTGATGTAATTCAATTGTAATTTATTAAAAGAATGTGTAACATGAAACAGAAGCGACGGTGGGCGCATTAATAATTGTATCTCTTCTGTTTCAGTATTTTTAATATTAAGTAGCAACTAATTGCAACTTGTGACTATTTGTCTGTTATAATTGTTATAGTTTTATGTTATTTATTAAACAACCCAATTGTATTGTTTACTACAGATAATTTTTTAGTGTTTATAAGTCTATAGCTTATAATGAACTTATTTGTACTTACACAACAATTAAATGCATGACGTTATAAATTTTAAAATAAATTGTTTGCAAATAATGTATTTTGTTTTTCGTAACCTGAAAATGAAACAAATCACAAGAATGAGTGATTGAAGAAAATTTACAATTTGTTAATGTTACACAGGGCAATAATGCAAAGTGGGAACACTGTATAGCTTGTGTCCCACGGAAAAGTTGGCGTAGGCATTTACTATATTAAATTAAAAGTTAACTTTTTTCTGGCACAAATGATACTATATTATGTTGAATAAATAAACAAAAACAAATTAATGTGATAATTGAATATTCAAAGCGTATTTACTAATAAAATCAGTTATTTTCTGTTAATAGTTATTTATATAACTCGTGAGTCATGAAAAAGAACTTTAGTGCCGAGGTACATATTGTAGTTTTTCCGAAATCCCAAAATCTGACAATTTTATAACGTTCTTTAAGTAGCACACGTAACCAGCTATTTTGTTTTTTACGTCAAAAGTTTCCACCGCGCATGCGCGATTCTAAATTTACATACCTTTTACACATCTTTATCGGCGAAAATGTGAACTTAAAAATCGTCGTATAATGAATTACTTTAGTGCTGATTTCATTTACTTTACTGCCGATATTTTTGTACTTTAGTTAGGATTTCGGAAAATATTTATGTATCAAGGCTAAATGTATTCCATATTAAATATGCATCTCTTTACAGGGTGTTCAGAATTTACAGGTTAATTAATAGGTCATTCAATACGTAATATAAGGTTTACTTAAAATGGAACACTCTATATTTTATTAATTCATACGTTCACAAAAAAATTTCTTTCGAATGGTATAAGGGTGTTCTATGCCTAAGGTGATACAGTTTTTGTGCAATTTACAATTTTCCTGTAATCAACGGTAAAACGGCTTTTGTTTATTACTAATACAGAATAAAACAAGAACTAATTCTTAACTAAACAAATAAAAATACATAAATACTACAAAACGAACAAAACAAAAAATTTGTTTAATAGATGCTCAAAATGCTTGCAATCTTCTGCAATGCAACAAGCAATTCTAGCTTAAAACGATTTAATTACATTGTTTAGCATATCTGGTGTTATGGATGCAAAAGCGTTCGAAATCCTTAACTCATATCGTCTGGTGTAGTAGGGGGTGTAGCATACACATTTTAAAATATAATATTTTTAATACAACCCCATTTAAAGAAATCCATTTTGTCAAACATGGTAACCTAATTAGCCACTGATAGGGGCCGCCCCTACCTATCCATTTATTTCTAAATTTTCTGTTTATGTAGTTTCTATAACAGCACCTAAAAAATGAGCAGGAGCTCCATCAATATGAAGCCACATTTTACTTCGGACGCTATGGTAGGTTCAAGAAGAGTCATGTTTTAAGAAATTCAAAATTGTTTTTCTATTTAGGTCGATGTTGGTCATCAGCAGTACGGAATAAATGTTTGTTCACTCTATCGTAATAATGGAAATTGTATCTATTTACTAAACCATTATTGTGAAATGTAACCAATACATACTTAAAAAAATACGGATCTTGTCCCACTTTATCTAAAGTCTATCAACAAAAATTTAAACGTTAATCATAATCGTTTTCTGTTAAATGCTGGTGTAGTTGAATATAATATGGATGATACTGGTTCTTCTGAAGTATTTATTTTTTATTTTATTTATCGTATGGCTACACATGGTTCTCATAACTTGATTTACAAACTTAGAAAGACTGAAACAAATAGTTATGTAAATATAGGTATAAATATAAAAAATTTAAATAAAATAGGAAAAAAAAGACGATGTATATATAAAACACATACACAAACATAGACTATATATTAATAGTCAGGTTTTCTATCCATTCAACCGCCGTTTGTGGAAGTTTGAAGAAGTCAGACAACTCGTCAGAGTATGCCGTTTTTTCGCAGTCCTGGACAATATGTTGTATGGTCTGGTTTTCTCTTCCACAGTCACACAATGGGTCCGGGGCTCTGTTCCATTTATGAAGAGAGTCTTTACACAGGCCGTGGTTTGTCCGTATTCTGTTTGTCGTTTTCCAGATGCGGCGTGGCAGGTCAAAACCGGTCGGCTTATTATGGGTGTTCAAGTATTGACTCACCTCCGGGGGACAACTTGGTTCCATGATGATTCCCAACTTTTATTAATATCGAAATTCTCGCCGTGGAGGGTTTTAGCTGTTTTATTGCAGAACGTCTGGATTTAAGTCTACTGGATGTGGCTGCCGGAATATAGTCATGGATTGGCAGTTGTCCGTTCTGCATTATTTTATTATATTCACGAACCAGAGCTCCTTGTCTTCTTAGTTGAGGCGGTGGAATATGGCTGAGAGCAGGAAGCCAGTGGGTTGGAGTACTTTTATACAACCAGTGATTGTGCGCATGGTAGAGTTCAGTTGGGCATCCAATTTGACAGTGTGACTACTGTTCAGCCAGATGGGAGCACAATACTCGGCAGAACTGTAGACGAGCCCGAGCGCTGCGCTTCGCAGGGTTGAGGCTGTAGATCCCCACGTCGTACCACATAATTTTTGAATTATATTATTTCTCGTACGGACTTTAGCTGTTGTTTTTGCAAGTGAGACTTATATGTGAGGGACCTATCAAGAGTAACACCTAGGTATTTTGGGGTTGGGTTGTTTGTGACAGGGTATCCATCAAACTGTATGTTAAGTTGGCGTCCGGCTTCTTTGTTATTAAGATGGAAACATATACACTCTGTTTTGTTTGGATTTGGTGTCAGTCTCCATTTTTTGTAATATGTGCTCATCACAGCCAGATCATAAATTAGGATTCTTTCCGTTTCTTCAGTGGTATTGCGGCTTATGGCGAGAGCCAAGTCGTCTGCATATGCGAATTTTAGGCTAGTAGTATCCGGCATATCCGCAATGTAGAGGTTAAAAGTGCCGGTGCAAGAACAGAACCCTGGGGTAACCCATTATTTAAGGTTTTGTCTGGCTTTTTGTTTGCCCCATGATAACCTGGAATGACCTATTGCAGAGCATATTATTCAATAGAGAGCCTAGTGTTTTACAAGAAATTACTTTTAAAATTTATACAGCAGACCTTCTCTCCAAACGGTATCGTAGGCCGCTGTTAGATCCACAAACACTGCTGAAGTTTTCTGTCGATTTTGGAAACCAGCCTCTATATAGGTTGTGAGACTGAGGACCTGGTCCGCACAGCTACGTCCCTGCCTAAAACCTGCTTGTTCAATTGGTGTGTGTTCGGAGATCTTCTCAGTAATTCGGTTTAGGATAAGGCGTTCTAGAAGTTTTAAGCAAGCGCTTAATAATGCAATTGGCCTGTAGCTGCTGGCCCGATCGGCAGGCTTCCCTGGCTTCAAAATGGAGATAATCTTCGTCTTTTGAATTCCTTCGGCATGTTGCCATTTTGAGAGTATCTGAGAAAAATTTGGCTAGCCAGTTTTGGGCAAATGGACTGCATTTGACGAGAAACTCATTATGAATGCCATCAAAACCTGGAGCTTTACCGCTTTTCATCTGTTGAAGTGCGATGGAAACTTCAGCGTCTGCGAATGGTTTCGAATATTCGGAATTTTCCTGACAAGTGACTTTGATCTCCTTCAGTTCCTGTTTAATTGACTGAGGACCTGGTCCGCACAGCTACGTCCCTGCCTAAAACCTGCTTGTTCAATTGGTGTGTGTTCGGAGATCTTCTCAGTAATTCAGTTTAGGATAAGGTGTTCTAGAAGTTTTAAGCAAGCGCTTAATAATGCAATTGGCCTGTAGCTGCTGGCCCGATCGGCAGGCTTCCCTGGCTTCAAATCTTCGTCTTTTTGAATTCCTTCGGCATGTTGCCATTTTTGAGAGTATCTGAGAAAAATTTGGCTAGCCAGTTTTGGGCAAATGGACTGCATTTGACGAAACTCATTATGAATGCCATCAAAACCTGGAGCTTTACCGCTTTTCATCTGTTGAAGTGCGATGGAAACTTCAGCGTCTGCGAATGGTTTCGAATATTCGGAATTTTCCTGACAAGTGACTTTGATCTCCTTCAGTTCCTGTTTAATCCGTCTGGTATGGTCCTTGTCCTTAGGCGCTCTTAACGAGGATACTATGTGGTTTGCTATTTGATGGGGCGTAATCGAGGAATTTTTCTTAGGAATAGGCGGACTTTCTCCCAATTTCTTTAACAGAGCCCAGGCTTTCCTACTTGAGTGCCTGAAATCCATATTTTCTGTTGTTTGAATTCACTTTTGTCTACGCGCAGCATCTACAGTAAGAAGCAGCTCGTCTCCTATTTCAGCATCGCCACTATCAAGGTATTCCTGGTATTTTGTTTCACTCTCCTCGTTCCATCCCGGTATATATTCTTTACGAAAACCTCTGGGAATATGTTTCTTCGCAGTTGAGATGACAGCTCCTACAAATCTCTTGTAGTGTTTATATGTAGGGGGTATCCATATTAGACACTTGTCTAGGTCTACGGAGAAGGCCAACCAGTTGGCTTTCGAGAAATTCCATCTCGGCCTAGGGAAAGATCTTATTATTGGAATTTGGATCCCCAATTGGACAAGTGCTGGTCTATGTTGACTTTTAGGAAGTCACTGAGGATACTTCTTTGAGCGTGGATAGATTGACCAAAACAGTTGGTTGTGACGAAAGTTAGGTCAGGTTATATTCTTTATTCCATACCCTTGACTTAAAGAGCCTCTTTCCTTGGCGTCGAAAATTAATTGTGTGTTGTTTTCTGTCGCCCAGTCATGCAGCATCTCGCCATTTGTATCATTTTGCTGGTACTTCCAGTCAGTATGGTGACTATTAAAGTCGCCGCTATATACTGTCGGGTGCTGATAGTGTGGTAAAACGCTCTTAGGCCAGGCGGTTCGGGGAGGCTTGTAGACATTAACGATAGTGACTTCACCTAGCTTTACGGTGATCGAATGGATGTCGTTTTCGGTAGATGTGGATACGAGATGTATATTCTCAATGTCATTACGGGCATAGGTTATATTACCATAATGAGCATGGAAAGTTCTGAAGTTCTGAAGTTCTGAAGTACTCAACACACACTCATTTCACTAATACCTAAATCATGCAAAATTTGTCTAGCACTTGTATTTGGGTTTTCCGTCACAGAAGCAGTACATCAAATTTGTTCTCGTTATTATCCGTAACTGGTTTGATTTGATTTATCTTTTCATATGCAGTTATCAGTAGCACTGAATCTACTGACAAGTCTTTCGAAAACTTCTTTTTTTGGATGTACCTGGGTAGTTTTGAGCATAAACTCTATATGGTAGGAGACAATTTTTTAAGTATTCTTCAATGCAAAGTATCACACGTCAACTCTTTCATGAATTGCGTACTGCTTCATTTTTAGCCTAATTTTTAGTAGTAACTAATTTTAAAACTGCGATAGTTTAGCTTTAGACAAATGACATTATGAACGCATTTTTTGTTTTAAAATCATTTTACCAAGATCACTTTTAAGAAAACTGTAAAATGCACAGAAACTGTAACACCTATGCGTAGGACCTCGTCATATAATTGAAAAGAGAACGAATTCATAAAATATAGGGTGTTCCAATTAAATTACGGCTCATATATTATCGAATTACCTAATACTTAACCTGTAAATTCTGAACACCCTGTAAAAAGATGCTCAATATTTAATCATGGAATATATTCAACTAATATTCAACTATTTAAATATAAGAGTAAATTTGTTATAATTTGTTGGATTAGAAGATATTAAATTTTTTTAATACTCTATATTTTAAGAAAAGTCGACGTAACTCAGAACACTCTGTATTTAGGTACAGGGAACCTGAAAGTATACCTTATTTTTTACGGGCAATAAAAAAATGCAATAAAATAGAGGGTGTTTCATAAGAAAAAGTATATCTTTGATGCCCCACACTTTTTTGGAACATACTGTATATTTCAAAATAATTTTACAATGTAAAATTTATCAACGTATATGCTACTATAATGACAAAATTTGTAAAAATTTTACCGTTTCGCTATAAACCTCCGTGTCGTTGGTGGTGATGATTCACCCTATACAATCAGACTAAAGAAAATAATACCTAAGATGTAGTTAATTTAAATTAAACTAACTGTACATCAAAATAGTTCTGGGATGTACCTAAATTTAAATTCTCAATAAACCTCTTTACTTGAGTTTATAGTTTGTCTTTTTTTCAGGGCCCTCACAAGGTTGGACTTGTAAAAAAACCAATCCTCGAGTTAGAATTGACCCTCAAGCGGGACTTAAAGTTAGTTAAAAACATGTTTGTATAAAATATCAACAGAATTGCTAAGACAGTCGCATATTTAATTAAAATGTAGAGGAGACTAGGGAGGGTTGATACACTTAATATCCTAATTGAAAAAGAAAAAAAAAAATCAAATGTTTTATATCGCCTTTGTGGTGTCCTTTATAACCAACTAACTTACAAATAATTATGCATATATAAAATAAGAAAAATTAGAACATGGAAAGAGATACTGAGGATTTTTTAAAAAACTGTCAAGTGTATCAACTCTTTCATGTAGAGGAGGTTTGATACAGTGACTGGGAGCCCTGATACAAGTATGGTAATTGTTACTTGTGAAAGACTACGAATTACATTAAAAACATTTTTTATTGTACATGAAGAAATAACTAACTAGTTAACATTGTTTACTTTGTCAAATCGTTCACAGAAAGCTAATTTTCTTGTTGATCTGGTGGTTCCATCAACAAAATTTGGAGGTGGCAATTTCATGACATCTTCTTCAGATACCAGAAATTGATCTTCAATATCAGGATAAACAAAATTAATCGCAAGAAATTTATTGAATTGTCTTCATTTTTGTCTATGTTTTGCATTACTTTACCAACGTAGTATTTTACCGTTGTTTGCCATAAACCGAATAGCACATAATAATTGACTTTTATTAACCCTGTAACAAAACTTTCTTTTTCTCTTTCATGTTCTATTTGGTCCTCTATATCGTTATTAACTCATCCTACAGAGATAGGTCAGGCAAAAAACTATCAGTAGATGCAGATTCAGGTTTCTTTTTAAATTGATTATTTCTGTTGATTTTCACTTCTTAGATTTCTTTTAAATTGTTTCTTGTTTTGCTGTTCTTCTCGCTTTTGGTGTTCATTTTTAATCTCTTCCATGTTCGGTGTGTCTGTTAGAACTATTGTCTTTGCAGGTTTTCTTCCTGATGTTTTTTTTTGGTGGGGCCTGGAGATGTGGCCTTATTTCTTCGGGAGTCTTATAGGAGAAAGAGTGTCTAAGGCTATATTCCGGGATACGTTCCCTAAGCTGGAGGTTTTGGAGTAGCGTCGTCAGAAACGTAGAATTTCATAAGCTTCCTAACAGTACATAAAAAATTACGTGGTGCTATTTGAAAAAATCAAGTAATTCATGAATTTAGGGAGTTCATTTTAAATAACTGATTATTCAAAACCTAGCGAGGTTGGAAACTAGCTGTAGTTAGCACATCTAATGCATGTTAAAGCTGCGAATTCGCAGTTGGATAAATTCCAGGATGAGTGAGTTATTTAATTTCTTCGAAACGTCAATTTTTCCGGAAAAAGTGAAATAATGCGAAAACCCTCCATTTTAGATACTGTATAATGCTTAAAGTCACATTAGAATTTCCCAAGAAATTCAAATTTGTAATAAAAATGGGTAGTTCCATTAAAAAAACAATAACTTTGGTATGTCTTACTTTTATGGAACACCCTGTATAAACAAAATAATTTTTAATGTGCATCTCATTGATTTGCATAACTTTTATTAGGAAAGTTTTTTCTAACCACAATATTTTCCGAGATATCCATCTTCCACGAACTATGACTGGTGTGAACTTCTCTCGAGCCAATACCTTCCCCAGTAAATTGTAGAACTCCCCAACGGTGTGTTGTTGATTAAGAGTCCTCTCTACCTTTTAATTCCCATGTAAAATTCCTATGTCACGGGCGACACTCTCAAGGCTACAGTTTTTGATAAAAATAATTTTGGATTTCACTATCATAAACATGGATTTGGTACGTAACTTATGTCGGAGCCTTTTTTCTCTAAAATATTTTGATTTGTTAGAATTATGTTTTGAAAATAAGACTGTTTTTGCAGCTTTTGTCGTGAAATATTGAAATTCTTCCCAATTTATTAATTGAACTTGAATTTAAAAAAAGCGTCTGTACTCAGTTGGAAAGAACATTGTAGAATGTGAAAAATAATATTTTAGAATATTTCAATTGTATATAAGGGTGTTATTTTGTCGCTTCGAAAACATGTAATTTTTCCCTGTAAAGCAGCACTACAGAACGGTAAACCCTGAAACTAGTTTTTCAAACGTGTCCGTGACCTTGTTTTAACATGCTTTCTATAAAAAAAATAGTATAGTTCTTAGCGATTCGATATAACGATTTTAGCAAAAAGGGTAGAGAGGACTCTTGAAGACTGTCGCCCGAGAAAGACTGGTTGGTTCCGGGGTTCAAAACGATAACTCCAGGTTCCTAGTCATAAAGCCCCGGAGCCAATCGTATGAAGCTTTCTTATTTTTGGCCAATGTTGTGGAATTTCTCAATTTTGGCTAATGTTGAGGAATTTACTTTTTATTTTCTTTAGCATACAAATAAGCAAATTTTCTTGTCTCTCTCGATGCAAACCATAATTCATTCTAGCGGCGGTGAGCAAGTAAACATTTGGACTAAAGTTTGCCACATCTCTTTTCTCTTTAAATTTTGCATAACATACCTTTTTAGGGTGATTTTGTCGAGGTCGAATTTTTTAGTCGTGGTTCGCTTCAAGTACAACTTTTTTCATTCGTTTACTTAAAAGGCATATCATGAATCTGAAAATATATTTTGATTTGATAAAAAAAATAGTTATTTGGAGGGTTGACACATTATCTTTAGAATTGACAGCAAACCCCTATGCCTTAAATTTAAATTGTGAACATTTGTCCTGTATGTGATCTTGTTATAGAGGTAAGGCGGAGTATGTAAAGTAAGAATTTTATGAAATAAACAAGAACTGTGTAACTGTCGCAGAGATTGCATATTCAACCAATACCGCCGTATTCCAAAAATAAATCTCAAACAAGAATTTTGTAATTTTTGAATTCTATTTTTATTTAAATAAGATAGAAATGGGTCAAATGTGTCACAGTAATTAAACTTTGACAACACAATCAAATCACATAAAACAGTTTTTATTTCTGACCGGGATATTATAAGCTGTAAAAGGTCTTTACACAAGCCTACCACATATTCCTTACACTTATAAGCCGATTTAAGTAAACTTACCTTAGTTTAAAGTAGCTTAGTTTGGGCGCTATGCGGCCTTGAAGTTAAAAATTTGAAATCGTTTTTTTATTATACATTTAAAATTGTTTATGCGATTTTAATAAGATTTGGCATAGTTAGTTAATGTTATTGGACGAAAGTTTTGAGAAAATTACAAAAATATTCTAATACCGGAAGTGAATGAAACACGCGTGGCTGTTGTGAAAATTAACATAATTTTTTTACTGTCTGTAGTGAAGGTACGAAATAATTTTTGTTTCATAGAGTATTCAAAAACGATCAAATTATGTCTCTTGTAAAATTTCCTTATTTTTATTCGTTCTCGAGAAAAACACAAAAAAATACGTATGCTGGTGCATTCGAAAAAGAATAATCTAATCCAGTCGCCTGTGATTTTTTCTATGAATTTTGCATTTTTTGCGAAATTTGTATCTCAATAATCCTCATTTGATTATTTTACACAAAAATCATTAAAAAAATTAAGTAACTATAAAATGAACACAAATAATGTCACAAAAACTGTTCAAAGTGTTCTCCATTTACACGCATACATAGATTTATACGACGAAGGAAATTAAATCGTACTCTTTGCAAAATTTCTCTATCACCTCTAAGGTCATTTATAGCATGTTGAATACGTTGCCATAGTTCTACTTCATTAGCCACAGGCGCTTTGTAAACCACGGACTTAAGATGTCCCCATAAGAAAAAATCAGCTGGTGTCTGGAGAACGTGGTGGCCAATTTACAGAAGCGATATTACCTCCCCCTATGTATTTGTTTGGGTATACTAGATGTAAGTAATTTCGAACATCAACTGAAAAATGTGGCCGGGCTTCCAGACGTCGTAGACGTCGGCATGCCGATGGGTCTTGCCTTCAAATCAACGGGAAAAATTCGAAAACCGGAAATTTTCATACAGGGGCGGGGTCAAGAGGTCTTCGTCCGCCATAGGTTTAACATTATTCAGAGAATAATGGGATCAACCTACATGCACGCGGAGTCTAGCATTATTAAATTCATGCATTAAAATTTGCCCGTCAATGAACGGGCTTCTTACAAATACATAATATTTACCTGTCAAAGTTGTATAGCTTACTTGATAAATATTAAAATTGTTACACATCAGTCTTCATTATGAAAATTTGCATTTTTCATGACAACCTGAACATTTAGCTATAGGGCACTATAGTATTGTTTAATAGGTAATTACATTTTACATTTGTTGTTGATATAAAACATGTCAATAATTAATCTTATTTTGTACACATCATGTATATGATAATGGATTTTTCACAAGTTCTACATAAAATCTGATCAACTGATAGACTTCAATGCGAATTTAGTTTGGAGAAAGGGAATAGTTGCTGAGATATGAATCGGCAAAGTGGTAACGACTTTTTCATAAAATACAAAATATCTCAAAAACCTTTAGGTTTAAGTAAGATAAACCTCTATAAAATCCATTCTTGTTTTGAACGTTGAAACTGAAAATGTAATAATATATAGGGCATTCCATAAGAAAAAACACAACTTTGATACGTACGTTTTGTGTATTTTGGGACACCTGTATATTTCGAAAGTAATTTTAAAATATTACTCCAATAGGTCTCTATCTATCCCAAATATATTTTTCTAATCTTATTGAATAGTTTGGCTGTAATATTCCGTGTCGTATACCGTGAATAACCCTGTATATATTTATGAAATGAAAATTGAACCATATTTTATTTATTCGCGTCATTACAAATAATAAATGTCCAATTTTGAAATGTTCCCTGAAAGTTACTACCGCCACTGGAAACAATTTCTTTTTTTTGTATGGCTGGAGCTTCTGTTTTATTTCTCAATACCCCTCCGCCACCCTGGAACTTTTCCAACCTCCGTGTCTTTTTAAGTTAGTCATAGTTGCTCCTGCATTAGCTAGAGCAGTAGCAGAAGTACGACGAAGGCAATGTCCCGTATAGGAAGATGGGTTTGGCAATCCTAAATACATTGAGATTTTGCTGGGAATTTTCCCAAACATATTTTTTCCAATTGGCTGAGATGTACATTTATTTTGTCGGAAGCTCAAAAAAAATCGTTCAATACCTTTAGGACGCAAAGACATATAAAGTCTTAATAAAGGCAAAGCAGAGAACTCTTTTTCATCCAAAATTGTAAATTTCTTCGATACACCAGTTTTACTTTTCGATACGTTCACTACCATAACGGAATCCCGGGCCTCTATATCCGATATCTTCATATTCAAAAGTTTCTGACTTCTGCATCCTCCAAAAACAATAATCAAAACAACCTAAAACAAAAAAAAATTAAATAAATACACACAAAAAGGAAAATAAGAAAAAAATTACCTTATGCAATACATGATTTTCATTAGGAGCGTTCTTTAGAAATCTGATAACATCATTAGGAGATAAAACCGCACACTTTTTCGGCTTATAACTCTTACTATTCGGTTTTAAAAAAGCCTCTAGTTCATTGAACTTGGTGATATCTCGTTTCTCATGTATATTCACCTTCGATTTTAGCATTGACCATTTAGTCCATAAAGAATTCGGACTATACGTTTCTGACTGCAACGTGTTGGATAATTATTTTTCAACTGTAGGCGCATGCGTTTTGTTTGGTTAGTTAGTTGCCGTTCGTTCTCCGTGTACTTAACATGTATGATCATGCTGTGTGCTCTAGGTCATTAATATAGTTACCATTGTACTTTTAAACAATAAAACATTTCGTTCCACTGAAATACTTTTCAACCACTCTGCAAAACCCTTCACAGGTTACGGGCTTCGGTCACGAGTAGTGTTGTTGAAGACGCGAAGCAGTTCCTTGTTACCAGGCAGACATCTTTTTTCATTAGTTGTGATAAGTTGTGAATTGTCGAAAAACAAAGGAAATGGTCGAAGGTGTTGCTTCTGTAGCTGTAGTGCAAAAGTTCGATGGTAAAAATTACGTGCAGTGGAGATTTCAAATTAAGCAAGCCCTTAGAGCAAAAGGAATTTTCGAAATTGCTACGGGTGACGAAATTAAGCCGACCGATGCAGCTAAATCTGAAGAAATTCTTTCGTGGAATAAAAGAGATGCGCTAGCTATGTGTGTCATAACAGCATCGATGGATTTAGCACAGATTACGCTAACAGAAAATTGCGAAACATCAAAAGAAGTATTAAATAAGTTGAATTTCATCTACATGATGAAATCTGAAGTGAGCAAAATGATGGCGCATGAGCAATTTTACAAGTACAAGATGGCGGCAAATGACTCGGTAATTCAACACATTACAAAAGTTGAAAATTGAGCACGTCAAATAAGAGAAACTGGTGAGACCATTAGTGATACCGCTGTGATCACAAGAATCTTAAGCACATTATCAACGAAATAATAATCTCACAAGTCGCTTGATTGATGAAGAATTGAATTTGACAGCAACTGAAGAAACGGACAACGCCTTGGTTGCATCTAGTACGAAAACAAGTAAAAATAAGAAAAAGGGATTTCCAGTTACTTGTTATAACTGCCGGAAGAGAGGTCATTTATCTCGAGACTGTCGCGCCCCTCGAAAAAATGCGTCGAGTGGAAGTTCGAGTACATCTAACTGTGATTACTCAGCTTTTAACACAGAAGACGAAGTAATCGTTGTTGACGGGATATCGCAAAATGACGTAACATGGACACTTGATAGCGGTGCATTGCATCAAATGTTACCGCATAAACAGTTTTTCTCAAATTTTAAAGAAGTGCAAGAATGGCCAGTAAAACTTGGAAATAACTTAGAATTGCCAGTTAAAGGAATCGGGAATATAAATATCGAATGTTTAATAAACGGAAAGTGGTTCAAAAGTGTTATCACCAGCGTATGGTATGTGCCCGGACTCAGAAAAAATTTGTTTTCTGAAGGTCCAGTGACACGAAAAGGCATGCGAGTGGTCAAAGAAGACGACAAAGCCTACATTTATGATAGTGATGTACTAAAAACGTGTGCTGTTCGCGAATCAAACAATTTATACAAACTTTCATTTCGTACGAAAACTGCTGAGCAAGAAATTAATTCGACGGAATGTGATAGTGTGAAAACGTGGCATGAACGATTAGGTCATGTAAACACAAAAACGATACGTGATATGGCTCGAAAAGACATAATTAAATGTCAAAAAGGAAGTGAACATTTTGTGTGCGAAGGCTGCCAGAACGGAAAACAACACAAATTACCTTTTAAGAGGAACGAACCAAAGAATTTGCAACCAGGTGAACTTATACATAGTGACTTATGTGGTCCCATGCAAACGGCTTCAGTAAGTGGTTGTCGATATTACGTACTCTTTTAAGGACGATCGTGTACAGGCTTTAGAACAGTTTATTTCGTTAAAAATAAAGCTGATACCCTTGATTGCTTTTTGCAGTTTGTGCAGTTGTGCAAAAATAAATTTGATTACGACATAAAGTCGTTACGTGTTGATAATGGCACAGAATACACAAACAACCAGTTCAGACGATTTTTAATGGAAAAGGAATACAACTCGAAACCAGTGCACCGTACACCCCACAACAAAATGGGAAAGCAGAACGAGAAAATAGAACAATCGTGGAAAGTGCTCGATCCATGTTGTATACCGAGGACCTTCCCTGTATTTATGGGCAGACGCTGTCAACACAGCTGTCTATATCCTAAATAGAACAATTGCATTGGATGAAGGTCAAACACCTTACGAGAAGTGATATAATAAAAAGCCAGAGTTAAATCATATCAAAATATTTGGGAGTGAAGCATTCATGCACATTCCAGATAGCCTATGTCAGAAATTTAATGTGTTAGTAATTAATACTGCTTGTTTGCTGATTTTTTTTGTTGTTTTGTTTTGTACGCGTATTTTATATTTTCATTTTGTTTAAATTGCTTAACAGTTTAGAATACGAGGGAGTGTTGGATAATTGTTTTTAAACTGTAGGCGCATGCGTTATGTTTGGTTAGTTAGTTAGCGTTCGTTCTCCGTGTACTTAACATGTATGACCGTGCTGTGTGCTCTAGATCATTAATATAGTTACCATTGTACTTTTAAACAATAAAACATTTCCTTACACTGAAATACTTTTCAACCACTCTGCAAAACACTTCACACAACGAATAAACACATTTACTACCAAATCTACCAAAAAACATAGAATATTCCTTACCAATTCTTGAAAAACATGCCAGTAATATAGTTTCAGTGGAATCTATTGACATAACATTATTCCGTGTCAGCCACTCCAGATATATCTTGTATTCTTTTTGGTATACGGCTTCACTTTTCCATGGAATTAATGCTCTAATATATTTGGGGCAGAAAACACGTTTTTAACGCAAACGCAGCTTGATTAAGTTCTGTTTATAAACAAGTAACATAGCAACAACAAAACTCTTATAATCAATGGTACCTGATTCAATATACTGGGAAGGTAATAAATTGGTACATTTTTTCTGTTTTAAAAGTGAACAATATTTTATTGAAATCGGTCAGAAATAAAATTATATATGTACCACAGGAATTAATGAGCCTTAATAACCTCAGGCAATTGCGGTCCCTCGGGCCGGAGGCCCTTGAGACGTAAACTTTGCCATCGGTAATTAAGGCCCTTATAATTCCCTTAATACATAAATAACTATTATATGTACATTTAGGAACTGCCTGTTTCTATATATAGTTAAAGTCTTCAGAGCAGCGTAAGAACCTTTGCAATAATAGTTGAACGTAGTTATCAAAATATTAACGATCATCAAAAAGCACTCCTAAGTTTTTATATGAATGGACAAATTCAATACTGTTGTTGTTCATAAGTATAGGAGGAAGATTAATTTTATCGCAAAGATGGTTTGGTGAAAAAGAATAGCTTTAGATTTATTAGGATCGTCGGCATAAAAATGAACATTGGAAGATTTTATACACGAAGAAAGATTGGCAGTATAAAGAGAATATAAAGTAGGACCGAGAATACTACCCTGCGTTACGCCTGACGAGACTTCAAGAGGTGTAGAGAGCTTATTATCTAATGTCACTCTCTGAGTTCTATTAGAGAGATATGAAGCCATAAATGAAACAGCACTATCACTGAAACCATTATATCGTAAAATTGATAGGAGTATTTCATGATTCAGTGAATCGAAGGCTTTCGAGTAATCTAGCAATACCAAAACTGTAATGAAACCTTTATCTAAACCTGCAACAATGTCATCAGTAATGTGTAAAAGTGCTGTTTCACAACTGTGGCATGAGCGAAATCCGGACTGAGAAATAGGGTATCATTCCTCCCTTGCATGATATATTTTACTAAACGTGAAGAACCGCCAGAAACTAACCTCATATTCTGCCAATTATTTCTATCTTAAATAATAGCTAAATCTCATAGATTTCATAAAATAATCTGAACTGGTTGTTGATAAAATGTTTACACTTACCTTGTATAAACGTTCAATAATTTTAAGAAAAACAAGCAAATTTGAATGTGTGTCATACCTCCGTGGTATCAACCCTCTCTAAGTCTCTCCTACATTAGGCGTAAACCTGTTAATTGATGTGTGTGGATGTAGAGTCTATTGAAGCCCATAGTGTTGAAGACTAGCGGACCATTTGTTTTTTTTATTTCATGGCTTGAATCTCATGTTAGTACATTCCCCTTCCTCTCAAAAACAAGCTAAAAAACTTCGTCTTGAGATACAGTTCGACCACAGACGATAGGATATGCTCTATTTCTATTCTGTGGCTATTATTTTTTGTCTGCGAATGTTTTTGCATACGAGGTTAAATATATTCGGAAGATAAGCAAGATGTTCGCAAGTCTACACAAAAATCGAACCATTTGTAAACTTGTATCAAGTTCCAAATTGGTGTAGGTATATAGTCAACTTATCCAAAGGTCCTTATGGTCTCTAAAGCTTTGCAAAGTTTACCCTTATTGTACATGATTATGTACATAAGCGACGAACGAATTTATTAATATGATTATGTACATTTATACATTTATAAATTATGTTTTAAAAATTGTTAAGATTTCTTAGTTTTTTATCTATAGGTTATAGTATTTGCCGAGTAAGACGAAATTTGTAGAAATAAACAAATTACTTCGCTTGTAGTACATTCCATAAACATTCGAGGCGATATATTTTCGTATAAATTTCTAAGCTAAAAACAAAAGCATTCCGTTAAAAAAAAATTTATATAGAGTTTTACAAAATTACTCTGATTTATAACTTTATCGCTATCAATCATGTAATTGCATATTAATGTATTTATTAGTCGTATATTAATTAATACTCAATAATTAAAACACTTTAATATGTGAAGCGAATGAATAGTATGAAACACTGTTACAAAATTGATGGTTTGAATTGTTTTTTTGTAGTAACAAATGAAGTTAGTTGCAACAAGCGTAGTGGTTTGTATATCATAGTTGTATTCTTTCAAACTGAATCAGTTTAGATTTAGATCAGTTCACTTGAGTTCAGTTGGTTCTCATTCACTTAGAGACAGAGTGGAGGTAAATGAATTCGTTTGAAAGAATGTGCTAGTTCAGTTCAGATCGATCGGATCAGTTAGATCAGTTTTAAAGAATACGCCTCATAATGATAACTGCCCTAGAGAACAATTGTGGAGAACAATAACTGTAGCATAACTTTAAAATTCTAAAATGTCCTTCCTACCTCCACAAAGAAGAGGTCCTAAAAGACCATATTTATTTAAGAAATTTAATTTTGACAATGATGTATTTAAACGGAATTTGTTTGCAAAAATTATTAAATCATTTTTAGGTAAAAATATTCAAAACCAAATATGTTTGTTCTTTTAACCCGTCCATTCATAAATATTCGTAATAATTAATGCTAGTATAAAAGCTGCTATTATAGGTAATTATTTTTATTGTAACAATGCGTTTATTTACATTAAAATTAATACATTAAATTAATCTCGACTTTATTTCACTTTTGATGCAAATTACAAATAAGCGTAAAAGATTCATAGGGAAGGAACTCTTCAAAGGCGTCATCACAAGCACCTGCGCGAACTGCAGCAAAATTGACTCCTCGGTATATCATACCTAAAATTATTATACCATTATTATAAATGCTTTTAATACAAATATGGAAATAAAAAACATGCTCTTATACCAAGCACAAGTATTACCTAAACAACTAATAGTATATTTTGTATTTATTTAATTAAATTGTTTAGAGAATTTACTTTGTTTTTGGTTTTTGATAAAACTTTAGAATTTTAATTGTTTATACAGGGTGTTTCCTAAGTAATCTAAAATATTATATGGGGCGCTTCGTCACTCAATTTTAAGACGACGAAAGTTCATATAAACATGTGTGATAAGTCTTGTCGTTAATGAGATACAGGGTGTTTTATTATTTTATTAAAAGCAACAACATGTGTTAAACATAAAGGAAAAATAGTATATTTCAGAGCATGTGTTCATACGTCTAGCTTCTAAGGCATTACCATTCGCTAATCCATACAAAAAGTGCATATTAGCCATTTCGGCATTAGTAAACACAGGCATCGTTGTTAACTTAACATTTATTTATTGTAAACAATTTAACACCCTGTATCTCATTAACGACAAGACTTATCACACATGTTTATATGAACTTTTCGTCTTAAAATTGAGTAACGAAACGCCCTATATAATATTTTAGATTACTTAGGAAACACCCTGTATATTATTCAACTCGCATCACAACACTTGCATCAATTTGGGATTAGCATAAACTTTTTCTTGGGTACTATAAAAAGTATGTCAAAATACAAAGAAATTAAACTCTTTAGGCTTAGATTAATTTTTATCGGGAAGGGTTCTTTTCCTGTCTTTCCGAACACTGTAATTGCCCTAAAATTGCTAAGCTGTCTAGTACAAGTTTCATAATAGTCTCAATCAAAACGTCTTGTTTGTTAGATATTATAGATATTATTTCTAGATTGGAATATATGCATAAACATAAATTATTCTTTGACTAATTTTTTTGAAGATTTGATGGAGCGTTATAAGGGGGAAGTGGCAAGAATTTATATAGTATTCTTACAAAAATGGAAAAAAAGTTTTATGATAAACTAGCTGGCCCGACAGACGTTGTCCTGTCTTCTCGATGAGTTTGACGGGATTTGAAGATGTTATTGGGTGTTAAATTTATATTTAAGAAAATTATACTTCATTGTTTAGTCATAAACGTAAAAGGAAACCATAGTATCACATAAAAGTATATAATGTGCTCAGAATTAAATATTTTTTTTAAATATTCAAAACACCGTCTTTTAAATCATTCTTTAAAGACGTTTTACGCTTGATTCAGTGGTCATCTCAGCTTTCATTTGTTTTTATTGGAATTAAAAGCGAGTGTTAATCAAAGTATGACATCGGAAGGGTTGTTCAAACAAACTGCCGTCTATACATATCTTTATTGTGATAGACTTTATTAAGAATGCGAACGATTAAATTCCGCGGAGATAAAAGGTGTAAAAGCTACAACGTAAGTGTACCATTGTAATACATATTCACATTAGGTATAGACACCTGTTATTTCAAAATGAATTTGTGCTTCATATAATTAATACAGGGCGCCATTAAGTTAAATTGGCAATGAAGGATATATTCATACACTCAAAACAACAATATTGGTAGTAAGCTACTTGTATAATGTATTTTTATTAACTTACAGTTTTTCTTTAACTTACAGTGTTTTTTATACATTATTTACACCCGACACGACATAAAAACACTTTCACCTGTATAACACTAAGTACTAACGTAAAACACCACTAATTTACTATTTTATGTTATTATAATACAAGGAATGACGTCACGATACAGACGACTTTCATTGAACTGTTTCGACGCCAATTCAGCGATTAAATTAAATACACACTTTAAAATAGTACACAGCAATTTAAAAAAAATTTAGAACTGACGAACGTCTTTTATGTGTATTATGGGCTTCCATTTTACACATTTTATAAAAAGTTGGAAAATACCGAAAACAACTCTGATCGACCTGTCTTGCTGAATCGTCCATAAAATAAATTTGCAAATACTTGTAGTCGACTATCAGCCGTTAGCAATACGGAACCAGTTTGATGATATACAGGGTGGCCCATTAGTGCGAGGAAGATGGATATCTCGGAAAATATTATGGTTAGAAAAAAACTTTTGCAATGAAAGTTGTGCAAATCAATGAGATACACATTTTAAATTATTTTTGTTTATACAGAGTGTTCCATAAAAGTGCGACATACTAAAGTTATGTTTTTTTAAATGGAACTACCCATTTTTTATTATAAATTTAGATTCTTTGGGAAATTCTAATGTGACTTTATGCATTATACATAGTGTCTAAAATAGAGGGCTTTCGCATTATTTTACTTTTTCCGTAAAAATTAACTTTCGAAACAATTAAATAACTCAGTTACCCTGGAATATATTCAACTACAATTTCGCAGCTTTAATATGCATTACATGTGCTAACTACAGCTGGTTGTTCACCTTTCCAACCTCGCTTGGTTTTGAGAAATCAGTTATTTAAATTGAACTTTCTAATTTCATGGATAACTTGATTTTTCAAATGGCACCACCTAATTTTTATGTGCCGTTGAACGTAGAATCTCATAAGTTTCTAATGATAAAATTGTAGGTATCTAACTCTTACTCAAAAATCGTAAAAATTCGTAAGAGTTAGATACCTACAACCTTATCATTAGAATGCTTATGAAATTTCACGTTTAAAGGCACATAAAAAATTAGGTGGTGCCATTTGAAAAATCAAGTTATCCATAAATTTAAGAAGTTCAATTTAAATAATTGATTACTCAAAAATTAGCAAGGTTAGAAAGGTGAACAACTAGCTTTAGTTAGCACATGTAATGCATATTAAAGCTACGAAATCGCAGTTAGATAAATTTCAGGATAACTGAGTTATTTAATTTTTTCGAAACATCAATTTTTCCGAAAAAAGTGAAATAATGCAAAAACTCTCCATTTTAAACACTCTGTATAACGTATAAACTCACATTAGAATTTTCCACAACATCCAAATTTGCAATAAAAAATGGGTGGTTCCATTTAAAAAACATAACTTTGGTATGTCGCACTTTTATGGAACACCCGGTATAACCGAAAATAATTTTAAAATGTGCAGCTTATTGATTTGCACAAGTTTCAATGCAAAAGTTTTTTTCTAACTTTAATATTTTCCGAGATATCCACCTTCCTCGCACTAATGGGCCACCCTGTATGTAACCATGCATAAATCCGTAATAATATATTTTGGTTAATGTTATAGCAAATTCTTTGTACATTTTTAAAGTTTCAAGCAACTTACACAATGACTCCGTTACTATCTTTTAATGTTAAAAGATTGTACACTCATGAAATTTAAAACTTGGACACCACAATGTCTATAAACAAAAGTTTGCACATTGTGAAGCGGGCTTAAGGGTATCATTTACAATTCTAAGAGCAGGTAGTCTCAGCAGGGGTTATCTTATAGAAGGACTGTAGAATGAATCATTACACTAAGCACGTTTTAGAAAATAGGTAATTTACGTTGCTTACTTAATTTTTTCCTTTAAAGAATATATTTGAAGGTATCGCTAATTAAACACCATAGCTCGATTAATTATCGAATCAAAATTTTGTTTAGGAAATGTTTACAAAATAAAATTAGAAATAATTTTGATTTAAAAAACGTCTACAAGCAATAACTTTTAAATTAAATCAAAAAACTAAACATGGTTATTTGGGTTGACTGATTATTACTTATTTTTAAATAAATCTAACCTACTAATTATTGTAAGTTATTAAAAAAAATCATTAAACTCTCTATTCATAATATTTAGTCCTTACAAAATGTATATTTTATGACGTTTCATTTTTTTCTGTAGTTAATATAAAAGTGAAAATAAAAACTAAGGCAATTCTTATTGTCAACGTATATATTTAGTTTTTGACAAGAATTTATTACATAATTATAATTAAGATACCAAGTTATAGTTTAAAATTAAATGAAAACGTTTTTTTTTAAATAAAGGTATTACTATATAAATAAATATAAGAAATCAATAATGGGTGTGACCTCCATTATTATTGATACATTCTTGGAGGCGTCTGCTCATTGACGCTATCAAGGTATCAATATAATTAATATTAATCGTTTCCCATGCGGTATCAATGGCTGCAATTAGTGCATTACGGTTTACTGGTATAAAATTTGGCCCTTGTTGTCTTCGGATAACAGCAAGTATTCGAGCCCAAACATTTTCGATAATGTTAAAATCTGGGCTTTTTGCTGGCCAGGGTAACAGCTCCAAGTTATTTTCTTGTATCCAATTGCGCACAACCTGCGAAGTATAGGGTCATCATATCCCGATAGTTAATTATCGAATGTTTCAAGAAAATATGTGTAAATAGTAAATGGAATCTACTAACGTAACGTTAAGTCGTTAATTATAGTTACATAACTCTCCTTTCATAAGATATAGTTCATATTAATATGCTTATTGTAAAGCTTCGTACACACCTGAACAACAAACCGAGGAACAAACAGAACAACGAACCGAACGGCAATCGGAACATTAATTTGGACGGTGCTACGTACGAATTTTAGAACAGATTCGCAAGTCCTGATTGTTCCACGAACGGTTTGCGGCGTTCCCGCAACTTGTCGGTTTGCGTTTGCAGGTTTGGACGAATCTAAACAAAACGGCGAACAAACTTATGCGGGAGAATTAAATTATTTATTTTTTGTCCTCCCTTTTGTGGGTTTGTTGTGTTTTAGGTAATATTATGGAGTTGACAGAAGAAAAATGTTTTAAATTAATCAGTGTTTAATAATGCAAGAAAAAATGATGTCCCTATTAGCATCATTTGGGCGGAAATTTCCAAAATAAAAAAAAAGCGAAGTAAATTATAATTTTTTACTCTTCTTTGTGCGTAAAAATTTGGTTGGCACTATCTTCTTGTTTTCCGCAATTTTTCTTCTCAATAATAAATATATATGAACTGAAAACTACTGAAAATAATTATGGAACAGCACAAACGTTCCGTTTGTTGTTCGGATTGTGGAAATCATAAAGATCGTTTGTCGTTCTGTTTGACTTTCGGTTCGTTGTTATGTTTGTTGCTCGGTTTGTTGTTCAGGTGTGTACGAAGCTTTACAACTTAAGCAACAATTTTTTGGCGAATAAAGATTAGTTTGTGATGTAATATTAGAAACACAAATTTATATCATATCAAATTTATGACAACTTAAAACCAAGAACGTGTATGTTATTGCTAAGAAATTATTAAGGAAAAAGCGCAATTGCAGTGTAAATATTTATAATTAGATATTTTCGAAAGTTTATAAGTCCTCTATTGTAATCTTAATACTTAAAAGAAAATCCTGTCCATTAGCATTATAAGGAAATGGCTTTTACTTTATGAATAAGTTTCAATAACAATAGAATATCCTTGCTTGTTTAATTTACTTCCTTTGAGTCATATTGCTCTAAGGGTTGTTACATTGGTCATTAGAAGTATGTAATAAATAAACAATTACCTACTGTTTGAGAATGGGTAGTGTGAACCAATAAATAAAGTAAGAAATGTAAATTCCATTTTAGTTTAAAATTTCAAATGTTGTGAAAATGCCACCTCATCTCGGTGCTGATTTGAAAGCGCGGATTGTTTCGGAATTAGCGGCGGGCCGTAGCGTGCGTGTAATTTCACGTATGTTAGATTTACCATAAAGCACCGTAGGGCATTACCGAGTAAAATGGAATCTTGAACACACTTTGGAAGAGCCATCGGAAGTGGTAGACCTAAAGAATCTACACGTGCTCAAGATCTCGAGTTGTTTCATTACGTAACAGAACAACCATTTGCTACATACTCCAGGGCTATAGCAGATACACATTTTCCCGAATGCCGTATAACTGCACAAAAAAGATTAAAGTAGATGGGAATAAAGAAGTATAATGTATAGCGCGCGGGGTCCAGGAGTTTGGTGGGCTATCGATGGACGTCTTGATTCTGCTGCGTATTTAAATATTTTGGAAACTATTATGAAACCTTCAGTCGAAGTGTTTTATCCAGACGATTATATTTTCCAACAAGTAAGTATTCTTATTTCACTATACTTTCTCCAAAAAATAGTTCGGGATCTGTTGAATTAACATTTTCATAATGTATTTTTGTTGTTAAAGGACAACGCCCCTATTTATACTTCGCGGGTTGTGCGCAATTGGATACGAGAAAATAACTTGGAGCTGTTACCCTGGCCAGCAAAAAGCCCAGATTTTAACATTATCGAAAATGTTTGGGCTCGAATACTTGCTGTTATCCGAAGACAACAAGGGCCAAATTTTATACCAGTAAACCGTAATGCACTAATTGCAGCCATTGATACCGCATGGGAAACGATTAATATTAATTATATTGATACCTTGATAGCGTCAATGAGCAGACGCCTCCAAGAATGTATCAATAATAATGGAGGTCACACCCATTATTGATTTCTTATATTTATTTATATAGTAATACCTTTATAAAAAAAAAGTTTTCATTTAATTTTAAACTATAACTTGGTATCTTAATTATAATTATGTAATAAATTCTTGTCAAAAAACTAAATATATACGTTGACAATAAGAATTGCCTTAGTTTTTATTTTCACTTTTTATATTAACTACAGAAAAAAATGAAACGTCATAAAATATACATTTTGTAAGGACTAAATATTATGAATAGAGAGTTTAATGATTTTTTTTAATAATAATAAGTAATAATCAGTCAACCCAAATAACCATGTTTAGTTTTTTGATTTAATTTAAAAATTATTGCTTGTAGACGTTTTTAAATCAAAATTATTTCTAATTTTATTTTGTAAACATTTCCTAAACAAAGATTTAATGATTTTTTTAATAATAATAAGTAATAATCAGTCAACCCAAATAACCATGTTTAGTTTTTTGATTTAATTTAAAAATTTTGCTTGTAGACGTTTTTAAATCAAAATTATTTCTAATTTTATTTTGTAAACATTTCCTAAACAAAATTTTGATTCGATAATTAAACGAGCTATGGTGTTTAGTTAGTGATACCTTCAAATATATCTTTAAAGAAAAAAATTAAGTAAGCAACGTAAATTACCTATTTTCTAAAACGTGTTTAGTGTAATGATTCATTCTACAGTCCTTCTATAAGATAACCCCTGCTGAGACTACCTGCTGTTAGAATTGTAAATGATACCCTTAAGCCCGCTTCAAAATGTGCAAACTTTTGTTTACAGAAATTGTGGTGTCCAAGTTTTAAATTTCATGGGTGTACATCAACAAAAAACATATTTTTTTAAAATGAATAATAAATGAGTTATTAGTAATCTAGACCAACAAAAGTACTACGTATATTGTAAGAAAAAAAAGTATGAATTTGAATCAGCTTAATTATTTAACTTTTAATATTAAAATATCACCAACTTTGTTCCGCTTCACAGTCAAAACCAAATCTAGTACAGACTTGGTGTTTTCCCATATGATTAAGTAACACATTCTCAAGAATGTGTAGGTTTTCTTTTTTATTTAATCTTACCTTACATGTATTGCCTGACCATACTAATATGTATATGTTTGAAAAGGAAGTTGGTAGGAACGAAAATTTTATAAGGAACTCTAATGCACATTTTTCAGTTTGGAATAAGTCACATTTATTTTTACTAAATTCAGGGTTAACTGAATATAACTGGTAGAAGTTATTGTGACTTTATTACCTATTGCGATAATGATTTTCATGTGGAAAGAATATTTAAAGATGAAAACCTTTGGAACAAAGAGATGTTGCCAAAACAGGAACAATTTTACAAAAACTGTCTTCTCCCAGAAATTAAAAATAGGCAAATTGCACGAGGAATGCAGGCAAGAGATCCTAATTATATTATAGAAGCGCAGTTAAAAAAAAATAATAAACGAAACTAAATTATTTGTAGTTAATACTAACCATTGCGAAAAATAAAACATGATTCATCTCACCTCAGATAAATGGTAAAAGGAAAGCACCTAATGTTCGTGGAAAATTTAATTGACATATTAGTCAACTTTCACAAAAACAATTGATAATTCCAAAACTAAACATTTTTATGCACAACCATTTCACATTTAAAAAACGGTTTTTGCAAAATTTATGGTATGCAACAATAAACAATAAAATAATTGGGTCGGTTTTTTGACAGAAATTTAAATCGGGAAAAGTATTTAAATTTGCGGAATGATGTTGATGACAGGTGTTCAATACTATTGTTAAGATTAAGCTAAGTTAGTCCGGCGCCTTCACTTAAAAGCTTCTAGGAAGAGTGTTATTGTTTCCTTTACTGGAAGTGTGAGTAAGCATTAGTTTTTCCTTTGTTGTGTGTAGATGATTTTGTGTAAATATGCTTTTGTGTAATGTATCAGTAGATGACAAACCTTTAAGCAGTAAACATCGTTTTCGTAAACATACAGCATTTTATTTCACGATAAGAGAAAACACTAAGAAAAGGAGTTTTAATTCTTTTCAACCGCGGTTAATTTAAATTATATTTAATTTGCCGTAAAACATTGGTCCTTCGAACCGAATATTAACAGTGCGTCCACAAATATATAAAAAAAAATAACGTGTTTACATTCGTGCTTAAGAAAAAAAAAATCCGTCTACTCAAGAATCCTTCGCTCATCCGTCGTAGTACTAGCAATTCAAGCAAACGGAAGTAGCAACATCATTCAACGGTTAAGGTAGGCCAGCAACTTTCCATATTCTAATCCTGCATGCTTCACGTTTATTTTTTAATTGCGTATACATTTCGATAATTTTGTGACAAGCATTTGGGATTATTACTATCAATTAATTATCATTTTAATCGAACGCGCAAAATGACCAGTAACGAAAGTAACGATAAATTAACAAGCTTAATTAGAGAGCGCGGTCACATTAAAGCCAACCTAACAAGATTTAAAAATTATGCTCAAGCAATTAACTCAAACAGTAGTAAAATTCAAGCGAAATTTCGCCTTAAAAATTTGAGAGCATTTGGGATGAATTTAAAATAATTCAAAATCAAATTGAAGACTGTGATCAATCAGATAAACAAATCAATGAACGCGAGTGTTTTGAAAATCAATTTTTCGAATTGTGCGAATTAGTAGAAAACTTTATTACTGACACTTCAGATACCGCTAGCAATTTAAGTTCTGCAAAATCATGCGAAAATATTAACCAAAATCAAATTCAGGTTAAATTACCAGAAATCTCTATACCGCAATTTGCGGGAAGTTATACAAAATGGACTTCCTTCTTTCAAAATTTTAACTCGTTGATTCATAAAAATAACACATTAACAAATATTCAAAAATTCCACTATTTAAAGTCATCCGTAAAGGACGAAGCAGCCTTACTAATTGAAACGCTAGAAATTACTGAAGATAATTACTTAATCGCTCTTCAATCATTAAAAGATAGATTTGACAATAAACGCTTAATCATCAAAACTCACATAAAAAACTTGCTCAATCTATCAAATGTAGCCAAAAATTCGGCCAATTCATTAAGAAATTTAATTAATACGGTTACCTTAAATTTAGAAGCACTGAAAATTTCGAACAAGCAGTAGAGCAATGGGATTTACTTCTAATTGAAATAATCACATCTAAATTAGATTTTTCAACCGTACGTGAATGGGAAATGTTCAAAATAAAGGAGTATACCCAACTTATAAAGAATTATACGACTTTCTATCAAATAAATGCAAGACGTTAGAAGCGTTAGAACAAAACACTCACGAATCTCATTATCTTAATACTAAATCTACAAAAAATACCCAAAAACAAACGAGTCATGTGGCAATAAATAATCCAATTTGTAAATTTTGCAAACAAGGCCACTACTTAAATACTTGCGAAACGCTATTAAAACTATCACCAGAAAATAGAATGATAGAAATTAAAAATTTAAGATTATGTTCTAACTGCCTACGAGGAGGACACGGTAGTAGTAATTGCCAATCAAGGTTCAATTGTCAATATTGTCATAAAAGACATCACTCTATATTGCATAGGCCAATTATCGATAAAACTATTTCATCAGAAATTCCTGCTTCAAAATTTGAAGCATTGTCACCCCCTCAACCAAACATTATTGACGCATCAAACACGGTAGCATCTACCAGTAATCATTGCAAGGTTAGCGCTTATTCACAAATATTGCTCTCTACAGCAAAGGTACAAGTAGGCGACAAAAATGGCAGTTACATCACTTTACGGTGCCTGCTTGATCAAGGGAGTCAATCCAATCTCATTACCCAACGCGCTTGCGATTTGCTTCAATTAAAAATAAATAATATTAATATTCCCATTAGTGGAATCAACAACGTCGTAACAAACATATCAAAATCGGTTAACATTACGCTAAAATCTCTATACAACTCATTTACTGTTTCTCTGACGTGTTTAATCCTACCAGAAATCACTGCTAATTTGCCATTAATCTCTTTCAACAAAGCCAACATAAACATTCCAAACGGCATCAAATTGGCGGACAATGATTTCAATAAAACTTCTCCGATTGACTTATTAGTCGGATCGGAAATCTTCTGGCACCTGTTGTGTGTCGGACAAATAAATAACGGTATTAACCAACCAATCTTCCAAAAAACTCATTTAGGTTGGATTGCTGCGGGAAAAATACAAACTCGACCATTTACATCCAAAGTAACATGCAACTTATCATTAAACGGGATTGACGCAGAGTTGCGCAAATTATGGGAAATAAATGAATTTGAAGATGAACAAATACCCGCGGTACATAGCAATCAATCTGAATGCGAAAAAATCTATGCTAACACATTTTCACGCGATAAAACTGGTAGATATATAGTTAAGCTTCCATTTAAGGAAAATATTTCAAAATTAGGCGAGTCCAAAACTCAAGCATTGCAGCGTTTATATGCAATAGAAAGAAAATTCAAAACAAACTTAAACTTAAGAAATTCTTATGTAAGCTTTATGAAGGAATATTTACAATTAGGTCATATGCAGCCGGTTCTTGGAAACAAAAATCATCTTGACGAAAGGAATATATTTTATTTACCGCACCATGCTGTTTTTAAAGAATCGAGCATTACCACGAAAATAAGGGTTGTATTTGACGGGTCGGCTAAGTCGTCGTCCGGTGTCAGTCTCAACGACACTTTACTTGCCGGTCCAACTATTCAACAAGACCTCTTTTCTATTCTTCTCAGATTCAGAACCCATAAATACGCAATAACCGCTGACATAAGTAAAATGTATCGACAAATCTTAATTGCAGACGAAGATCGCAATTATCAAGGAATATTATGGAGAGAATCGTCATCTCAACCTGTACAATCTTACGTGCTTAATACAGTCACATACGGTATTACGTCTTCTGCGTTTCTTGCAATCAGAACTCTTTTCAATTAGCTCACGACGAAAAATCAAACTTTCCGCAGGCTCACCCTGTCATTTTATCAGATTTTTACGTCGACGATTTATTGTCCGGGAGAAACAACTTAAATGAAGCTTTAGAATTAAAAACACAACTAACCAATGCTTTGTCTAAGGGCGGTTTTGAATTAACAAAATGGAGATCAAATCATCCAAAATTAATGGCAAATAGCACTGCCAACAATCAAATTGTTACCGTAGATTTAGATAAACAAGGAGATACGAAAATACTAGGGCTTTCTTGGAATTATCAAACGGATAAAATAAATTATTTGTATAACAATCACAATTTTAAACAAATAAAGACAACAAAGAGATCAATTCTTTCAGTGATTGCGCGTTTATTCGATCCTTTGGGACTGATTGGTCCAGTTTTAGTTTCCGCAAAAATTGTGTTGCAAAAATTATGGTTACTCAACTTAAAATGGGACGAATCCGTTCCTGTAGATGTTGACACCAAATTCAAGGAATTTCTGCATGAACTCCCATCATTAAACAACTTACAAATTAATCGCGAAATCATCAAAAACTATAACTCAATTCGGTATGAATTGCACGCATTTTGCGATGCATCTCAAGCGGCTTATGGTACTTGCATTTACCTGCGAAGTACTAACGATAATAAAAATTATCACATCAATTTAATATGCGCAAAAAGTAAAGTAGCTCCAATCAAAGTCATATCTATTCCTAGATTAGAATTATGTAGTGCCTTATTATTAGCCAAACTGATTAAACGGGTTAGGGAATCATTGAATATTGTTATTGACAAGCAATACTGTTGGTCGGACTCAACGGTCGTGTTAGCTTGGATTAATTCACAACCTATAAACTTAAAAACATTTGTCGCTAATCGAATTTCCAAAATTCATTCCCTTACTAACCCATTAGATTGGTATCATATTGACGGTAAATCAAACCCCGCTGATCTTATATCAAGAGGAACTAATCCGGTATATTTAATAAATTCGAAATTGTGGTGGAATGGTCCCGATTTCTTAAAAGCTGAAAATTTCCTACGCAAACTGCTAACTACAGCGATTACAATCAAATACCAGAATTGAAATCGGTCGTAACACTTACGACAAAAATAAACGTTTTACCAATTCTCATAAATATTTCTAATTTTCTAAAATTACAACGCATTATTGCATTCTGTTTGCGTTTCATAAACAATTCTAAGGTCAAAAACGATAAGTACCACGGCAAATTACGCTGCTCGAAATGCAAGGAGCAACAATTACAATAATATGGATGGTACAACAAGTTGAATTTCAAAACGACATCATTTCTTTAAAAACACACAATCAAGTAGACAATAATAGCAAACTATTATCATTAAACCCGTTCATTGACGATTTAGGTTTAATACGAGTAGGTGGACGTTTGAGAAATGCTCCTGTTCAGTATGACGTAAAACACCCTTTATTGCTCCCTGCAAACAATCATATTACAAACTTAATAATTAAAGCAGAGCACGAAAGGTTACTACACGCGGGACAAACTCTTACATTATCTTCATTGCGTCAAACCTACTGGCCACTAAACGGAAAAGGTACGGTTCGAAATATAATTCATAAATGTGTCAAGTGCTTTAGGGCAAGACCCAAAGGTATTACCCCATTGATGGGTGATTTGCCTCATTTTCGAGTCCAACAAACTAGACCTTTCTTGAATTGCGGAATAGATTTTGCTGGACCAATTAACTTAAAACAACCTAGAGGTAGAAACTATAGCACGATTAAATCTTACATAGCATTATTTGTTTGTCTGTCAACTAAGGCAGTCCATTTAGAATTAGTAAGTAATCTTAGTTCCGAATGCTTCTTAAATTGTTTAAAGCGAATGATCGCACGGAGAGGTAATATTGCCAACATTTACTCAGATAACGCTACTAATTTCATCGGTGCTGATAATGAGTTACAAAAAATGCAAAAATCAATTAGTGATGGTTTAAATGACACCGAGTTGACTAATTACATAACGAAACAAAGCATAACTTGGCATTACATTCCTCCCAGATCCCCACACTTTGGTGGAATTTGGGAGGCGGGAATCAAATCTGTCAAATATCACTTACATCGCATTACAACCAATGCTTTACTAAATTATGAAGAAATGTATACGTTATTAACACGCATAGAAGCAGTCCTTAACTCCCGACCACTAATATCTCTTTCCGACGATCCAAATGATTTACAAATTCTTACACCCGGCCACTTCTTAATCGGCGAACCCTTAACGGCGCCCATTGAACACGAATTGCTAGACGTCCAAATTAATCGACTATCTCGATGGCAACACGTTGAGCATTTACGTCAACATTTCTGGAAACGCTGGTCCCAAGAATATTTAACCACCCTGCAACAACGTCAAAAATGGAAAACAAACGCAAAATTTAATATCAAGGAAGGGCAAATGGTATTAATCCGAGAAGAAAACCAACCTCCTTTGAAATGGTGCCTAGGTAGAATCGTTCAACTGCATCTCGGCAAGGATGACATTGCTCGTGTCGCAAGTGTCAAAACCGAAAGTGGTGTAATCAAACGTCCAATTATTAAATTGGCGTTACTACCAAACAACATTTAAGTATCTCAAAACACATTGTGCATAGAGTTATATTCTTAGTTTTAGTATTTACTATGTTATGTAATCATCCTCTAATTTCTCTAGATGCAACTTATTTGAATTTTATTACTATTGTATACTTTTATAAAACGTTTTCCGGAACCTTTTATAGGCGGCGGTTTATGTTCAATACTATTGTTAAGATTAAGCTAAGTTAGTCCGGCGCCTTCACTTAAAAGCTTCTAGGAAGAGTGTTATTGTTTCCTTTACTGGAAGTGTGAGTAAGCATTAGTTTTTCCTTTGTTGTGTGTAGATGATTTTGTGTAAATATGCTTTTGTGTAATGTATCAGTAGATGACAAACCTTTAAGCAGTAAACATCGTTTTTCGTAAACATACAGCATTTTATTTCACGATAAGAGAAAACACTAAGAAAAGGAGTTTTAATTCTTTTCAACCGCGGTTAATTTAAATTATATTTAATTTGCCGCAAAACAACAGGTCTTTGGAAACTTGAAACAAAATGCAATCATTTGTGCAAGATGGATTCCCATTCCCACAATGAAAGAAGGGTTCAGCAGTATACCTAAATTTGTTATGTTGTCATAATTGGATCACTGTCCCTTAATCCAGACTATTTTATATGAGGCATGGTAAATTAAGTGTATCGAAAAGGTCTTCCAAATATAAACTTCACCAAAGAATAATTGAAGCATTTGAAAATTACTCTCGAAATGGCGACCATTGCAGATGTCTAGTAGCGGATGTAGGAAGTAATCGGCCCCAACCCCGATTGGTCTGAAACTTTTTGTGTAAACTAATTAAAGGGTTCTGAGTCGAATGGTGCCCGGACGGACCGATAAAGTGACTCTAATGGGTCGTCAAAGTTGGCATTGTAATAACTGTAACCTACCATAACCAACACCGTTTAACCCCCGATCACATGAAAACATGTAATTATTTTAAAGAAAAAAATTGTAATAACAACCCATATCAAACCAACTTTGACGACCCATAAGCCAAGTATGCACGATTAGTACATTATTCAAGCCGACCTTTTTCTACACTTTAGCGGACTCGTTGGTAAGTTAGGCGGGTAAGTATCCCCAAAATTAGTTATTTGTATACCTAAGCCGCGAAATACCTTTTTAGCGACCTCAAGATTATCCTGCCTCGGCCGCAAGCAATTTCGGGGATACTTACCCGCCTAACTTACCAACGAGTCCGCTAAAGTGTAGAAAAAAGGTCGGCTTGAATAATGTACTAATCGTGCATACTTGGAAATTAATTGAAAATACTCTATTAACATTCAAGATATTATTGCGTATATTGCGAGTAATTTTGTTTGTCCGTATTATAATTAATGTTATTGTTTGATGATGTATATTAGCTATTAGACGTTTTTAATAATAACTTTCTACATTTAAAATCGTAGGATTATCAAAACTGAAATTATGACCCATCTCAATATGGTCAACGGCTAACGCAGAGTCTGGTTTTTTGTTTTTGCAATCGTACTTATGATTTTTATCCGAGTACGTGTTTTTTGTTTTGTTTAGCCAACATAGCATTTATTGCAGTAAGACAGTATATTTTATACACTACGTTGTGTTTGTCAAGAATGTCTGTCTTGTCTTTTAATTGGGTGTAGATAATGTTGTAAATAGTATTGTTATTGTATGTAGCTATGTGGACGTTAGTAGTTTTTAGTAATGGGACAAGGTGTTTAGTTAAGTTATTTCTATCACATTGTCTCTACAGAAGTTTATGAGAGCAATAGCCACAACTGCCGCGCGTACTTGAATTGCAACCCCAATAAATTATTTTATTCTAAAAGAACACGAAAAATGAAATAAAAAATACTTCAAAGAATGGCAAAACGAAATTTATTAGGAGTGTCAATAATTTTGGTCGGCTTATCGTAAATGGCCATAAACTACCCTCGGTATGTTTCCTTATAATTGTAGACGGACAATGTAAAAGAGGTCTCAGCGTTTTTTCATAGAATTAATAACGCAAATTTCCCTAAGTTCGTTGTATTTTGCGTTCATGGGTTTCAGTTCGTTTTAACGCGAAATAGGCGAACGAAGTGTAGTGTTTCTTAAATTTTTTGAAAATAAATTAAAAAGTCAGATCTTGGAGCTGGGCCTTCAGGGCAGAAACGGCCACGACAAAAGTACAAAAATATTAAGAATCTTACTGAAGAAGAAATGAGAGCGGCTCTAAGTGCATCTAGCGATGAAGAGTACGAGTTTGCTGTTGATTCCGACGAAGATTTTACTCCCGAAATTTCAGAGGATGATGAATCATCGGACTGTGGTGAAGTTGATGATAGTAAGCATTATGTTTTTTTTATTGTTGTTTTTAATGTCACACAATCTCCAAAGGTGTGCAAGCTTCGCAGATGTCAGTTTCACAAAATTTCGGAGACGATAGTTCTGCAAATCTTGTGTGGAGTGATGTTCCTCAAGCCATGAAGAATTTTTTATTTATAAAAAATAATAGCCTCTTGGTACCTAATCCCGGCAACCAACCTATACATTTTTTTCAAATGATATTCACGAATGAAATTATTGATATCGTCGTCGAACAAACGAACAATTACGCCGAAGAAATTTTTTTGTCCTCAAGGGGTTTTCAACATTCCAGAATATCCAAATGGAAGCCTCTTACCAGAGAGGAATTTTTAATATTTTTGGGTCTGTTATTACACACCGGAACAATAAGAATGAATCGATTACAGGATTATTGGAAGACAAATCCTTTATTTAGTTTGCCAATTTTTGCAAAAAAAATGAGCAGGGACCGGTTTCTAGGAATAATGAGATGTCTACATTTTGCACCAAATTCCGCTGTGGATGAAGCAAGCAGAGATCGGTTGTACAAAATACGTCCGATTATACAATTTTTCAACAGAAAAATGGCCGAAATTTATTACCCTGGAAAGGAATTATCATTAGATGAATCAATGGTTTTGTGGAGGGGTCGATTAGTATTTCGACAATACATAAAAAATAAGCGCCATAAGTATGGAATAAAATTATACATGCTCTCCGAACCAAATGGCATTATTCTAAAATCATCAGTATATACAGGGCAAATGGGCGTTCAAGGAGGAAAAGGTCACACAACAAAGGTGGTGTTGGACCTCTTAGAACCTTTTTGAGATAGCGGACATTCAGTTTTTATGGACAATTATTATAATTCTTATGATTTAACAGACAAGCTTTCCAAACGATCTACCTACTGCACTGGAACATTAAATTCAAAAAGGAAGGGCAATCCAAAGGAAGTGCTTTAAAAAAAAACTGAAAAAAGGAGATTGCATTGCTAGATATGCCAACAACATAGTAATTGGAAAATGGAAAGATAAGCGAGACGTTTTGTTCATATCTAATCAATACGATAATCGAATGGTGGAGTACGTGAACAGAAGAGCAAATACTCGAGAAAAACCTGCTCCAATTTATTATTACAATCAACATATGGGGGGTGTTGATCGACAAGATCAAATGAATTCCTATTACCCTTGTGAGAGAAAGACTATAAGGTGGCCACTAAAATTAGGTATTCACTTCATGCAGCTTATGCTTCTAAATTCCTTCAATTTATATGTAAAGTTTTCTGGAAATAGAAGCAATTTGTACGATTTTCGACTATCACTACTAGAGAAACTATTGCAGATCGAGTTTGATCCAATTTCAAAACGATCTTTACCACAGCCTGCTCACGTAATTTCAAAAATTTCGCAGAAGGATGAAAAGGGCCAAACAAAAAGAAAACGTTGCCGAATGTGTTCTGTCCAGAAAAGCGAAAGACAACAATCTTTCATTGTGCGTCATGTGTCGGAGAACCAGGACTTTGCGCTGGAGAATGCTTCAAAAACTTTCACGAATCTGTGTAAAAATGACGTATATTATTAATTATGTAGAAAATTACAAAATTAATTGTTTTTAAGACAAAATTGTCTATCGAACTTAATTGAGTTATCATTTTTCATAATATTTGTTAAAAAAGTTGCGACACGGATCCGTGTCGGTCCGCATAGGGTAACAAATTACTTCACCAGGTGCTGACGACACGTATCCGTGACACCACCCCAATGGATATTCCAACCCTCGTAGACAACTTTCATCTTTAGAAGGTTTATTTTTTTGCCATATATAATGACTTTTTAAGAAGAAAGTTCTTCAGCTCGTGAGATGATCTATGTAATTTCCATCAGCAGTGAAAGTGTTAATATCTATGTGCTTTTTATACTTATTCAAGTGGCGGACCATTTTTGTATTTTGTATTTTGCCACAGAATACGACATGGCCAACGAGTCGCGGCTTCTCAATTTCAGCAACGCTTCGAACGAGAAGCTGGTGAACGCGACTTGCTACAAGCTAGACTACGACGATGAGGGAAAATATATAGAAATCGGGTACAGTACTTATCTGCAACTTACACCGGTAATTAGAATTTGGAACAGCCCAGAGTATAATGGTGTAGGCGGTGCAAGCGGTTCGTACAATGTGCATTACAACGATCGAGAAAAAAACAATGTCTTGCTAACCATTGACGAATGGAAGACGCTAATGGGGCTCCACAATCTTCTGATGAATGACTTTTTCTGCGACACCGTCGACGAAGAGTTTAGACAAGAGTTTGTAGATGTTAATGACGGACCCCTCGAGTGCATAAGTAAAACTTCTGACATATCTCGCGATGTAAAAATCGTCTACACTACAGAATATCATCCTTATTTAGTTGGTTGGAGTACAGGTAGTGATAATGGTTTTGTAAACACAATCACTTTAACCCGTGATTATAAAAATTGTGTTCTAAACAAGTGGGATGTGGATTGTATGTTTGGTTTGAGGGAAATAATTAATTATCGGTTGGAGTTAATACGATCGCATAACCTGGACCCGTTCTAGAACCATGTGATCAAATGTATTGCAATCTAGCAAAGAAAGAAGAAAATATTGGATCAATCCGACTACGACGATGACGGCTGGAGTGTTTATGACACATATGAAAAACTGTTAAACATTGAATGTAATATTAATTCGCATAATGTATTATGTTTAATGGAAGTTTTATATCGCCGACCTAGTTTTATTATGTCGTGAAAAAGGTGAAAAATATTCTATGAGGTACGTATAAATGTATTTACATGGTGAACTTGTCGGGCAAAAGTAGTCATGCTGGCATCAAAGAAGGGCAAACAAGGAACAGGTGTTATAAACAACTTAATTAACAGACTTCCTGTAGAATTACACCTGCGAGGGTATCAGTATTTTGGACCAGGCACAAAGGTATAAAAACGATTGGCCAGGGGTGATGCTGGTATTAACGCTCTAGATTCGCACTGCGAAGCACACGATATTAGCTACAATAACAGTCCTAACGATTTAGCAGCCAGACATCGTGCTGATCATTTGCTCCAACAAAAAGCTTGGGAGCGATTCAGGTCAAAAAAAAAGAGCTTTGGTGAAAGAACAGCTGCTCTAGCGGTTAGTGCAGCTATGCGTGCTAAGCGATCATTAGGCATGGGTTTGAATAAATCAAAAACTAGAACCATGAAGCGAAAAATAAAGAAGGGAAAAATAAAGAAACGAGGAGCGAGAGCATCGTTCAACAAAGTTCGTCGGATGATTAAGAATAATACGAAGGCTAATTATGTGAATGGTGGCGGAGGAGGTAACCCTATCTCGATGATTAAAAAAGCCTACAATCAGGCGAAGCTGGCTGTTCGGCATTTTGATAGAAAACGAAACATAATAATGCCGCGTATCATCCCAATCCCCAAAAGTGGTGGGTTATTACCATTTCTAATACCGCTATTTGCCGGGCTTTCTGCAACCGATGCGCTTGCTGGTGATGCTGCTGGAATAGCTAGAGCCGTTAACGATGCTAAAAACGCAAAGCAGCGTGCTGAAGAAGCTACACGACATAACCGCACGATGGAAGCTATAGCCCTGGGAAAGAAAGGCAGCGGCATATACTTGAAGCCATACAGAAAACGCGGTTCTGCATTATATCTAAAACCATACGCAAAGACCAGTTCTGCGCTATATCTGAAGCCCTATCGCGGTTCAAAAAACTAACAAAGCTTCCCGAAAGAGCGTTAACCGATATCGATTTGCGAAAGTTAGCTAGAAATGCTTCAGAGATGTATTTATGCGCGATAATTTACCAAAAGACAGGCCTGCTGTGAACGAATCAGCAATTGTAAACCTGGATAGCGTTCGAGGAGCAGGAACGCATTGGGTGTGTTATAAGAAACGAGGATCGAGAGTATGGTATTATAATAGCTTCGGCAATGTAAAACCACCATCTGAATTTATCAAGTACTTTCGGGGGTGCGAGATCTACTACAACTACAAAAGGGACCAGGAGTTTGATAGTGTAATTTGTGGGCATTTATGCCTTAAATTCCTACATTCTTAAATGTATACAAATTTTTGTATAAATAAATAAAATATCTATACACATGTATCATTAATCAGTTACAATGTCGATAACATTCAGTTTGGAAGGTGTTGGTAATACAGCGTCGCACGATTTTATCTACCAATTGCATTAGACGAAAAATACAATTATGTAATTGGCCTGGTCGGATTTTTGGGTGTAATTCTATTCGAAATATTAACGACGGCAACGATAAATTATACTATATAGATAATGATACTGCTAAAAAATCTGCTAAAGTCCTTCATATACAGCACGGATCATACGAAATAGATGAACTTAACAATTATTTAACAAAACAACTGGTCGCTGATTATCATACAAAAAACAAAATAAGCAAAGAAGAGGGGGATTGGACGACTCCTCTATATTTAAACTGCGGGCAAACAATAATACTCTGAAATGCGAACTTCAGAGTGTTTATGCGATTGATTTTACACAACCGGGAAATATCGGTCGTCTGCTTGGTTTTGAGTCCAAAATACTCACCCATAATATTAGCCATAAATCTACCTTAGATATCCAAATAATAAAACACACCAACATACACGTCGAGTGTAATATTATAAAAGGAGCGTACAGAAACGGAAGAATTGCAAAGACCTTATACGAAGTGGACATATCAGTACCACCAGGATATCGTTTGGATAAAATACCAAACAATACCCAATATTTGGAGCTAAACACCCGCATTATAAGCAATATTAGCATCAGATTGGTCAATCAAAAAGGTGAACCGATAGATTTTGGCGGTGACGAGCCTTTCACTGTGAGATTGGAATCGAAGAAAGAATTATGGGATTAAAATTTAGTAAAAACACTTTTTCCGTTGTAAACTGTGACGGCCAGATCTGTGGCGGTAATAAAAAAACACCGATTTCTATAAAAAACAAATCATTCGCTGGAGGATCCATTAATAAACAAGCCAACAACAACACATCATCACAGATATTTCGCGCATTATCGAGTAAGAAAAAAGAAGAAAAATAAGAGCGATAACAATCACTTGACTGTGAGAGAGAAACTTTCTTAAAATCAATCGGTGTTAAAAAGAAACAATACCCGAAAAAGGAAAAAAGATGAGCGAACAATTAAATATTTTCGGGGATGCTCATTTCGACGATTCAATCGTTAGATCTGGTATTCACACATACTTGCCCTATGGGTCCAATAGTTATGAACCATCAAATGAAATCAGAATTGCAATTCAAAGCCAGGATTTGATTACGGCTACCCTCGTAGTTTTCTATACATCGAGGGTAATATTACGCGAAGACAAGCAGACGCTGCAAAATCGTGTGATTTAACAAACAATTTTGCCTGTTTCTTGTTTGAAGAGATTTGATATGAATTGGGTGCACATCGCGTGGATGTTAGCAGAAATCCTGGTATCGGGTCGGCAATGAAGGCCTATGCATCGTATGGCGCCGCAGACAAGAAAGCGCTGGCCCACATTGAATGGTCTCCATTGAACGAGAACACTCTACAAGTGCAATTCAGCGCAAACAATGCGGATTTGGCCAAAAAATTCGGAGTTTGCCTGCCTCTGAAGCACGTATTCGGATTTGCCGAACATTGTAGACAGGTTATCGTGAATATGAAGCAGGAGCTTGTTTTGATCAGATCGAGAACCGATTTGGATTGTAATTAAGGGGAGGCTGATGCGGCCATAACGTTATCGAAAATTCAATGGAAAGTGCCGCACTTAACGCTCAGCGATAGAGCAAAGCTGAAACTATTCGAGAAAATTAATAGAAACCCAGTAATCACCATGCCGTTTCGTCAATGGGAATTATACGAATATCCAGCTTTAAAGCAGGTTAAAACTGATACATGGCCGATAAAGACGTCTTCGCAATTAGAGAAACCCCGATGGGTTATTGTGGCTCTTCAGAAAAACCAAAGGAGGCGTTCAAAAATGGTAAAGCGAGCGTTTTTGACAGTGGCAATATTACAGATATTAGATTACATCTTAATTCTGAGAGATATCCGTATGAATCCATGAATTTGGATTTTGGCACAAATAAGTATGCATTGGCGTATAGGAATTACATTAACTTTCAACGAGACTATTATGATCGAAATGAATGCAATATTGGCGGAGGGTGCGTCGGTTCGAATGATACATCAACAATCTGCATTCCCACATTCGACAATCAACAATTTAAAAATTGCCCGATCTTTATAATCGACTGTGTCAATCAGAATGAGAACTTGAAGAATTCTACTGTGGACGTTAAACTGGAATTAGAATCCGCAGCAAACTTTGAAAACAATATGGGAGCATACTGCCTAATAATCCTCAATGCCCTTATCCAATACAACCCGATAACTGGCAAAGTCAAAAGGATGTAATATGATCAATATGCAAGAGAAAACGAAAAAAGAAGACAAAAAATATTTATATACACACGATGTAATTTTTTGATAAATAAATAAAGTGCATGTACTTTTAAAATATCTTTAGTATGATGTAAATAACCCAGTCGATAAGGTCGAATTGAGAAAAATGAAAATTGTGGCTCAAAAGTATAGATTACCAGTGCATAATAATGAATTAATGATGTTATGTAATAGCAGCGACAAACCGAGTAAACACGGTGTCTTACTACCGAATACAGTAAGAGCCATCATCGCAGGGCCATCAAATTCGGGAAAACTAATGCAATGTTCAGTCTTTTAACTGAAGCAAACGGTCTGAAATCTAAAAACGTTTACGTCTACTCCAAATCACTAAACCAAGATAAATACAAGCTGTTGTATGAGATTTTGTGCGCAACTGGATACAAGCAAATAACTTGGAGCTGTTACCCTGGCCAGCAAAAAGCCCAGATTTGAACATTATTGAAAACTGTTTGGGCTCAAATACTTGCTGTTATCCGAAGACAACAAGGGCCAAATTTTATACCAGTAAACCGTAATGCACTAATTGTAGCCATTGATACCGCATGGGAAACGATTAATATTAATTATATTGATACCTTGATAGCGTCAATGAGCAGACGCCTCCAAGAATGTATCAATAATAATGGAGGCCACACCCATTATTGATTTCTTATATTTATTTATATAGTAATGCCTTTATTTAAAAAAAAAGTTTTCATTTAATTTTAAACTATAACTTGGTATTTTAATTATAATTATGTAATAAATTCTTGTTAAAAACTAAATATATACGTTGACAATAAGAATTGTCTTAGTTTTTATTTTCACTTTTATATTAACTACAGGAAAAAATGAAACGTCATAAAATATATATTTTGTAAGGACTAAATATTATGAATAGAGAGTTTAATGATTTTTTTAATAACTTACAATAATTAGTAAGGTAGATTTATTTAAAAATAAGTAATAATCAGTCAACCCAAATAACCATGTTTAGTTTTTGATTTAATTTAAAAGTTATTGCTTGTAGACGTTTTTAAATCAAAATTATTTCTAATTTTATTTTGTAAACATTTTCTAAACAAAATTTTGATTTGATAATTAATCGAGCTATGGTGTTTAATTAGCGATACCTTCAAATATATTCTTTAAAGAAAAAATTGAGTAAGCAACGTAAATTACCTATTTTCTAAAACGTGCTTAGTGTAATGATTCATTCTACAGTCCTTCTATAAGATAATTCCTGCTGAGACTACCTGCTGTTAGAATTGTAAATGATACCCTTAAGCCCGCTTCACAATGTGCAAACTTTTGTTTACAGAAATTGTGCTGTCCAAGTTTTAAATTTCATGAGTGTACAGAGAGTATGAAACTTTGATGTTGAATCGGCGTACTCCATCTACTAACAATTATTGTATTGATTCAATTCCCAAATATATTGATAATGTTGAAATTGTAAACTATTATTACCTACATAATATGAAGATAAATGTAAATCTATTTTAGCTTTCTAGGGTGACAGAAAATGATGTTTTTGCGGTCTATAGTTTTTGTTAAAACAAAAGCTTTTAGTCATGATAATTTAAATATAGAAATTAGTAAACTTTATTTGCCAGATTTACTACCATTTATTACCCACATAATAAATTTTTGTTTAACCAATTCTGTTTTTCCTTCAGCTTGGAAAATCGCTAATGTTATTATACCTTTGAAGAAAGTACGAAATCAAAATAAATTTAAAGACTTTCGCTCAATTTCAATCCTTCCAATTTTATCTAAAATATTAGTTGACACACAATAGAGAAACTGTTTGAATCGCCAGAGTTTGCTTCCGCAATATCAATCTGGGTTTCGAGCGGGTACAGTTTTGTAGTGCATTACTTAAGGTTACATATTGACACGTGCACAGCAATGGATAACATATTAGCTACTGTTTCGATATTATTAGATTATGTTTATCCAAAATTATTTGACAAACCGACAACAAGCTATTATTTACATATAAAAGTCGTAAATCGTCTTATGTATCACTAAATTCAGGTTTACTCTAAGGATCTATTCTTGCGCCTTTACTGTTGGTGGTGTACACTTCCAATTTGAGTTCAAATTGCAGCATGCAAAAGTACACTCATGAAATTTAAAACTTGGATATCACAATTTCTGTAAACAAAAGTTTGCACATTGTGAAGCGGGCTTAAGGGTATCATTTACAATTCTAACAGCAGGTAGTCTCAGCAGGGGTTATCTTATAGAAGGACTGTAGAATGAATCATTACACTAAGCACGTTTTAGAAAATAGGTAATTTACGTTGCTTACTTAATTTTTTCTTTAAAGAATATATTTGAAGGTATCGCTAATTAAACACCATAGCTCGATTAATTATCGAATCAAAATTTTGTTTAGGAAATGTTTACAAAATAAAATTAGAAATAATTTTGATTTAAAAACGTCTACAAGCAATAACTTTTAAATTAAATCAAAAAACTAAACATGGTTATTTGGGTTGACTGATTATTACTTATTTTTAAATAAATCTAACCTACTAATTATTGTAAGTTATTAAAAAAAATCATTAAACTCTCTATTCATAATATTTAGTCCTTACAAAATGTATATTTTATGACGTTTCATTTTTTCTGTAGTTAATATAAAAAGTGAAAATAAAAACTAAGGCAATTCTTATTGTCAACGTATATATTTAGTTTTTTGACAAGAATTTATTACATAATTATAATTAAGATACCAAGTTATAGTTTAAAATTAAATGAAAACGTTTTTTTTTAAATAAAGGTATTACTATATAAATAAATATAAGAAATCAATAATGGGTGTGACCTCCATTATTATTGATACATTCTTGGAGGCGTCTGCTCATTGACGCTATCAAGGTATCAATATAATTAATATTAATCGTTTCCCATGCGGTATCAATGGCTGCAATTAGTGCATTACGGTTTACTGGTATAAAATTTGGCCCTTGTTGTCTTCGGATAACAGCAAGTATTCGAGCCCAAACATTTTCGATAATGTTAAAATCTGGGCTTTTTGCTGGCCAGGGTAACAGCTCCAAGTTATTTGCTTGTATCCAGTTGCGCACAACCTGCGAAGTATAGGGTCATCATATCCCGATAGTTAATTATCGAATGTTCCAAGAAAATATGTGTAAATAGTAAATGGAATCTACTAACGTAACGTTAAGTCGTTAATTATAGTTACATAACTCTCCTTTCATAAGATATAGTTCATATTAATATGCTTATTGTAAAGCTTCGTACACACCTGAACAACAAACCGAGGAACAAACAGAACAACGAACCGAACGGCAATCGGAACATTAATTTGGACGGTGCTACGTACGAATTTTAGAACAGATTCGCAAGTCCTGATTGTTCCACGAACGGTTTGCGGCGTTCCCGCAACTTGTCGGTTTTTCCTCCGACATCAAAGAAAATGCGCGCGAATGCGTTTGCAGGTTTGGACGAATCTAAACAAAACGGCGAACAAACTTATGCGGGAGAATTAAATTATTTATTTTTTGTCCTCCCTTTTGTGGGTTTGTTGTGTTTTAGGTAATATTATGGAGTTGACAGAAGAAAAATGTTTTAAATTAATCAGTGTTTAAGAATGCAAGAAAAAAATTATGTCCCTATTAGCATCATTTGGGCGGAAATTTCCAAAATAAAAAAAAGCGAAGTAAATTATAATTTTTACTCTTCTTTGTGCGTAAAAATTTGGTTGGCACTATCTTCTTGTTTTCCGCAATTTTCTCTTCTCAATAATAAATATATATGAACTGAAAACTACTGAAAATAATTATGGGAACAGCACAAACGTTCCGTTTGTTGTTCGGATTGTGGAAATCATAAAAGATCGTTTGTCGTTCTGTTTGACTTTCGGTTCGTTGTTATGTTTGTTGCTCGGTTTGTTGTTCAGGTGTGTACGAAGCTTTACAACTTAAGCAACAATTTTTTGGCGAATAAAGATTAGTTTGTGATGTAATATTAGAAACACAAATTTATATCATATCAAATTTATGACAACTTAAAACCAAGAACGTGTATGTTATTGCTAAGAAATTATTAAGGAAAAAGCGCAATTGCAGTGTAAATATTTATAATTAGATATTTTCGAAAGTTTATAAGTCCTCTATTGTAATCTTAATACTTAAAAGAAAATCCTGTCCACTGGCTTTTACTTTATGAATTAGTTTCAATAACAATAGAATATCCTTGCTTGTTTAATTTACTTCCTTTGAGTCATATTGCTCTAAGGGTTGTTACATTGGTCATTAGAAGTATGTAATAAATAAACAATTACCTACTGTTTGAGAAGGGGTAGTGTGAACCAATAAATAAAGTAAGAAATGTAAATTCCATTTTAGTTTAAAATTTCAAATGTTGTGAAAATGCCACCTCATCTCGGTGCTGATTTGAAAGCGCGGATTGTTTCGGAATTAGCGGCGGGCCGTAGCGTGCGTGAAATTTCACGTATGTTAGATATACCAAAAAGCACCGTAGGGCATTACCGAGTAAAATGGAATCTTGAACACACTTTGGAAAGAGCCATCGGAAGTGGTAGACCTAAAGTATCTACACGTGCTCAAGATCTCGAGTTGTTTCATTACGTAACAGAACAACCATTTGCTACATACTCCAGGGCTATAGCAGATACACATTTTCCTGGATGCCGTATAACTGCACAAAAGAGATTAAAGGAGATGGGAATAAAGAAGTATAATGCTGCTGCGAAAGAAGTTCTCAGTGACAAAAATATGAGACGTCGTCTGGAATTTGCAAGGCGATATGTGAACGAACCTTTGGAATTTTTGAATCGAGTGATTTTTAGCGACGAAAAAAACGTTCAATAGCCGCAACGAGGGGTAACATTATTAAGAGTGTAATAACTTTTGCTAAAAATGTTTGGAATAAAAATGGTTTATCACAAAAAGTGACATACCCCCTCAATTTACATCTAATCCAGATGTTATCACATACCTATTGTGATCCTTTGATTTTTTTTAACGAAGACTTCATTATAAGTCATCGAGTTAGAATAATACAACTTGATGTTACAAGCTGTTGTATTGATGAAATCAATTACCCAAATTATTAGTTTTACTCTTCTATCGGTAATTGAAACTAATTTTTTAACTGCAGTAATTTTTAAATGTCTAAGGAGAGTATTGTAATTTTTTTTTATTTTATAGGTGCTGACTTTTCTAAAGTTACAGAGTAATACGTATTAGTGGAAAGCAATTACGAGGAAATTTTGAAGTATTGCAAGCAGTTTACCACCAATAAGATTCAACCCGCCTTCAACTGCTTATAAATGAAGGATGGATGCTCTTAAGTAAGTAAATTAGCAATGCTTATGCTTTCTTTAATAATCGCAATAGGGACACTTTTACTTAATCTTAGACTTCATTGTCTTATTATTAATTGTTAGTCTGTGATGTGCGATTTAGAGAATCTGTGGTCCCTTCTGTGTAGATGACGAAAGATAATGCTTTTTTGATTAACAGTAATTCAAGTCTATAACTTTATAAAATAAAGACAATATTTTTCAAATTTATTTCAAAAGTAAATGATATCTACAGATTCTTTTCTTCTTTGTTTTCTAGTACTTTGAGTAAAAGGCAACAACAAAGAAATCTTAAACGACTGCTTGATACCACATTATTATTAAATGAGGTCGATCGTAAAGTGGAGATGATGTTCAGAATCAAGTAAATGAAATCGGTAATGGTATCAATAGTTATCCTCTTTTAAGTTGTTCATCGTACACCTCTAGCTTTATAAATGATAATCATAATTGTGATGATGACCCTAGGGATTATGACAATTTATCATGCCCAAAGAATTCTCCTTCTAATTTTACTTTTTTTGACGAAAGCGATAATGAATGTAGTACAAAATAATGAATCATCATCCGATTTTTAATAAAATGGTCAGTAGAAAATAATATATCTCATACTGCTCTGTCGCAGTTACTAAAATGGCTGAAGCAAAAACCTAATTTAGATGATTTACCATTGGACGCGAGAACCCTTTTGCATACCCCACGCAATGTTACTCTTAAAAATATGGGTGCTGGTACTTTTTTTATTTTGGTCTAAAAGAGAAATTATTAAGAATTTGTGAAGCAACTAGTATTGATGTTATAGAGTTAGAGTTTAATATTGATGGTCTTCCTATCCAGAAAAGTACAAACAACAGTTTTTGGCCAATATTATGTAGGGTTGTTAACCTCAAGTTCCTAAATCCATTTGTCGTTGCAATATATTCGGGAACATCAAAACCACCTCTCGAGGAATACTTTGAAGAATTTGTTTTAGAATTATCAGACATTAAACTAAATGGAATATTAGTCAACAATAAAAAACAAATTAACAATACCAGTCAAGATTAAGGCATTTTTATGCGACGCACCAGCTCGTGCTTTTGTAAAAAATACTAGAGGTTGCAATGCAACAGAAGGATGTGATAGATGTACTGTATTGGGAACTCGCCCAAATAAAACTGTCACATATTGTAATTTACGAGCACCTTTGCGAACAGATGAAGAGTTTGCTGCAAATTTATATTATCATTCTGATCCACTTCAAAAAAGTTATCAGAAAGGGAGGACTCCTTTACAGAAGCTTAATATCGGTTTAGTTAGTGGATTTCCTGTTGACGTTATGCATTGTGTGTTTTTGGGAGTCATGAGACGACTTTTATTTTTATGGAGAGATGGAAGTCGCCTTTTTAGATTTAATAAAACAAGTATTGATTATTATAATCAACAAATTGAAATATTTAAAAGGTATTGGCCTTCCGATATAAATCGAAAACCTAGGGCTCTTCGAGAGTTGGAAAGATGGAAAGCAACGGAATATAAATTTTTCTTATTTTACCTTGGACCAATAGTTTTAAAGAATATGCTTCCACGTCATATTTACTCAAATTTCATGCTTTTACACTACGCTTTAGTTATATTGTTTAATAAATCATTAAATTCTATGTATAACGAGTATACGGGAAAACTAATTGATAATTTTATTAATCACGCAATTTCCATTTACGGACAAGACTTTTGTGTCTACAATGTGCACGCATTAATTCATCTGAAGGATGATGCAGAGAAATATGATTCACTAGAAGACACATCTTGCTTTCCATTTGAGAATTATTTAGGTTCCTTAAAAAGACTTATACGCAAATCAAATCAACCCCTGCAGCAATTGGTAAACAGATTAAGAGAAGCAGAAGGGTTAAATCAGAGGAATTTCAACTCCGTTTCCGATGTTTTAGGCGTTCCACTTCTAAACGTAGATGATGTTATTATGATGAGATGTCCAGGAGAATATTATAAAAAGGCTTTTCATAAAACTTTCGAATTTAGTACAACTATCGGAAACAATTGCGTCTTTTTAAAAAATGGCGATGTTTTCTTAATAAAATATATCAATAGACATAACAGTAAAATTAGTGTAATAGGATTTAAACTTATAATTATTGGGCCATTTTCTGTTTATCCTGACGATAGCAGTTTCATAGAATTATTTGAAATATCGTTTCCTAATTCAAACGAATTATTTTTAATTAATATTGATGATATCATTACAAAAGCGATGCTATTACCCATAGCCAACAACAAATTTTGCTGCGCTCCTTTGGTTCACTACAGATCGTATAATTTTGAATCAGTTTAGTCTAAGGTAAAGACAAATTTATGATTCTACCTGTATAATAAGAATTCATGTATTTGTTGCAGGCAATATGTAATTGTGGAATTCCCAAAAGAAAAAAAGGGCGTCACCTCTGCTATGGCCATAGTTAGTCGAACATGGTTGATAGAAGAAAATTAAATTTCTGGTGTTATTGGCCACAATACTTTACAAAACAAGAGACATTTTCCAAAGCACTACTTCATCACAAACCCCTAATTAAGGATAAGTGTTTAAAATGCGAAGTAATTGTTAAACGTTCTAGCGATGACTATGTAAGATTGTGTGAAAAACTCAAACTTCTTGAAGACGAATCCAATGTAGAAAGCGACGATAATATAAAAAGAAGAATTGTTCCGAAACATTTCTCAGGCTACTCCAGCTCAGGAAGTGAAGGAGTACCTGAGATAAGAAATAAAAAATAAAAAAATCGAAACAAAGAAACCACCCGCCGCAGTTGAATTTATTTCTGTTACTGAAAAATGTAACTCAAATCTAATCGGGCTAGTAAATACTCTAGAAGGTAATTAAGTATTATTTAGAAAATGCTATTCAAAATTCTTCTTTTTAATGAATAGGTGATAACATACCTGGTAGCCAAATTGAATGGTTTCCCTTGAGTGCAAATGTAGCAGAAGATGATAATCAAGGTAATAAAATAAAAGACGTTTCTATTGTTATAATCCTGTGTTTTTTAGGTGTTACTATATCTAACATTGACCCTCCAGGTAAACCAAATTTTACTGTGACATATATTTCCGATTCTGCAACTGGATCTGTAAGAAACACACCTACTCCATCTAGTTTAGTAGGTAGTCATTCATCAGGAGTTGTGGCATCCATTAATGTGGAAACTCAATTAACAAATATTGAAGGTAACTATTAAATCTTAAACACACATATTTAATTTTCGTAATTTGATTGCTGTTATAATTTTACAACTGGAAATCTACTTTTTTAGTAGTCACAGAACTACAAACTTGGTAAAAAAGCCCACAGTTTAACAATATTTTTTGACGTAATGTTACGAAGTTTCCATTTTCCATTCTCGTTTAACTTCCACGAGGCAATGTACAAGTTACAAGCATGTATTTTGTGTTTGTAAAAAATGCCAATGATATAGTTACTATTCCGAAAAATCGAACTTTAACATTTAATTGGACGCAATTAAAAGCTAATAAAAATATAATATTGCATCATTGTGATACGGTTTACAAACTAAATTTTCTTGAAGTTTTAATTGTTTTAAAACCTCAAATCAGTGTTTGCGTTAGATAATCTACCAAGTTTGAATTTTTATTACTAATTCAAAGAATTCTTATAAAGTAAAACTAAAAATGTTAATTTTTTTTGTTGTAGTTATGATTAAATCTTTGATGAGAATTGCTCTTGACAATCAAGAGAGGATAAAACACATTTCTGCTATCGTTGCTCAAGGACGAAATATTTCCGAATTACCATATCCAACGGCTGAATTTCATACCCTTAAGACAATGCAAGAGGCTGAACATTTTGAAAAAAAATTAGAAGATAGTAAATATTTTGCTGAAATGGTGGCATATTTTAATCTAATGGGTGGAAAAGATTATAAAGATACTGTGCGTCGTGTATTGCGTAAATTATTTACTAATGATTTATGCAAGCAGTACAATTGGTGTGGAAGAGGCGAAAAGAAAATTTCAATAAATATAAAACATACTGCAGCTGATTTTGGGTAAATTATAATAATACTTGAGTATTAGTATTCCTAAAAATACTTAATTTTTTAGGTGTTACAAGGAAACAATATATTACTACTACCTTTAAAGAAATTAATGATGTGATAAAAATTTGGTTGAGGAATGCAGGGGACCGGGATGGAGGGAGAAACGAACGTAGGAAGAAAATTATTTCAGATACAGTTATAATGTAATAACCCAATAAAGTTGAAATTAGTAAGTTAGTATTTTCATTGTATAACGTAAATAGTATCAAAAATAAACCCAATCCTACGTAATACAACTAAAGTAAAAAATGCATGTATAATACATTTTTTTCCAACGCACTGCCGCTGTATAATACTAATACTGCCGACGTAATTTTTATGTTTGTGACCAACGTTTGGCCAACCATCGGCCAGAGCGACATATTTACGCTGGATCAACGCAATTTTCATATACACGAAATATGCAAGACTGATCAGACGTTATTTGCAAAATAAATGTTGGGCCAATCAATTATTGTTTGTTGGGGTACATCTTTATGCTGTTTATATGAAATTATATTGTTCTTTTTATGTAATAATGTGTCTACGCTTGAAACTGCATACATCGCAGGATTTGCAAACATCATCTAATGTACGGTTGAGAAGCAATATTTGCAACTAAATCCATTAAAATCAAAAGTTATGTTATTTTGCAGTGATTTACAACGTATTTGCTCAAATACATATTCAAATATACAAGGGAAAAACTGGAAGTGCAAAAAATCTGTGACATCATAGCTTTGTTATAACTGATGACAATTTTTCAGGTATAACGTAACAAAATGGGAAAGTGTGACATATCAGTGATTTTCTAAAAACGAAAGAAAGATTTTCACAAAGTTGGCGCTTAGTGTTAAGGAATTATGTCATAAAAACACATGTGGAAGTACTCCTATTCCTTATTTATTAGTAAAATAACTGGCTAAAGACGACCCGGGTTTCGATGCATATGCATCATTCTCAAGTCTAAAATAATTAAACAATATAAACAATATAATCAATGATAGAAGCAAGCAGATGCAACTTACCAAAATTAAAATTGATTAAAACATCTAAGAGTAAGTAAGAAATTTGAAAAATATTTTATGTAGTTAATGTCACATGATTTGTAGTAAGCAAGGTAAAGGGAGCATGGTGATGCTGTCGACCTTTACCTGCGAACGATGGACGGAAAGTGAGTACGGGTTGCGAAGGAAAGAATGACGAGAGAAACCGAGAGGAAGGGTATCTGTTGGTGAAAATAAAGTTAATAATGTAGAAAACTGTAAAGGAGTATCGAAATCAAGAATTCAAAATTTAAATGTTAGTTAAACTATTTTTAATAAAATTAAAATACGAGAAGTCAAGTTGTACGTTAATTAAATTATTATTGTTTAGAATAAACTGGTTAACAATATATACCTTTTCTAGATTTAAGATAATTTTATTGTTGTTATTAATATGTAAAAGTTTATGATCTAATGATAAGTTATAGGTGTGGTTATTCTCAATTATATGTTTAGCAAAGTTTGATCTGTTCGGTTGGGAAAGAAGAAGAAGACATTAACTACATAAAATATTTTTCAAATTTCTTACTTACTCTTAGATGTTTTAATCAATTTTAATTTTGGTAAGTTGCATCTGCTTGCTTCTATCATTGATTATATTGTTTATATTGTTTAATTATTTTAGACTTGAGAATGATGCATATGCATCGAAACCCGGGTCGTCTTTAGCCAGTTATTTTACTAATAAATAAGGAATAGGAGTACTTCCACATGTGTTTTTAGAAAGATTTTCGTTGTTTTTCTTTTTTTTTTCTATCTCCAAAACTAATCGGAAAATTTATAAATTAAGTCACTTTATTCGTTTTAAAAATACGCAATTTTTTTCTGATTTAATCTACTTCGAATCCACTAGGGTTAACAAGATCCCCATGCATTTAATTGAAACTGGAACACCCTGAGTAAATGCAAATATAACAATAGTACTTATGATGTTGTTTTATTACATATTATATTTTTGTAATATTTGTGAATTATACGCAAAATTTGTTTATATCGTATATGAATTTCGATTACAATGTGTATAAAATTAAACACAATATTTATCCAATTAGGAAATATGTAAAATGGTCACAATCAACCACGTGTATGCGATTAAGGAGTTGTGCATATACGTGAGTATCACTTTAAATATTCATGCGTATTAATGCTAAACGGATAAACTAAAAACCTTTGGATACAAAGACTCTTATTTATATCAATCAAAGATAACGAAAGTAATTGAAATACAATAAAGAAACACCATCAAACTACTAAAACATATTGTTATAAAAATATTGGTACATACTTGTACTTAAATTTGAAACATTTAGGATGTGATATGTACGTGATCTTTCATTTTCGATAAGGTTCAAGATAAAAGTTTGTCGGTTCAAACAGTTAAGTATTTGTATCAATATGTAAGCCCAATACATATAGTATCCAACGTTTCATTGATCAAACGTAGTGCAGTTGAAAATTAATAAAAATGAAGGCAATCGAAAGGATTTTAAACGGATCGAAGGTATGTATTGTTTTGTCAGTTGTTTTCTATGATAATAACAAATTAATAGAAATTTGCTTAAAAGTAAACAAGTTTTCTTGGACGTGAATAAGTGACAAAGGTCGCTTAAATGATAAATAAAATTATCTAGCATAAGAACTATATTTTTGCATACTATTATCAAAGAGTATTTGCTATTATATAAGATCCTATATGATCTTGACATGACATTTTAACCACATTGAGCTATAATATTTGTATTGAATAAACTGATTAGCGTACCTATTATTACAAATAACCAACAAATAATTTTTATTCATTTTATCTATTTTTTTTGTATTAGCATCATTGTCCTTGAACTTCCGATAAGTTGTATACGTTGGATGTAATCTCCAATAGGTATTTCAATAACAGCCGGTTATACCTACCCATTAATTTTAATTTAACAAACATGTGAAATATTTTGTACCAATTTTTAGTGTTCTTCATTAGGAATATTTTTATTTTAAAGATTATTGGGAACTAAATACTTCCACATTTTGATTCGTAATTGTTACGGCAATATATGAGAGTAGGATTAAGTACGAAAAATGTAGTAGGTATTATTAACTAAATTTATACACAAGATGTGTTGGAATCCTTAGACTAACGTCAAATTATTGACCAGCCAACCACTTTTAGAAAACATTATTGTTTCTTCTGATTAGTGTTAGTGTGCAGTAGTGGTGGCAACAAAAATCGATTAACCGATTAATCGATTTTCGATTACCCGATTGCGGTTTTCGGAAAAATCTAAAAACCGATTAATCGGTTTTCACGGTCGATTTTTAAAATTGGGTTTTAAGTCGATTTCTAAAATCGGTTTTTAAGTCTTTATTTAAAATCGGTTTTAATTCTATTTATGAGATTGATTTGTAATAAAAAGTTTTTAAAGTCGATTATATAATTCCGATTTTTTAAATGCATTCTTAAAAAGGTGATTTTTACCAATCGCAATGGCGAATTCAAATGCTGTTACTAATAGATTCACCAAGATCATGCATGGGGGATATCTATTTCTTACGGTTAGTTTTCTATTTCTATTAGTATTAGTGAAAGGTTTGGACAAAAACGCAATACCATCTACCACGCTTATACTATATGTATACTATCACTAAAGTTTTTTTTATAGTTTCATAATAAATTTATCATACATTATGAAAAATACAATAATATTTTCTTTTATTATCGACTTCTAACGGAAACAATAAAAAAAATGTTAAAATATTCTAACATTGACAAATTTTACCTGATGCACCGATAAACTACGATTAAACTATTTTAATTCTCTTATTGTTAACTATGTATGTATTTGAATATTCTTTAAGGAACACTTGTCAGCATAAAACTGTCATTGCTTTACGGGTACCTGCTTTGTACATGGTCGGTTTTGGCAAAGTAAAAAACTGTAAAAGGTAGAGATTGAATTATTTTTAAACATTTTAAAACTAAACGGATCTGGTTTTAAATTGAAACGACTTAAGTAGTTAAAATTCGCAAAAATTTAAAAATTAGATTAGACAGAACCAAATAAAAAAATAGGGGTTTCTATTTAAAATAAGAAAGTTAATGACTACTTCTGGTACTACCGCAAGTGCGACATATTTATTAATGTTTTCATAAAATACCCATATTTTATTAAGCGACAAAATTATTACTGCACATTTTGATAAACAATTATAGAGTTTGCATCAAATAGGAAAACTTTTTCTAATGGAGATATCCAAAATTTCTTTTTGCAAATGAATTCAGCATATCGAAATACAAAAAAGCACTTTGACAAATGTTATGTGACCACTGTCATGGCGGCAAATTTAAAAATATTTCTTAAATATCTAAAAAGTGAGGTTAGATGACAAGATATTGAAAAATGCCTAAGGGAAAAGTTGTTCAGAATTAGATTATACGTCTATGTGCAAATTTTGAAAACAAAATAACGACTTTTCAAGAATATCAGTTTTCCGGCATTTTTTCCGGAAATTTTTTGTATATTTTTGTATGAGCTTATTATCCATGCAATATTGTAAAAAAATGGTTTAAATTGGGTTTAGAACGGAAGAATTGATCATTTTAGGACTATTATAAATTGTAATTTGTAATTTTAACCTTTTGTTTTCTGTAGGCAAACAAAGTCCGTCCTAAAAAACAATGTTTTTGTTCTTTACCGTCCATTGGTACACTAATAAATAAAAATTACTGGATTGTGAAGTTTATTTGTTGGTTTTATTGTGTTTTATGCAAATCAAACGCAAAAAATTTTGTTTTTTCAATATTTCCGGAAAAAATGCCGGAAAACTGATATTTTTGAGGTCATTATTTTCTTTTGAAAATTTGCACATAGGCGTATAATCGAATTCTGAACAACTTTTCTTTTAGGCATTTTTTAATATTTTGTCATCTAACCTCACTTTTAACATATTGAAGAGATATTTTTTTAAATTTGCCGCCATGACAGTGGTCACATGACATTTGTCAAAGTGCTTTTTTTTGTCATTTGATATGCTGAGTTCATTTGCAAAAAGAAATTTTTGGATATCTCAAATAAAAAAAATTTTCCCATTTGATGCAAACTCTTTGCCGGTCGCTGTATATAAATTCTTTTAAAATAAATGTTTAAAAATCGATTTTAAGAAACGGTTTAAAAAATCAATTTTAAAAAACAGTTTAAAAATCGATTTTAATACATGGTTTCCCATAGTTGTGGTCTCGGACGATTGCGCAGTTATTGTAGACGATAGAATTTTCAAAATTTGATGAAAGGTGTACCATAAACGAATCCATATTCTGTAAATATTATTGACTGTAAGGGGTGTTCCAGCAATGTGTGGCGCTATTAACTTATATTTTTTATATGGAACACCCTCTGTATTGTATTACAGATTTGAATTTCCACTTTAAAAATATATGGTCTTACTATGTTATACAGGGTATTTTGTAAAATAGAGCCAATAGTTTACAAACATTATTCCTAATCTGTCATCCCGCCATTTCCTAAATCTAGTAATTTGTAAAGAACATTTTATTTGGGTAATAAATATTGTGGGGTTCTTATGTTTTTAGAAAATAGGTTAGATTAGTATATCGTATAATACAGGGTGAAGCAAAACTCTAATTAAAGCATACCCCAAAATTTTTAAATAAAACACTCTGTATATTATACTGTCATTTTTTAGCGGTTGCACTAAGCTTTCAAACGATATAGGGTTTGTATGATCAATTTCATTAAGCAGAATGAGAATGAGACAAATGTCAAATACTGCTTGTTAAATGATTTTTGTAGATTCTTACATTGTTTAGATTAATCGATTTTTATTTTCAACGGTTTGGCCACCACTACTGTGCAGTTAGTGGTGCAATTGCTTGTCATTTGGCAAATCATGATGTCATGAATTGTGACATTTTGATGAACCTGTTACGAAAATTTGTGAACATTTCAGTAAAATTGATTTTATCTTGTTCTAAAAAAATAATACTAACAAACGTGTAAAATAGTATTGAACCTATGCGGCGACAAACTTTTGCTCGAAAAATAAAATAAACATCTAACAGCGTCACAACTTAATACTTTTCATAGAAATGTGAAAAGAAACCGATATGGTAGGAATTGAAAAATATGTGTAAGTTAACGGCCTTTTTGACTACATAGAATATGCCCAAAATATAATCAAATTTGTGGAATTATAAATAAGGTTCATGTACAAAATTTCAAAAAAATCGGACAGGTGGTTTTCTTGATATCTTGTTTACATACAGACGGCTGGCCAGCCATTACTTACGAATTCCATACACTATTTTTCCGCGACAACCACAACAATAAATAGAAACACTATAATTTTAAAATAAAACACTTAAAAAGTTACGAATAGTCAAATTTAGTAAATTTAAAAATTTAATTAATTTGATGTAGGTATAGCCATAGGTCACTAGTCGATATAAATGCAATAAAAGCTATGCATTTTATTACAGTACAGATTATAAAATTCTAATAAATAAATTACGATTTAGGAGTAAAAAACGTGTTTTCTCAAGGTCTACTAATACATTTTAATAACACTCGAACAATATGTAATTTTTAAATGGAATTTTCTCGAAAGTGGTGCATCTGAGAGATATAAATCTAGACCATCTGTTTTTTAGTATAAAGCCTTAAATTTTTATAATTCAAGAAAAGTAATTACAATATTTACTTAGAAAAAAGTTGGAGCTGTTTGTGTACCCCGACCCTTCCTAATGTTACGTCTCTGATAAAATTTTGATAGTTTTGACATTGATTGATTATACAAATTTTCTAATTAATGGTTTCGACATTAGATCAAAGCCCAACATACCAAAATTTGCAAAATTAAAAAAATTCAAACTTTCTAGTGTCACTTTTTCTATATATTGCACTGTGTCAATTTAGTTGGGCCACTTAATTTCGGAACGCCCCTGTATATATAATTAAATTTGTGTATATTGTTTGAAATATGAAACTAATGTTACGTCTCTGATAAAATTTTGATAGTTTCGACATTCATTGATTTAAAAAAATTTTTAATCAATGATTTCGACATTAGAGCATATCAAAATTTGCAAAATTTTAAAAATTCAAAACTTTCTAGTGTCACTTTTTCAATATATTGCACTGTTTCATTTCAGTTGGGCCACTTTATTTCGGAACGCTCCCTGTATATATATAATTAAATTTGTGTATATTGTATGAAATATGAAACTAAAATCAAGTGTATTTATTTATAAAAAATACATTAGTGTTTATTTTTTGAAATGTTTTTCATTATGCTTTATAAACACTATGTACTTTGTTATCGCATTTTACCTAAGCATTAGAAAAATTCACCTCCGCCGCTGATATAAAGGACGGCAATGTCAAATCATTTGTCGACCTTATACGACCTACGGCGTTGAGTGTAGACAACAGTGATTATCGGTCTTGGCTATTTTCCACACCTAAACTTAAATAAATTCGAAAGGTATGTTACATACAGAGTATATTTTAAGTACGGTTTCCTATTATTAGTAAAATTTCACGTTATTTATATTTTCCATTTAGATTTGGCAAGTAAATATTTGGGGAACTTATCAATAGGTGCTTAAATTAAAACATGAATATAACCGGTTAGAACCATCATTATATAACTTCATTTTTCATTCTTTTTTTGCAATTACGTAGTTTATAACTATTAATACTTGCAACTTGTACATGCAAATTAGACTGGGTGTGATTACTTTAGTTAAAAAAGTATCTACCATTTAGAATCTTTTCGAAATCAATTTGTAAGTTTTGTATTTATAGTATAATTGTTGAAACAGCTGTTTGATTCTCTTCGGGGTCATGGTTAATGTCCAAATCCGTGTTGGAACGTCCTGAATATCAAATTTGTTTGTCCTTGTATCATCTTACAAGTTTTGTTTCATTAAATGTGTGATTTAATTGAAAGTAAATACACCTGATAACGATTTGTGTTGTTAGGGAATCAAACTGTTGTTGTGTAATCTATGATTACACTTAAAACTACATAAACTCTCCACTGCAGAAGAAAATTACGCTAACATTTATTATTATGTAGGTATGTGATACAAATAAGGGTGCTAAAGGTAACCTATTGCACTGATATTAATTAGTTTAATGCAACACATGCAAGTCGAAATAGTCAGAAATGTATTCGGTCTAAATTGAAATACAAAGGTACTTTATCAATGTTTTTATTGGCCTGGTAAAATTCTAAAATTTACTTAAATTTTTCATCTGCATACTAGTAATTGTGTACACATGTTTTCTACCAATAGTTTATAGCAATAACTAATAACTTAGATGTTTTGAGAACTGAGGAATTGTATTGTGGTATCTAATAATCCTCGATGAATAATTAAATTATAATAACAACTTGTCGAACAAAAGTCTAAATTGTGAATCTTGAAATTGAGTTTTTGGCCATTATTTGTTGAATTTTTAAGAAAAAATGAAACACTGTTTAATTTTGGTGTAGCATAATTTTCTGTAATTCATTGTAATTGTGTGCAATTGTTGCAAGTGTCTGCAATTGCATTATCTTTATTTTTTCTAAATAATACTGTTTTTTATTTATAGTTATTATGGAATTTTTTGCTCGAATTTAGTAATCATTACTATTATTATGCTACTATCTAAATTCGCTGTTGCCAACCCGAATTCTGGACCGGAAGTTCAGAATTCAAGCTGGCTGACACCAAAAATCATATTTTTAAAATATCTCCTTTCCTTTGAAATATATCGACTTTTTGGTTCATATAAAAGTGGTTATATTTTTATTTTTCCACCAAAGAGCAGGAATTTTTGTCTTTATTAAGACCCAGTTCCTTATTAAACCGATGTTTCGCCTATGAAGTATAGGGTTTATCTAGGCATCTAAAAAAAATTGAGTATCAAAATAAATGTTCACTATTAAACAGCTACATACAGGGTGTTTCTAAATTCATGCGACAAAATTCAGGAGGTGAAAAATTTTTAAATATTAATTTTATTTCACGAAACTTAATCTCGAAAAAAGTTTTGAAGTGAAATAAAGTAAGGGTTGCTAATTTTACCCCTGTATAATGTAACGGGAATATTGAAAAAATACCGGTGGTTAGTCCTTTCCGAGTGCACGAAAATTACAGAATTTCAAGTTTCTAGCTTTATTGAAATTTTGGAAAAAAAAATAAAAACTCAATTTTGGTCACCACCTTTTAAGGGTGATATCTCGGAAAGGGGTGGGCTGAGAAAATTTTGTTATAGAAAAGACCCATCTTAATTTCATTCGAGCAATCACCTCCTGAATTTTGTCGCATGAATTTAGAAACGCCCTGTATATACATACGAACAATTAAAAGCGTTACATAAATGAATAAATTATACAAAACAAACATTGACTTTACAGACAACGCATGGATTATTAAATTGACCGCATACCTATGTTTAATACTGAGCGTTTATTTTGATACCCAATTTTTTTTAGATGCGTTGATAAAGCCTATACTTCATAGGCGAAACGTCAGCTTAATAAGGAACTGGGTCTTAATGAACACATAAATTCCTGCTCTTTACACTCCTTCAAGAAGACTCAATTTTAATTGAGGATCTCTAATGTCTCTACGTATCTTAGTTCCAGAGAAATTAAATGTTAAAGTAATTTTTACCATAGCTTTACCAGCTTTCTTCTCAGGAGCACGGAAGCCAGCGCATTATGCGCATCTTAATCCGCTTTTTCCGCGAGAGACAAGTTAGTTTAACCTCCTAAGTACAGTATACAACTCCTTGAGCAAATAGAATTATTTCTGTAGCTTTTTTACAATGTTTTCCAAATTCGGTTTTACGGAAATCGAGAGTATTATATTGATGTACATAGATGGCGACACAGTGCAGTGGTTAACTATAGGGGATTTTGTTTATATCATTTATCCCTGTATTATTTAGTTAAGAATTAAATAATGATCAAATAATCTCTTTTAAAATGAAAAGTTTAAATAATTACAATGTTTTACAAGGGTAGAAAAATAAAAGTTACCCCTTCCGGTAATCGCTTTAAGGAGTAAATCTAATCAACTGCACGGCGCATGCGCGATTCTAAAATTTTAACTTACAATCATACTATAATAATGGATTACTTTAGTGCCGATTTTATTTTAATGTCAAGTCATTAAAATTTTTATATTTTGAAAGTTAAATCATAGGCATTAAAATTCTAACCGTATATAAGTTATTTTGTCTTTTTACTTAAAAACCTTAAAAATGATGCTGTTACTTTAAATGCTTTGTACAGGTCCGTAATAAGAAAATTCTTTAATAAACTCGAAAAAAATACTTAAATGGTAATAACCCGCAAAGTGTTATACACCGATGAATTAGGAATGAAAGAGCTTTCATAATATGATGGACCGTGTTTAAGAAACAAAGTTGATGATGGTTCCACAAAAAGGGAACGTCGGATTCAAAAATTAGTAACAATATAATTAAACAAAATAAAAAGTTGCTGTGAAGAAGTGTTATCAGAATTTATGTAGCTCTACTCATATGGGCAGAAAAAAAATAAAAAATTTTCAAAATATCTCAAAAACGTATAAAATTTTCGAAGATGTCTGACCGCCATTTTTTTTGGGCCTTTGAGGGCGCAACTTTTGTCCCATTTAACCAAGTCTGTATCTGCTACTGTTTCGGAGATACCCATAGTGGCCCTCCTTATATTGAACATAGTGTATATTTCTCAAGTTAGTTTCATCCTTTTTATTTTTAAACTTTTAATCATTACTTTATCGTTTTCGTTCTATCTTATACTTTTCCTATTCTTCTGTTTATCTTCATTTTATTAAATACAGAGTGACCAAGGGATGTGTAATTGGTCCATAACTTTTTTGTTATTGAAAATATCTACATGCGGTTGTCACCTGTGCTGCATATTCTAAAAATATTTCGATTATATACAGAGTGTTTCTATACAGGCTGGTAAACCAAAGTTGTTTTTTTTAATGGAGCCCTCCTGTATATTTTTAGCTTACTGAATAAGTTACGTCACCACCGGCGTTTGCTAGTAAATCCTTTAGATGCCGAAGACGTAATCAGTCTATTACAGCGGATGATCGGTTTGGGAATGACACAATAGCATTTGTGACATCTTTATCAGTTACAACTAAGAAGGCGAAGAAGGAAAGGATAATTCATTAGATAGGGTGCGGTGTTTGTCAACTAATAACTGGAGTATATTTATTGGTGCCTTTAGGAGGTATTTCGTCTGAAGACAATAAGATTCTTATTGTCCCACGAATTTTCTCCTTCAGAAGCTTTTGATTCCACCTTTTTAGATAAGATAGGTTTTAACAATCTTTGAATATATAGAAATTTGTATAGAATAATATGGGTCTAGCTGTTTTCGTTTCGACGTTATTCAATTTTTGTTAGAAAAAAGACTCACATTTAATAGATCACGGACCAGTAGGCCATGAATATTTTTGACAAACTAGCTACCGAAAATTTTAGAATAACTTGGAAATTTAATAAATAGTCGAATATTGATGCACATACGAACACACTATACAATGTATTTCAATGAAATGGTAAATAACAAAAATTTTGATGAGCGTCTTTTAAAACTTTCAAAATACTGCCCCACGTTGGGAGTGCCATTTAAAAATATACGATGGATCGTATTTATTTAGTTTACAAAAAATTTCAATGAAATTCGAGACTACAAAAATTATTTAAATTTTATCTCGGGGTCTTTAGGTTCATTTAAATGAAATTATTAGTTTAGTACAATAATAAAGTTAAATTAGCTGTATAAGCAGTCTATTGTTCAACGAGAGGAGTTATGGCACGACTAGCGGAGCGAGGAGTGTCATAATGGAACGAGTTGACCAATAAGACCCCTTTATACAACGAATTTAATATAATATGTTTTCCAATTGCATTATTAATTAAGTAAATTTATAGTAGATTATTTTACTAGGAGTTAAACAATATAAGTGTTGAGCTTAAAAGCGAAACAATTATATTTTTTAACTTCAAGTGAAATATATTATTTTTCTTCAAGCGTTTATTGCTAGTTTTCATATGTTATTTTCAAATTTTCGAGATTCTCGAGTGTAATAGTGACGTTTTATTCTCGACGAATCAAGTTGGTACTTTATTTTGATAATCTTTATCAGAGTTAAAAATACTTGAAACAGCAGCACATTTATTTTTAACCCTTTTTGGTTTCAACTACAAACATAAAATGTAACTATAAGTAATATATGAAAAATAAAGCAAGTTTTACACACTTGTCGAGTTTACACCGTATTACATTAGTTATGAAACATTAATTCTACTTTTTACAGTGTTGCTAATACTAACACCCCTTCTCAACACAGTAAAAAAAAATTTAAATTACATTAAACTAAACCTATTGTTTTAACACGTTTAATTAACTTTGACCGTTCTAGTGGTTTTGTTAACATATCTGCTATCATATCACTGGTTGGGCAGTACACGGCGACTATTTCTTTTGACATGATGTGTTGATGCACAAACTTGTATTTAATGTCGATATGTTTCACACGCTGGTGACACGCTTTATCGTTGAGCAATTTAATACAACCTTGATTGTCTTCAAACATCTCTATAGGCTCTTCAATCTCTTGGCCAAAATCGAGCAACATTCGTTTTACCCAAATTAATTCACGCAGTGCTTCGGCGAAAGCGATAAATTCCGCCTCGGTGGAAGATAAGGAGACTGATGTCTGTTTTCGGCAAGCCCACGCAATTAGCGATCCATTAAAAATAAAGCAATAACCCGTATTTGATTTCCTGTCAACTTTGTCTCCGGCCCAATCCGCATCTACGTAGCACTTAATTTCGTCGTGTTGTCCATTTCCCAGTTTTAACTTTAAGAATTTTGTGGCTTTCAAATATCTGAATACACGTTTGACCTCGATCCAATTTCTCGAACGTGGCTGATTTACACGCCTAGCCAGTATGGAGGTTGCAATAGCAATGTCTGGTCTAGTATTTGTAGACAAATACAGCAAAGATCCAATGGCACTACGATAAAGCTCATTTAAAACGAACGATTACTCATTCATTGTTTGATTCATATAACCCAGATTAATTGGTATCAATGAGTCTTTAGCGTCTTTCAAGTTAAATTCATGTAACTTGTTTAAAATGTACTTTTCCTGATTCATGTAAAATATACCATTAGAGTCTCTGTCAAATTGAATACCCAGGTAATATTTTATATTTCCGAGATTTTTTATAACAAATTCATTATTCATTAACATTTCGAATTCATCAATTAATTCTCTATTTCTTGAGGCTACAACAATATCGTCTACATGGTTAGATATATAGATGACACAATCTGTGATTTTCTTTAAATATAAACACGCATCATTCTGACTTTGCACATAGCCATTTGTTTTCATAATAGTGTCAAATTTAAAATTCCATTCTTTAGCGCCTTGTTTCAGACCATACATATTCTTTAAAAGTTTACATACCTGGGTGCTATCTCCAGTTGTGAAACCTTTGGGTTGCTTCATGTAGATTTCATGAGATATGTCACCATTCAGATATGCTGTTTGTATATCGAAATGCATAACTTCCATGTTGTACCTTCCTGCCACTGTCAAAAGAATCTTGAGTGTAGTTGGACTCGCAACAGGTGCAAACACTTCATCGTAATCTCGTCCAAATTTTGTGCAAATCCTTGAGCTACCAGACGGGCTTTGAATTTCACGATATTTCCATCTTGATCAACTTTAGTTTTGTATACCCATTTACATCCGATTGCGCTTTCACTTGGGGGTAATTTCGTTACTTCCCATGTCTTGAAATTATGGAGAGATTCGATTTCTTCTTCCATGGCTGCTTTCCAATTTTCTGAATTCGGTCCATTTACAGCTTCTTCATAAGTAGTAGGATCTTTACATGTTTCTTTTATTACTTTATTTATTTCCATAATCAAACGATTTGGTGGATTACCTTTGTTAGGTCTTGTAGAGCGTCTTTGCGATATATCTTCCTTTTTCCATCCCCTTCTGAATCCTCTACGGGTGTTCTAACTTCATATTCATGTTGATTTTGTTCACTGCCAACAGCTTCCATTTGTTGATCACTTGAAATATCAATAGCTGTTTCATTTGCATTTTCAACAAATTTTACATCACGACTTATTTTAATTTTATGTGAGTTCGTATCCAAAAGCCTAAAACCTTTTGTGCCAAATTCATAACCCACGAAAAATAGTTTTTGAGCTGTAGCGTCCAACTTACTACGTTGGTCTTTGGGGATGTGAGCATACACAGGTGATCCAAACATGTGTAAATAACTCAAATCTGGTTGTTTTCCATACCATAATTCATAGGGAGTAGTTTTCACATTTTTAGTTGGCAAACGATTAATGGTATAGTTAGCAGTAGTCACCGCCTCGCCCCAATATTGCTTGTGTAACCCTGAACTCGTTATCATACACCGCGTCATTTCAATTAAAGTTCTATTTTTCGCTCCGCAACTCCGTTTTGTTCTGGGGTCTTCGGTGCAGTTAACTGACTTTTGATTCCATTACGTCTTAAATACTTTTGCAGTTCATTATCCATGTACTCACCACCTCTATCTGATCTTATCGACTTTGGTACTCTACCATATTGCGTTCGCATCATTTCCACAAATTCGATTAACTTTTCACGAACGTCTGATTTTTGTTTCAACAAATATATGTGTGAATATCTTGTATAATCATCAATTAAGGTAAGTATGTATTTATTGCCTCTTGGTGTTGGTACTTGTAAGGGTCCACAAACATCAGTATGGATTAAATCCAGTTTATCGGTTGACTTAGTAAACGACTTTTGTGGGAAAGGGTCTCTGGTTTTCTTGCACTGAGACACACTTCACATATTCCATTATGGTGGCAGTTTGCTATATTCATATTTATTGACAATTCTGTCATTTTCTTATATCACTCAGATTTCGGTGACCTAATACTTGATGCCACTCATGAATGCATTTTGACTTACTTGTGTCAATCGAATAATAAACTTGATGCTCTGATTGAGTTTTGTAAACGTCATTAGATGATTTCACAATGATTAATGTTTTCCCATCCTTATGAATTTCACAATTCTCACCTTTAAATGTTATAGTGTAACCATTTTTTGTTTTCCAACTGATAGAAGATTGCATTTCAGGTCAGGTATAAACTGTACATCATGTAGTTTCAATGTACTGATTACAGTTTTAAATTCAATAGTGCCCACCCCATGGATTGGCAAGTCCCTGCCATCGGCTACCATTACCGAATCCTGTTTTGATTTGTTTAAATTTTTAAAAATGACTCGTTGCTACACATGTGTGCCGATGCTCCTGAATCAATGCACCATTCATTTATATTTACTTTATATTTTTCGCTTGCTATTAGGCATACTTCGGCATCTTCATTTTGAACTGCATTTACTAGTTTCTGCCTCTGTTTATCGTTCTTCTTTTTCCAAGCAATGTATTTACGACAATCCTTTTTGAAGTGTCCCTTCTTTTTACAGAAAAAGCGAAATAAGTTAGAGCTATGTAAATTTCCTTCTTTGTTGACTTTAAGGGCTTGTTCTCCATTTTGGCAAACAATTTCATTGTCTTGTCTTCGCCTGTACTCTTCTAAAAGTTTGTTTTTCACCATAACTTTATTTAAATCACTTTCAGGCCTAGCCTCAAGAGCGGTCGACAAGATACTATAACTTTCACACAAACTCGATAGATATAATGCCACTGAAAGCGTTTCCCCTATTGGTTCTCCCAATGTAGCTAATTCATCCATACATTCGTCCATTGCACTTAAATGGGTTTGCATATTTCCACCTTCAGGTAAAATCATTCGACATAACCGTCTTAAAATCCTAACTTTGTTTGATAATGTAGATTTCTGATGATATTCCATAAGTGTTTCCCACATTGCTTTGGCTGTTACCTTATTTTTGACATGAATGATTTGGTTATCTTCAATAGCGAGACCAATATGTGCACGGGCTTTACCATCTTTCTTATTCCATGTGGTGTTTGTCTCTGTAGGGGCAGATTCCGCAATAACTGACCACAGGTCCTCCTTTATTAACATAAGTTCCATTTTGTACTTCCAAACCTGGTAATTATCGTTGTTCAGCTTCGTGATTTGAACTTTCACATCGGACATTGTGCTTATTAATATAGAAACAATACTAAAACTCGCAAAAATATTAAAGTGTCCTTTTTACTTTTTTACCAGATGCTCCTTTTTTGTAGCGTTTATAACTCTGAGCCCGTAACCTTTTGATAATCTTTATCAGAGTTAAAAATACTTGAAACAGCAGCACATTTATTTTTTAACCCTTTTTGGTTTCAACTACAAACATAAAATGTAACTATAAGTATATATGAAAAATAAAGCAAGTTTTACACACTTGTCGAGTTTACACCGTATTACATTAGTTATGAAACATTAATTCTACTTTTTACAGTGTTGCTAATACTAACACTTTATTGTTACATTCATAATATGACATAACCGAGCTACCAACCTCTAAATAGTAATGAAAACAAAAGAACTATTGCTTTTAATGTTTAGGCAGTAAAAAGCCTTTTTAGCGTCTGCCAGTAGTTCAATAATATGCCGTTTTAATGTCGCTTGAAGAAAAAAAAATTATTTCCTAAATATGAACTTATATAGAGTGCGTTGCTAAAATATTATTCAACTCGTTTGTGTTGAATAATAAAATAATTATACCACGCAATTGAAAAAAAAATGTATTGAAATTTATTTTATACGTGCACGTTAAAGAAAAAAATATAATTAGGTACTAAAAATACCATTTTATGTTGGTTATGTTTTTATATATAAACTTAAATAACTAATGTTTCATCTTTTATTATTAGTATTTGACCCGATATTACTCTTATTTACTGTCGTATTTATTTGTCTGTCATTTTGATCATCTTCCTGTTCACGTGTTTCAGAATATGCGAGTAGAAGTTTGATAAACACACACATGCATTAAAATTTTGTAATACCTAAATTTTTTCATGAAAATGGAGTTCAAAGTTGAGGATTCCGCTACATTCTATCGCGAACGTGTTTTATAGTTCTTCAACACGCCTGATTTATACCGGGACAGTGAGTTTAATTTTGTTAGATCTTAACGACTTCAATCATTTGAGTAAATGTTTTTACGTGCTCATTCATACTAGCTGCTGCTAGTGTTTTCAGTATTAACGGTGTTGAGTAGTCGTATACTAACTTAGTTTACATGTTTTTCTGTACATCGTTTCACTGCTTCGTTTGTTTCTCGTACTTAGCTTTTAGCGCGACTTTGAAGAATGTGTAGACATTTGTCAATCTACAGTTTTCTGTATATTTTGTTGGATTTTAATGGATAATTAAATCAAAAGTTGTAAAACTTTATTAAATACAGTTACACGAAATAAATAAGATTAAACAAGAGTTGCCACATTTGTGATGATGTGATGTTATACCTGAAAGTGTGGTTCCAATGTTTGACTTATATGAAAACAAGTGTTATTTACCTTAAAATTTGAAGAAGCCATAAGATTCAGCTGGGTTGGAATTATTTTTATCGGGCGATTGAACTTGATGTTTGATAATAACGCACATTAATCCCCCTATTGCTAACGCTATTAAAGCTATACTTACTTCCAACGAAAACATTACTTTCAAATACTTTAGGAGACTACAAAAGCATAATGTTATAACTTAGCTATTCGTTTTTTGTAAATATAGTTGAACCATTCAATTTTCCAGTGACCTTTTGCAGATACAAAACGACATCAAAATATCATACCAATAAACTACCAAAAATGTCATAATTGACACATTAAATTACAGATAGAATCTTGTAGTGGCGAAGTTGTGTCGAAAACTAAACTCCTGTGACCAAATCTAAGTTTCACTCTCTATTTATTGTTGTAACTTAAGCACTTGAAAATTTATGTTTTTGGTACAATTGAACCTCTTCAAAAATATTTATTTTTTGTGTAATACTGAATTTAAACAATATTTCATTTATATGATTAGATCTTATTATACATTTGTATGCAGTAAATATTGCAATATAATATCCACTTATTGGGTTCCCGCTCTACAAAGAGGACACGTGGAATTTGTAATTAACCATTTGTTGATACAATCCGCGTGATATATATGCCCACAAGAGACTCTTTTGGTTTTATGTGCTTCTAAACTCTCCAAACAGATTGTGCAACAATCATTATTTTCGAAATATGCCCTTACAACTCTATTACAGCTACTGCTTTGGTTTTCGAAACTTCTATAACTGGAAGCAGTTCCTCCCCTCCCCTTTCTCTATATGCTGAAGTTGGAAGATTCTCTTGTCGAAGATAATAATACAAAACAGTTCCGAGAGCAACAGCAGCCATCACACCGAATGTCACCATAGGATAATATGTCATAATTTCCTACAACTTTAAATCATTTTCGTGTTAAAAATAAACCTTTTGCACCCAGCTAATTTAAAAACTTAAAAATGTAATTGTCCATTTTAGGATAACGTGACAACCTACATTTTTAAACAGTTTTACATTTTATAATTTGTGACATATGCTTAAACTTACTTATTAAAATAGTATTTTCTTTTCATTTAATGGAACAACGTTTACAAATTATTGTACAATTATCTTATAATGGCGAATGGCTCAGTCCGAAGTAAGAATAGGTCGTAATACACTGTAACTTTTAATGCGTCGTGGTTCAGGTAATGGTTTTGGATCTTCCAAAAGCAATCCATGTTTTCTAAATTGATTTTTAAGAAAAAATAAAGGGCTGTGCTTATTGTAATTGCAGCTACCAATCCAAATGTTAAAGTACGGATTGTCATCGTTTTGAGTAATTTTGCTCTTCTTAGATTAAAGACTAATATCCTGTCGTTGACAAGCACAAAAATTTCGATGATGTCAAAGATTCTATGTATACTATAAAATTTTTAATTACAATCAAACTCAATTGACGTTGACATAGTGAAATACTGACAAAGCCTTAATAACTTAACTACTAAATTGAAATTGAACGAGCCAGTGATAGAAGAAATAGACAATTTTAAGATATGAGAGGAATCTGATCACCGGCCGCTAGAGTTAACGTTAAAAGGAGAGAAAAAAGAAGTAAGAGTACAAAAGAAAGTATGGAAGAAAAAAAATATGGACAGTAGAAAGTATAAAAAATATAAGGAAGAAATGGATGATGGGTGGAAAAAGAAGTGCAAGAAGAGGCAAATGCGTTGAGAGACGAAATGGAAGATCAAGAAGTATCATATAAAAACGATAGTAGAAAGAGAAAAATTAATGATAGGGAGTGGAATGTAGGAACTGAAAAAAGGGGCAAAAAGAGCTAAGAGAATGTGGAGGAAAAGAAAAATAGACTAGGAGTTTTTAAGAAGTACTAAAAAGAAATTTTAAAAAATGCCAGGAAAAAAGGAGGAAATGGAAAAGCGCATAAAAGAAATAAAAAATGAGGGAGAAATATGGAAGATGCTAAAGGAGGAAAGAAAAAATAGAAGCAAAGATAGATTTAGAGAAGTGGAAGGAGTACGTTATAGAAATGGTAAATGAAGGATAGAACAAAAACGTAGAGGTAAAACTAATGAAAAAAGAGAGGAAAATGAGATATAAAAATAGAAGAACTAAATGCAGCAATAAATAAAATAAAGAAAAGGAAAGCGACTGGAGCTGATGAAATGCAATGGTATTGTACGGGAAAATAACAAGAAAAAAATGGGTGAGATAATAAATAAGGTTTGGAGAGGAAAAGTGTCTGGAGACAGGCAAAATAAGTCCAATATACAAAGGAGGAGGTCGGAGAGAGGTGGGGAATTTCAGGGGGTTATAAAGCATAGGACGATAATTCCGAAAATAATGGAAAAAGAGATAGCGCAAATAGATTCAGAGAAAGATTGACAAACAAGTTTTAAAAAGAGTTAGAAAACAAAGGAGGTAAGGTCTAGGACAGCATTCGACAACGTAAATAGAAAAAAGCTGTGGAAAGTATTAAAGAAAAATGAAACAGGCGCATGATAGAGAGAATACAGGGTGGGGCACTACCAACGAATTATTCTATAGCTCTAAAACGACAAATAATGTAAGAAATCTTAAGGCATACATATATCGAGATTATTTGAATCCACATTTTAAAAATATTTTTGATTGTACAGGGTGCTCCAGAAACACGTACCATATCAAAGTTAGTTTATTTTAAATTAATCCCCTTGATTTTTTTCTGTTTTTGAATTGTACGATAAAAAATAATGTATGTTCTTTAACAAGTCAAAGTTGCTTCTTATTTATCTTGAAGTTATTGCATTTTTTTGATGGGTCTGCAAATCAGGTAAAATCGATTTATTTCCGAAACGGAAGTAAGTATATTTTTTATCGTACAAAAAATACAGGGTGATCCATTTAAAATTACTTTGATATGATACGTGTTGCTAGAGCACCCTGTACTACTCAAAATATTTTTAAAATGTGGTTTCGAATAATCTTGACATATGTATGCCTTAAAATTTCTATCATTATTTGTCACTTAATAATTTGTTGGTAGTGTCCCACCCTGTATGATGAAACAAAGTGCAGAGTAAAAATAGGATTTGAGCGAAGTATTTTGGACGAAAAAAGGATTACACCAAGGATGCCCGTGAAGTGCAACGTTAATCTCAATATACTTTGACGACCTGGAGGAAGTCCCCAAAGGTGCAACAAAGTAGGGAAATAGTGATTGAGAAGGAGAAGGTTGTTTTGAAGGAATCCATGACAGCCATTGTTCAGATCTGGGGGTTTATAAGCAATATGGTGTTTCAACTTGGGAAGTCGTTGAAGAAGAGCTAGTTATGTTTTGAATTCAAAATGAGAGTTCAAGCTTCCTCTGTAATAGAGCAACCCAAAAAACAGACTTCATCAGATAACAGATTTATCCCTGATGACAGATCTTCAAATGTTTGTAACCACCTCTGAACAGAGAAGTATATTTCACATTTCGATGTGTTGATTTGGAGACCAAATCAAAATATTGAAATCGTGGAGTAAATCTTAAGGGTTACCCACAAGAGTCATCCAAATACCAAATATCGAATTCTGAGACTCCACCATTGGATGGATTTCTAGGTAAAAGGCATTGGTCCTGCAGAGTCTCCTTGTTGTTCCTCGACTTCTGAGGTTTATCTCCAAAAACAAGATGATAACAGATGAAGGAGTAGAAGAGGAGAGTAGAGTAGAGTAGCAATGGATATAGGAGGGGAGTTTTAGACCTGATTTCATTTAGCATTGTATCACGTTCCACAGAGTTGGAAGCATTTTTATAACCTATTTTTAAAATCATCTTATGACGTATTGTTTTGACTTAAAAAAGTTCTCGTTGCGTGAACAACAGTTCCACTATCCCATTTTGTGTCAAATCCATGATGTATTGATCGTAAAATATTTCCAATTGTTTCTTGATAGTAGGGTGTATTGCTACTAAACTTAGTACCAACAGCGATTGGGCGAATTCCGCCATCTTTTTTTTTTGTTAAAGCTGTTAAAAGTAGCTTCAAATAAGATGGGGCAAATAGACTCCAGTACATTTCCACTTATTAAGTTAAAAAGGGAGCTTACTGAATAATTTACGTCACCAGCGACGTTTGCTAGTAAATCCTTTAGATGCCGAGGACGTAATCAGTCTATTACAGCGGATGATCGGTTTGGGAATGACACAATAGCATTTGTGACATCTTTATCAGTTACAACTAAGAAGGCGAAGAAGGAAAAGATAATTCATTAGATAGGGTGCGGTGTTTGTCAACTAATAACTGGAGTATATTTATTGGTGCCTTTAGGAGCTATTTCGTCTGAATATTCTTATTGTCCCACGAATTTTCTCCTTCAGAAGCTTTTGATTCCACTTTTTTAGATAAGATAGGTTTTAACAATCTTTGAATATATAGAAATTCGTTTGATATCAAAAGTCTGAACGTTCTTCTTCACAAAACGGGAGAGTGACGTATTTTTATTATCGCGATCCGGAAGTTTTATAAGAAAAGGTCAGCAGATTATTTTTTGATACACAGTAATCAATCAAAAAGAAAATTTCTTAGCACAAGGATTCTTAGCTGATTTTGGTATTCGTTTGAGTATTTGTATGTGCAGCTTGAATCAGCTATTCCCACTAATATTTTTTATTATTGCATTGGATAGTATTTTTAAATTGGAAAAAAATTACAGTTTTTCAATTTTTTAGAGATTTTATAGATATGCAGGACAAGCGAGCTTAACGGCGGTAGGTTCAATTGTTAAAAAATAAATATTAAAAACAAAAATAGGGACTGAATCAAATCTACCATCACTTTCAGATATTAAATTGCCGTTCATGTTACAATTACATCCAACCAGAAAATAAAGCCATTTTAAAACTTGTGGGAATAGCTCATTACCTGAAAGGACCCTTTTAACATACATAGATTTACAAATTATTGGAATATTTACAAAAATATTCATTGTCCACATTTTTTCTTCACATAAGAGTTGTTTGCAATTTAATTTTTGTTCCGATAAGTAATTACAGAGATGCGACAATCATATAGCATTAATAGTTTTAATAGTTCCTCCAAGAATATTTATTATACAAAAAAATTATGAAGGGAAATTTGTTCGAAATGTTTTGTTTGAACTATTTTTTTCTAAAACGCCAAAGTGCTAAAAACTTCGGCAACTACGGTTTCCTTTTTTTTGTTATCCCTCCACTTCAAGAATTGGCAATAATTTCTACATTTTTATAGTCTTTGAAAAATAAGCACTTAATTGTTTTCATTATTGACTAGTAGTTAATAATAAACAAACATTGTCTAATAGGAGAGACAAATGGCTTCACAACTCAAAAATGAATCAACAATAATAAAAAAGTTCTAGGCTAGTAGCATTCTAGTAGTGAAAAAACTTAATATTTTGTATACTTACGATTAGTGAATGGTGCAATTGTTATACTGTTGGCCACATCTTTCATGAAGTTATTAGTGTTTCTTTTACTAAATGGTTAGTCGATGTCACTTACACACATTCATAAAATCACTATTAATAGTCAACAAACATAATTGTTTTCAAAAACTAAAAATAGATAATTCGCTGTGGACTTTAAAATATGTATCCCATCTTAATATTTCATAGATGAATTATTTTTAGATACATGCGTTCAATAAAACTTTACATCGATATTTAATCACTTAATTAATGTCTGCAATTAACTATTTATTGCTATATTAACGCAACTATATGTGAATAAAAAAGAACGATCTTAATAAAAAGATAGGCTCTCCTTATATGCAATATGTTACTTTCATCTTTTAATTCATATTTATTATTAAATATGAACTCGATAGCTTCTAAGTCAGTAGGCAAAGTAATCCAGAAAATAGCACTTTTTATTTCGCAAAATATTTGCAGGGGCCTATTTTACTGTGCTGATTAGTATAGAATGAGTAAAAAAGACAAATGATATTCGTTTTTGACTTCCATTATTATAGATAATTGAATTCGTTGATATAATTGGAGGAAGTTGATAATTTACTTTGTTCAGCTCTGTAGGTATGAGGTCATTAAAACAAAATACTTACAGTATTTTTTATTTTCCTGTCTTCCAGCATATTCAAGGTAAACACATTTTATTGCTCTTAGATATATATTTGATAATACTTGTCATTCACTTGACAGTTTATGTACCTTCCAGTATATTGCATTCTCGCTATAGGTACTTAGAACTAATCTATTTTTAACCTAATAGAAATAACACTGTTAGCACAACGAAGCAAATGATGAAAATAACCCATATTTATTTCTGATGGAGAATGAATTACACTAAGAGAAAATCATATACGCTATCACATTTAAAAAGGTTTTTAAGGCTTCAACTATTGATCTGAATCGGGCACCTAAGCAATGCTCAGTTTTAATTAAATATCGCACTTTTTTTAAATTATGCTAGCGGTGGGGGCAAGATCCCTTCTGCTTAGTGGGAGAAGATGCAAGGGCAATTCAAGAGCGTCGGTAACAATTTTTAGTTCCACGCGGAAACGTTTGTCGAGTTTATTAAATTTTCGTAGTTTGCAAGTTCCAACTGCAAAAATGGTTTGGGTATCTTTTGAGAAACCTAAAGAAGTCGAAATCGTGAAAGTATTCAATATAAATTGCGGCACACTTAATGAAGTAGTTATATAAGTCATTAATTTTGAAATTTAATTGCAGATGGATACATCTAATGTGCCACCGTTTCAGCTTGAAGCTGGAGATGCAAGCACACATTTGGATCATATGTGCGCTCTGGATATCTGTTCTAGAGCGTCATATGTACGACTTTCGGGAATTATTTGCACAATTGGTTAGTATTACTTAATTCATTATCACACATACTAAACAAAATATCAATCAAAGGACCTGCGTCTCGTGAACCTGATGTGTTAGAAAAGATGATGGACACAGGTATGAACATAGCTCGCTTGAATTTTTCTCACGGATCTCATGAATATCATGGTGAAACTATCAAAAATATTCGCACGGCCGTGGCAAATTACAGCAAGAAAATAGGCATGACTTATCCTCTAGCTATTGCACTTGATACAAAAGGTCCTGAAATTCGTACGGGTCTTCTTGAAGGAGTAGGTTATTCAGTTTAGTACAGCATATTTAGTAATATTTTTTTCTTAGGGTGGTTCTGCCGAAGTAGAGTTGAAGAAAGGAGAAGTGATTAAACTGACAACAGACAAGGCATATGCTGATAAAGGCAATGCACAAGTCGTTTACGTTGATTATGATAACATACAAACTGTAGTAGAGCCAGGAAACCACATTTACATAGACGATGGCCTGATTTCCTTATTGTGCACATCGATTCAAGGATGCTTTTTAACATGTACCATTGAGAATGGTGGCATGTTGGGTAGCCGAAAAGGAGTGAATCTTCCAGGTGTACCTGTTGATTTACCCGCAATTTCCGAAAAAGATAAATCCGATCTTAGATTTGGTGTAGAACAAAATGTCGATATTGTGTTTGCTTCTTTTATTAGAAATGGAAAAGCTTTAAGCGATATTAGAGATATTCTAGGTGAAGACGGCAAGAAAATTCTAGTTATTTCTAAAATTGAAAATCAACAGGGCATGCAAAACTTAAACGAAATTATCGATGCTTCTGATGGTATTATGGTTGCTCGCGGCGATTTAGGTATTGAGATACCAACTGAGAAAGTATTCTTAGCGCAAAAATCAATGATTGCTCGATGCAACGAAAAAGGAAAGCCAGTAATTTGCGCCACTCAAATGTTAGAGTCTATGGTGAAAAAACCAAGACCAACACGTGCCGAAAGCTCCGACGTTGCCAACGCTGTTCTCGATGGTGCCGATTGTGTTATGTTATCGGGAGAAACCGCCAAAGGAGATTATCCGATAATTTGCGTCCAAACCATGGCAAATATTTGTAAAGAAGCCGAAGCTGCCGTTTGGCAAAAACAAATATTCGTCGATCTTTTAAGTAGGGTACGTTGCACGCTGTACACAAATAAATGTAATTTCATCAACGTTTGTGTTTTAGACTACTCCGCCTATTGATGCTGCTCATACAATCGCGATTGCTGTAGTCGAAGCGTCAACCAAATGCCTTGCTGCCGCAATTGTTGTTCTAACAACTTCAGGACGATCCGCGCATCTTATATCTAAGTATAAACCAAAGTGTCCGATTATTGCAGTTACAAGAAATGGACAAACAGCGCGCCAAGCTCATTTATATAGAGGTATTTTACCTCTGGTATATGAAGGTAATTGCCTTATCTTTAATTTTAATGAAAATATTAGAAACAGTCTCTTTTATGGCTGTACTTGCAAATTAGTCAAAGACAAAAAATATTGAATTAAATTTATGAATCCTCGAAAATTGAAGTCGTAGATAATTATCCTTTTGAGGGTTCCTTTAAGTGGAGGGACGAAATTAAAGACTACACCGGTTTCAATTTGCCGACGTTTTGCCAGACCTATGCGTGCTTTTTCAAGGCTTCTTGTGAAATTAGGACGTGACAGTCACATCTAACATATTAATCCTCACAAGAATAATTATCTACAAAAAATATCATAAATTGTTAAATAAATTATGTGCAATTTTTATTTATATTCGAATTCGTATAGTAACATATAAATGTAGATGACTACTGTAATATTTTGTTCATATTCCGAACGTTCTGAACTTTGAAAATGCGGATTATGTTTCCTTAGTTATTAAAGGTAAATGAGAACTAAAAGATTTACATTTACGGAAAATATAATTGTAGAAATGCCGGCTATAAATTCATACATTGCCATAAATTGAATCTTCATTAATCATGATTTGCTTTTCAAAAGTATTCTCAGAATATTCTTCTTCTATCTTAGCACCAGAGATGATTTTTAATCTGAATTAAAAAAAAAATAATTCATCATTGTATTTCTGATAATTTCACCCTCCTATTTTAAAATATTATACTGCGCATGTGCGCAACCACATCAAACCGATATTTCTGTGCACAACAAAATTTTGGACGGTTAACATCTAAATTAATAATGTATTTCCTAACAAAAAAATTATATATTGTTGTTACAATAATGACGAAATAATTATTATCAAACCAATTAACTAGACATAATTTTACCCCACTTGCCAAGGATAATCATATAATACACTGTAATTGCTATAACTGAATAATTTTAGATGAACGATTATCCGACTGGTTAAAAGACGTCGATTCCCGACTTCAATTTGGAATCAAATTTGGAAAAGCACGTGGGTTTATCAAAAGTGGAGATCCGGTAATTGTTGTCACTGGATGGAAACAGGGATCTGGATTCACAAACACTTTGCGTATCGTGTATGTATCAGATATTGTGGAACCTGTTGTTTATTAACTCCTTAGCACCACCTCGTAGTATTCTGTGATACAGTTTAATTTTTATTTTTTGCATGTATATTTATTTGTATTAAAATATAATCCAATCTCTTCAGTTTATTAATTGTTTTTAGAAAAGTGGCAGCTCTTAATTTGTACTAATAATTTGGAATCGGCATGTGGTTCAAGTAATGCTTTATTTCTTTGAGTGCTTTATGGAAAGGTTGCAGACATGCGCTTTGCAAAATTGAATCTTTCTTAAGGTCATATAACAAATAAGGAATCTTAATTACGTACTAGTAATGATTTGAATAACAAGTACATTTATCGCTTTTTTAGTGATTGATATTCGATTACAACTTTGAAATAATTTTAATATCTTTGTATTAAGAAGGTTAAGATTTAAGTGCTTAAAAATATGTACATAATTTTAATTACGATCAACATTAATATATTTAAAGTTTTGGCGTATTCCAAATCGTTTTTCCTGTACACATGTTTGTTACAAATATTCTTATATGCTTGATGCTTTTCATGCAATGCTTTGATAATATTTAACATGTGGTTTTCGTATGTAGTGTCCAGCTTTGAAAATGCAAAAACGTAAGTAGATACTTTGAGCTGCCACTCAGCCGCATCACATTTTATTTTTTCTTTTAATAATTTTTCTTTATTTACAGCACTGCTGATTAAAGTATCGTTGTGGTAGCTTTAATAGTTTAGCACGCTACCTCTCCTATTACAATAGATGAAGGTGTATAGTAAATACTTAACAAAAAAATTTAATGTTCTAAGTTTGAAAAATTAAGTAGCTTAATTGTGATTTTCAATTTTTAAAGTATTGTAGTCTTCTATTGTATGTGTTAATAATTCCGTTTTTATTTATTTGTATTTATTTCAAATAAAGAAGTGTATCAATTTGGGAAGTATTTGCACATTTCCTTTCCTACCACTACGAAATAGGGGACAGCTAATAGTTTAGATTTAGAAATGTACTCACAATATATTTAAGTTTTGCCCTTTATTGCATTTTTATAACTTTTTATATCTGAATTTCTCTAGAAAAGTTGCAAAAATGGTAGTCAACATGTTTCTACATTTAATGTACAGGATCTGCCGATAACAGTACAGAGCGGCTGTATCTCGAAAATGGTAAATCCTAGATATTTGAGGGAAAGAGAAATATCTGGAAATTTTTTTGAAATTCGTAAATTGACCACTAGGGCGTCACTGCTATGAAGAAACAGAGTTCATGTTAGCTTGAAAAGTTAGACGATAAGTCATAGCTTTGAAAACATCATCTAATAGCTTATATGTTACTGTATAATTTTGCTTTATGATATTTTTTCGTATCTGTCATAGTAAGAGACAAAAGTCAATGCATTTTTTCGATATTTACATTTAATTACTCTTAAACTATTCGAGTTATTTAAACATTTTTGGTATCGTTTAAAAAAACATTTTATGTTCTTTAAGAGAATTTTTTATTGAATTGTTTAGTTTGAAACAGGCGGTTGCTCTTTTTATATTTTTGGAAAAATATAAAATAGAACAGTACTATTTTCTTAGCTGTTATATAATTGGCTAAATTTTCGTGAAAACGTCATCCTGATATCTTCATCCGTTTTCGATGTTTTATTTCGCGTATCTGAATCTAATCAAGTTCGGCGAAAAAGACAAATCAGTGCAACTGTGATTTCTGATAGTTTTCGTGCTGCAATAACGACCCGACAATGGGCAATGCAATTTCAAAGAATACATTTTTGTCGAGAATTATTTGTAAGATTGACTAAGAGGTTAAGAAGATTGGTAACGTGCAACCCATTCAAGCATATGTAAGAATTCATAGAACACGTTTTGACCTGCGTGAATTACGATCCCACTTTAAGCATTATGAATTCCATAAACAATTGTCTACAAAATTCTTTAAGAGAATAATATGCATCCCTACCACATTGTTACATTGTACATTCATGAAATTTAAAACTTGGACACCAAAATTTCTGTAAACAAAAGTTTGCACATTGTGAAGCGGGCTTAAGGGTATCATTTACAATTCTAACAGCAGGTAGTCTCGGCAAGGGTTATCTTATAGAAGGACTGTAGAATGAATCATTACACTAAGCACGTTTTAGAAAATAGGTAATTTACGTTGCTTACTTAATTTTTTCTTTAAAGAATATATTTGAAGGTATCGCTAATTAAACACCATAGCTCGATTAATTATCGAATCAAAATTTTGTTTAGGAAATGTTTACAAAATAAAATTAGAAATAATTTTGATTTAAAAAACGTCTACAAGCAATAACTTTTAAATTAAATCAAAAACTAAACATGGTTATTTGGGTTGACTGATTATTACTTATTTTTAAATAAATCTAACCTACTAATTATTGTAAGTTATTAAAAAAAATCATTAAACTCTCTATTCATAATATTTAGTCCTTACAAAATGTATATTTTATGACGTTTCATTTTTTTCTGTAGTTAATATAAAAAGTGAAAATAAAAACTAAGGCAATTCTTATTGTCAACGTATATATTTAGTTTTTTTGACAAGAATTTATTACATAATTATAATTAAGATACCAAGTTATAGTTTAAAATTAAATAAAAACTTTTTTAAATAAAGGTATTACTATAAATACAGGGTAGCTTTTATGTATGGAACCAAGGCTCTGTAACCAAAACGGTTGAAGGCATCATTCTGGAAATTTTAGGGATCAAATCTGAAGCTATTTCACATAATTTGACACAATCAAAAAATTTCTTTGCTCGATAATTTTTTGACACGGCCGCCATCTTGAATTTTTTTAAATAGCAAGATGGGTCATGTGATATATCATTTGAAAGCTTATTTTATTTACTTTGCAACTGACTAGAAACATTGAAGTTGTATTTGGAGGAAATACCTAAAAATTTATTCTAATAATTATTTCTGCAATTATTTGTATTATCGTCTTTTTAATTTAGGTGGCGATGCTTTTGACACGTTACCTAGGTGACGTTACCTAGGTAACGTTATAACGTCAAAACATCAGTTATTCTCATTACTAGTTCATTATTATTCAATAATTAGAACCGTCTCGTAAAAATGAATCAGCTAACTGAATCAGAAAGATTACAAATTCTTATGATGGTTGGTTACGGCGATAGAAAACGCACGCATAAAGAAGTTTGCCAACTCTTCAATGCTGAAAACCCTGATAGGAATCCTATAGTGAGATCTACTGTGACCAAGACTTTACGACGGTATAATATCACTGGGAGTGTTAAGAACCGTCGCAGAAGTGGCCGACCAACAACAGTGGCTACAGAGGATAATTCACTGGCAGTATTAATGGATGTAGTTCATCAGCCCAAAACATCAGCATATCAGCTTGCACTAAACCATAATATGTCTCGATATTCAGTTCAGAAAATTCTAAAGCATCACAAATATCATCCTTACAAGGTACATTTAGTACAAGAATTATCGGAAGACGATTTTGATAGACGTGATCAGTTTTGCGAGAACATTATGGAAGCAATTGCGGAGAATAACAATTTTGCAAGTTCCATTTTGTTCTCTGATGAGGCCACATTTACTCTCAATTGCGCCGTAAATAGACACAACTGCCGATATTATTCCGACACGAATCCACATTGGATGGAAACAGTGCACACCCAGTATCCTCAAAAAATAAATGTATGGTGTGGCATAATTGGAGGTAGAATTATTGGACCATTTTTCATAGAAGGGAATCTCAATGTCAACAGTTACCTCAACATCCTACAGGAGAATGTTATCCCTAGGATTGTGGAACTTTTTCCAAACGTGGACGACCCAAATGCTGTTAGGGGCGATATCTGGTTTCAGCAGGACGGTGCCCCACCCCATTATGGGATAAACGTTCGAAATTATCTAGATGAAACTTTTCCAAGACGCTGGATAGGGAGAAGGGGAACTCTCGAGTGGCCAGCCCGGTCACCTGACTTGACCCCTCTGGACTTTTTCTTGTGGGGCCATTTGAAAAGCTGTGTATACAAGAACAGACCCTACGATTTAAATGAATTGAGAAACCGTATTGAAGCTGATGTTGCAGCTATTCCAGAAGGTTGAAAAATTGATTAATTCTTTCTAAATCAAATATATTACTGTCAGAAGAAAAAAGTTTAACATTTTTAGAACTAATTCAAAGTATTTCAATTTTCTTAAGAACATTGACTTTCTACATACGATGTTATTTAAATCTAATGATTCTTGTTTCTCCATGTAAGTCTTATTGTTCCTTTTTTTTTCTCGATAATTATTTCGTGAGCAGTAAATTAATTTGTATTTTTTCTGAGCGTATTTTACCATCCAACTCAAATATTCAAACTCAGTTACAAAGTAAATAAAATTAAGTTTTCAAATGATATATCACATGACCCATCTTGCTATTTAAAAAAATTCAAGATGGCGGCCGTGTCAAAAAATTATCGAGCAAAGAAATTTTTTGATTGTGTCAAATTATGTGAAATAGCTTCAGATTTGATCCCTAAAATTTCCAGAATGATGCCTTCAACCGTTTTGGCTACAGAGCCTTGGTTCCATACATAAAAGCTACCCTGTATAAATAAATATAAGAAATCAATAATGGGTGTGACCTCCATTATTATTGATACATTCTTGGAGGCGTCTGCTCATTGACGCTATCAAGGTATCTTTTTTTTAGGGAGGAGGGGGGGGGGGGGGGGGGAGGGGGGGGGGGGGGGGGGGGAGGGGGAAGGGGGGGGGGAGGGGGGGGGGGGGAGGGGGAGGGGGGGGGGGGGGGGAAGAAAGGGGGGGGGGGGGGGGGGGGGGGGGGGGAAGAAAGGGGGGGGGGGGGGGGGAGGGGGGGGGAAAGGGGGGAGGGGGGGGAGGGGGGGGGGGGGGGGGGGGGGGGGGGGGGGGGGGGGGGGGGGGGAGGGGGGGGGGGGGGGGGGGGGGGGGGGGGGGGGGGGGGGGGGGGGGGGAAAGGGGGGGGGGGGGGGGGGGGGGGGGGGGGGAGGGGGGGGGGGGGGGGGGAAAGGGAGGGGGGGGGGGGGGGGGGGGGGGGGGAAAGGGGGGGGGGGGGGGGGGGGGGGGGGGGGGGGGGGGGGGGGGGGGGGGGGGGAAGAGGGGGGGGGGGGGGGGAGGGGGGGGGGGGGGGGGGAGGGGGGGGGGGGGGGGGGGGGGGGGGGGAAGGGAAGGAAGGGGGGGGGGGGGGGAAAAAAGGGGGGGGGGGGGGGGGGGGGGGGGGGGGAAGGGAAGGGGGGGGGGGGGGAGGGGGGGGGGGGGGGGGGGGGAAGGGGGGGGGGGGGGGGGAAGAGGGGGGGGAAGGGGGGGGGGGGGGGGGGGGGGGGGAAAGGGGAAAAGGGGGGGGGGGGGGGGAGGGAGGGGGGGAGGGGGGAAGGGGGGGGGGGGGGGGGGGGGGGGGGGGGGGGGGGGGAGGGAAGGGGGGGGGGGGGAGGGGGGGGGGAAGGGAGAGGGGGGAGGGGGGGAAGGGAAGGGGGGGGGGGGGGAAGGAGGGGGGGGGGGGAAGGGGGGGAGGGGAAGGGGGGGGGGGGGGGGGGGGGGGGGGGGGGGGGGGGAGGGGGGGGGGGGGGGGGGGGGGGGGGGGGGGGGGAAGGGGGAGAGGAGGAGGGGGGGGAGGGAGGGGAGGGGGGGGGGGGGGGGGGGGAGGGAGGGAAGGGGGGGGAGGGGGGGAAGAGGGGGGAGGGGGGGGGGGGGGGAAGAAGGGGGGGGGGAAAGGGGAGGAAGGGGGGGGGGGGGGGGGGGGGGAGGGGGGGGGAGGGGGGAGGGAAGGAGGGGGGGGGAAAGGGGGGGGGAGGGGGGGGGGGGGGGGGGGGGGGGGGGGGGGGGGGGGGGGAGGGGGGGGGGGGGGGGGGGGGGGGGGGGGGGGGGGGGGGGGGGGGGGGGGGGGGGGGGGGGGGGGGGGGGGGGGGGGGGGGGGGGGGGGGGGGGGGGGGGGGGGGGGGGGGGGGGGGGGGGGGGGGGGGGGGGGGGGGGGGGGGGGGGGGGGGGGGGGGGGGGGGGGGGGGGGGGGGGGGGGGGGGGGGGGGGGGGGGGGGGGGGGGGGGGGGGGGGGGGGGGGGGGGGGGGGGGGGGGGGGGGGGGGGGGGGGGGGGGGGGGGGGGGGGGGGGGGGGGGGGGGGGGGGGGGGGGGGGGGGGGGGGGGGGGGGGGGGGGGGGGGGGGGGGGGGGGGGGGGGGGGGGGGGGGGGGGGGGGGGGGGGGGGGGGGGGGGGGGGGGGGGGGGGGGGGGGGGGGGGGGGGGGGGGGGGGGGGGGGGGGGGGGGGGGGGGGGGGGGGGGGGGGGGGGGGGGGGGGGGGGGGGGGGGGGGGGGGGGGGGGGGGGGGGGGGGGGGGGGGGGGGGGGGGGGGGGGGGGGGGGGGGGGGGGGGGGGGGGGGGGGGGGAATATAATTAATATTAATCGTTTCCCATGCGGTATCAATGGCTGCAATTAGTGCATTACGGTTTACTGGTATAAAATTTGGCCCTTGTTGTCTTCGGATAACAGCAAGTATTCGAGCCCAAACATTTTCGATAATGTTAAAATCTGGGCTTTTTGCTGGCCAGGGTAACAGCTCCAAGTTATTTGCTTGTATCCAGTTGCGCACAACCTGCGAAGTATAGGGTCATCATATCCCGATAGTTAATTATCGAATGTTCCAAGAAAATATGTGTAAATAGTAAATGGAATCTACTAACGTAACGTTAAGTCGTTAATTATAGTTACATAACTCTCCTTTCATAAGATATAGTTCATATTAATATGCTTATTGTAAAGCTTCGTACACACCTGAACAACAAACCGAGGAACAAACAGAACAACGAACCGAACGGCAATCGGAACATTAATTTGGACGGTGCTACGTACGAATTTTAGAACAGATTCGCAAGTCCTGATTGTTCCACGAACGGTTTGCGGCGTTTCCGCAACTTGTCGGTTTTTTCTCCGACATCAAAGAAAATGCGCGCGAATGCGTTTGCAGGTTTGGACGAATCTAAACAAAACGGCGAACAAACTTATGCGGGAGAATTAAATTATTTATTTTTGTCCTCCCTTTTGTGGGTTTGTTGTGTTTTAGGTAATATTATGGAGTTGACAGAAGAAAAATGTTTTAAATTAATCAGTGTTTAAGAATGCAAGAAAAAAATGATGTCCCTATTAGCATCATTTGGGCGGGAAATTTCCAAAATAAAAAAAAACGAAGTAAATTATAATTTTTTACTCTTCTTTGTGCGTAAAAATTTGGTTGGCACTATCTTCTTGTTTTCCGCAATTTTCTCTTCTCAATAATAAATATATATGAACTGAAAACTACTGAAAATAATTATGGGAACAGCACAAACGTTCCGTTTGTTGTTCGGATTGTGGAAATCATAAAAGATCGTTTGTCGTTCTGTTTGACTTTCGGTTCGTTGTTATGTTTGTTGCTCGGTTTGTTGTTCAGGTGTGTACGAAGCTTTACAACTTAAGCAACAATTTTTTGGCGAATAAAGATTAGTTTGTGATGTAATATTAGAAACACAAATTTATATCATATCAAATTTATGACAACTTAAAACCAAGAACGTGTATGTTATTGCTAAGAAATTATTAAGAAAAAGCGCAATTGCAGTGTAAATATTTATAATTAGATATTTTCGAAAGTTTATAAGTCCTCTATTGTAATCTTAATACTTAAAAAAATCCTGTCCATTAGCATTATAAGGAAATGGCTTTTACTTTATGAATAAGTTTCAATAACAATAGAATATCCTTGCTTGTTTAATTTACTTCCTTTGAGTCATATTGCTCTAAGGGTTGTTACATTGGTCATTAGAAGTATGTAATAAATAAACAATTACCTACTGTTTGAGAAGGGGTAGTGTGAACCAATAAATAAAGTAAGAAATGTAAATTCCATTTTAGTTTAAAATTTCAAGTGTTGTGAAAATGCCACCTCATCTCGGTGCTGATTTGAAAGCGCGGATTGTTTCGGAATTAGCGGCGGGCCGTAGCGTGCGTGAAATTTCACGTATGTTAGATATACCAAAAAGCACCGTAGGGCATTACCGAGTAAAATGGAATCTTGAACACACTTTGGAAAGAGCCATCGGAAGTGGTAGACCTAAAGTATCTACACGTGCTCAAGATCTCGAGTTGTTTCATTACGTAACAGAACAACCATTTGCTACATACTCCAGGGCTATAGCAGATACACATTTTCCCGGATGCCGTATAACTGCACAAAAAAGATTAAAGGAGATGGGAATAAAGAAGTATAATGCTGCTGCGAATGCAGCACGATGGACCACTAAAAGTTTTTAGAATGGAAGGAACTCGTTACGAAAATAATCACATATGTCCTCAAAAACGAAGTGGTTACTTTTCTGTGAATGTGTGGGGTTGGGTTAGCGCGCGAGGTCCAGAAGTTTGTTGGGCTATCGATGGACGTCTTGATTCTGCTGAGTATTTAGATATTTTGGAAACTATTATGAAACCTTCAGTCGAAGTGTTTTATCCAGACGAAGATTATATTTTACAAGTAAGTATTCTTATTTCACTATACTTTCTCCAAAAATAGTTCGGGATCTGTTGAATTAACATTTTCATAATGTATTTTTTCATACTTCACTTCGCGGGTTGTGCGCAATTGGATACGAGAAAATAACTTGAAGCTGTTACCCTGGCCAGCAAAAGCCCAGATTTTAACATTATCGAAAATGTTTGGGCTCGAATACTTGCTGTTATCCGAAGACAACAAGGGCCAAATTTTATACCAGTAAACCGTAATGCACTAATTGCAGCCATTGATACCGCATGGGAAACGATTAATATTAATTATATTGATACCTTGATAGCGTCAATGAGCAGACGCCTCCAAGAATGTATCAATAATAATGGAGGTCACACCCATTATTGATTTCTTATATTTATTTATATAGTAATACATTTATTTAAGAAAAAAAGTTTTCATTTAATTTTAAACTATAACTTGGTATCTTAATTATAATTATGTAATAAATTCTTATCAAAAAACTAAATATACAGGGTGCCCATAATCTATCTCATAACATGGGTAACTTTCTTAATATGCAAAATAGGTAATCGGTTAAATTAGGAAAGTTGGGCAGAATTACAAGCAAAATGTTAAACTTTTTTTTCAAATTTGACATATGTCTTCAACTTTTTGAAATTTTGTGAAAAAACTGAAAACAGTCGATTTTTTAATGTTGTCCTGTTCCACTACTACTTACTTTAGAACTGAACTAAAAATGACATCTTATACATATTTTTACGTAGAATTCGATAAAATTACTCAAAATGTCATAGCCCTCTTGATTTTCGAGATATAACACAAACTTACATTTTTTTAAATGACAATCATAGTTGGCTGTGATCTTATTAAATAGCTTTTGTTTTTGCGATTTCATTGATATAAGGTTCGATATACTTTACTCTTACATTTTTTTGTAAATGCTAAAAGTAGTTTATTGATACAATTAAGCTGCAAAATAATACACAGGCAGGCTATGGAAACAAATGCTTCAAACAAAAACCTGTTGAAACAAAAGCCTGTGTCGTCAACTAAATAATTTGATTTACATAAGTAAGTTGTATTATTCACGGTGATTTATTTAAAAACATAAAATTCTCAAAATAAACAATGTATTCACATGAAGAGAGAAACGACATGCTTTTTGTTATTATGCTAGCAACAGAAATAGTAATGAAGCCAGTGAAATGTATTTGCAAAGATATATGGAAAGAAGACAACCAGATAAAAGACTTTTTTCCAAACTGGAAAATAATTTAAAACTATACGGATCATTTATGAAACCAAAAGCTAAGCAAAAGTTTAATCAAGAAGACGAAGAAAGAGTTTTGGCATATGTAAATTATAAACCAAAAACATCTACCCGTGAAATTGCAAGTGAGTGTGGTACTTCTACAGAAAAAGCTCGTTTAATTTTAAAACAAAATCGATTCAAGCCGTATAAATTTCATATCGGCAACACCTTGTATCCAGCCGACTCAGAGAGAAGATTAAATTACGCTCGATGGTTTTAAGAGAAACTGACAACGATCCATATTTCTCGCGCAGAATTTTATTTACTGACGAGGCAAAATTTACCAATAACGGTGTATTTAATAGACATAATAATAACTATTGGTCTGAGAACAACCCTCATGTTACTGTTGAGAGACGAGATCAACATATTTTTTCAATAAATGTGTGGTGTGGCATCCTCGGTAGCAGAATAATTGGTCCGTTCTTTTACAATTACCATTTAAATGGAAGGCGATATTTAGAATTTCTTCAAAATGACTTGGAAGACATGTTAGATGAACTGCCATTAAATGTGGTACAAAATCTTACTCATTTCCAACATGATGGTGCTCCTGCTCATAATTTTAGAGCTGTTTCTGAATATCTTTCCGAACGTTTTCCGAGCTGGATCGGTAATTCAGGTCCTATTAATTGGCCGGCAAGAACACCTGATATCACACCTCTCGATTTTTTCTTGTGGGGACCGTTAAAGACAGGGTGTACAAAGAAAAACCCAATAATGTAGAAGAATTAAAAGATAGAATTAGGTTGATTATTAGAAGAATTCGTCCTCGCAGTTTGGAAAAAGTGCATAGAGATGGTTAGAAGATGTCAAATGTGCATATTGGTTAACGAGGGCCATTTCGAACATTTAATATGAACTTTTATGTCTTTTGTACATTATTGAAATAGAACATAATTACAAACCATTAATAGTACCTACTTGTGGTATTATATTGTCAATATAAATTTTTGTTTCAAGTTTAACTAACTTGTAAATCATTTTGTTCCTTAATGGTATCAACAACACAATTTTGGGCATTTAAATAGAAATACAAGAGTAAAGTATATCGAACCTTATATCAATGAAATCGCAAAAACAAAAGCTATTTAATAAGATCACAGCCAACTATGATTGTCATTTAAAAAATGTAAGTTTGTGTTATATCTCGAAAATCAAGAGGGTTATGACATTTTGAGTAATTTTATCGAATTCTACGTAAAAATATGTATAAGATGTCATTTTTAGTTCAGTTCTAAAGTAAGTAGTAGTGGAACAGGACAACATTAAAAAAATCGACTGTTTTCAGTTTTTTCACAAAATTTCAAAAAGTTGAAGACATATGTCAAATTTGAAAAAAGTTTAACATTTTGCTTGTAATTCTGCCCAACTTTCCTAATTTAACCTATTACCTATTTTGCATATTAAGAAAGTTACCCATGTTATGAGATAGATTATGGGCACCCTGTATACGTTGACAATAAGAATTGCCTTAGTTTTTATTTTCACTTTTTATATTAACTACAGAAAAAATGAAACGTCTTAAAATATACATTTTGTAAGGACTAAATATTATGAATAGAGAGTTTAATGATTTTTTTTAATAACTTATAATAATTAGTAGGTTAGATTTATTTAAAAATAAGTAATAATCAGTCAACCCAAATAACCATGTTTAGTTTTTGATTTAATTTAAAAGTTATTGCTTGTAGACGTTTTTTAAATCAAAATTATTTCTAATTTTATTTTGTAAACATTTCCTAAACAAAATTTTGATTCGATAATTAATCGAGCTATGGTGTTTAATTAGCGATACCTTCAAATATATTCTTTAAAGAAAAAATTAAATAAGCAACGTAAATTACCTATTTTCTAAAACGTGCTTAGTGTAATGATTCATTCTACAGTCCTTCTATAAGATAACCCCTGCTGAGACTACCTGCTGTTAGAATTGTAAATGATACCCTTAAGCCCGCTTCACAATGTGCAAACTTTTGTTTACAGAAATTGTGGTGTCCAAGTTTTAAATTTCATGAGTGTACCTACTACCCGTATAACCAAACAATACAGATTTTACTGATCTATATTGATTTAGTAATTAATCTATAAAGATTGTAGATAAAGATTTTAACTGCATTAAATATTTATCGTGTGTGTAAATATGTCCTGTATAGACATTCCCTTTATTTGTTCTGTACAGTGACGATAAAGTCGATCTTTATATATTCATTATGTAAAGAATCTACACAATTTACATTTATAAAAGATATACAGTATCTACACACGTATCGATATCAATTCGGAATCGTTCTACTATAGATTCTGCAAGTTCTATCACAGCATATTTCATATTTTATTTTATATGCTGTGATTGAACCCTACAACATAACAGTTGATGAATCTGTACGAGTGCTCGTATATGTGTTCATACATCTACGTTGTCACATAGCTTACAGTCAACTTATAAAGGTATAAAGTTGCGTATGAAATTTTGTTCTTTCGCTTACAAACTCGTATCGTCGCTGTACCAAACGAATACAGATTGTCTTTATCGAATAAAGTTTTTAGTATAGAAGCGTTACAGGTAATATACAGCTTGGTTATACGGGTATTTAATAGAAATTATCATTATTGGTATTAAGCAATTATTGTTCACTTTGTTTTCACTAACACTTAAAATCAACGTAATGTGCACAACGAACAATGATTTTTTTTAATTTTAATAAAACTCTATAAATTATTGCACTATTGGATTTGATGTCAAATGTAAACATTACTTCAACAATCAACTATTACTCGTTTGATCCTAAATTAATAGACGTATCGTCTGACGCTATAAATATAGATTTGAACTCAATTTTCCTGTTCTGTACTGATTTCAGTGCCATGAGTCATGTGATATTGTCAACATTTAGTAACTTTTTGTCAGACTAGGCTAAGAAAAGGGGTGCCTCTGGCCGCTTTTGAGTGATGCAAACCCAAGTAACAATTCAAACAATTTGATAAATTAAATTCAAAATACGTATTATATTTACAGTAAAAATTTATTTACCTATGTAGTTAGTAATGGCAAAAAAAAAGAGGAGTCTAGACTCGGTATTTTGTACTTAGTAAATTGTTAACAAAAGTTATTTTACTTTACGGTTATATGCGGTGCGATTATTAAGTGCAGAATGTTACTTGGAAGCGAATTGAAGAGTCGGGGGCCTGAGAAAGCAGAATGAGCCTGAGTAGAGGTGGTTACCGTATTCAAACTTGGCTCCAATAAAGCTCTCCTTTCCTGTCTACGAGTATGGTAAATATGGACTGGATTTACTGGGAAATAGTTTTTACGGTCAAAAACGTATTTGAGTAAACTATCTTTGTGCAGTTGCTTTATATTAGGTACGTGGAACTTTTTGTACGAGGATGTATTGATATCTAGTTAGCCTAGACCAGTTCCTTGCATAAACAAAATATTGCGTTACCATAGCAACGAACAATAACTTATTAGAAGTGTCAGTGTAAAGTTTGACGTCAAAAAGTAAACCAGAGTCACGCAATAAATTAAATGAAAAAGATGTCCACCGAAATTGTGAAAATCGAAAAATTGGAGTATCGAGCCATCATCAAGTACCTGTATTTAAAAGGGTTAAGAGGTAAGCAGATTTACGAAGATATGCTTAATACCCTTGGTGATCAATGTCCTTCGTATGCGACCGTCAAAATTGGAATGCAAGCTTCAAAAGAGGTAAATTTTCCATTGAAGATGATGACCGATCGGGAAGGCCAGTTTCTGTGTCAGTCCCCGAAAATATCGATGCAGTTCATGACATGATTTTATCAGACCGTCGAATTGGGCTAAAACGGATATCTGAAGCACTGAATATTTCATACGAACGCGTTCATCATATGGTTCACGTCAATTTGGACATGAGAAAAATTGCTGCAAAATGGATCCCCAAATGTTTGAATGTTGACCAAAAGCGTGCAAGGGTAGAAGCATCGCGTTCGATCTGTGCTCGATTTGAAAACGATGTAGACTTCTTAAACCGAATTGTTACTATGGATGAGACTTGGGTACATTTCTACGATCCAGAAACAAAGCAACAATCGATGGAATGGCGACACTCTGGTTCTCCAAGACCTAAGAAGTTTCGTGTCCAAAAATCTGCTGGAAAAGTTCTTGCTTCAGTTTTTGGGATTGCCATGGAGTAATCATGATTGATTTTTTGGATAAGGGTAGAACAATAACTGGAGATTACTATTTGACATTACTGACCACTCTACGGGAAAATATTAAAGAGAAAAGACGCGGAAAGCTATCCAAAGGTGTTTTGTTTTTGCAGGACAACGCCCCTGCACACAAATCTCATGTTGCCATGCAAAAATTCGTGATTTAGGGTTTGAATTACTAGAACACCCCTTATTCACCCGATTTGGCTCCGTCCGACTATCACCTCTTTCCTCAACTGAAAAAAGTTTAAAAGGTCGTACATTTTCTTCCAACAAGGAGGTAATAGAAGCTGTGGAGGTCTGGTTTGCAGAGTAAGAAGAAACATTTTTTTAAAGGTCTAGAGACGTTGCATGTTCGCTGTAATAAATGTATCCAATTAAGAGGAGAATATGTTGAGTAATAAAATATTTTGACATTGAAATTATGTTTGGTTCTATAGTAGGCTAAGAATTTTTCAATATATCCTCGTATATCAGTGTAGTCTGTAGTGGGGTGATCAATAGATCTTCTAAGACATATTTTTATTATTTTTTTATGTAGTATTTCTAAAATTTTAAAGTAGGTACATATCTAAACAATGGCCCCAACACACTAATCCATATCTCACAATAGATTGTACAAGTGCCAAAAATATCATTCGTAGCTGAGGGGGGTATAACTGAACGCAATTAAACAAATTTAATTTAATCGACTAAGCTTATTACAAACATAGGCTATATGGTCATCCTAACGTAAATGATAATCTATTATGACACCTAAATACTTATCCTTTTATTGGCAGAGGATTATAACTGCAATAGAGTGATGATGAGTTGCAGAATCGACTGCGGATCTTAATTTGGTTGCCCCACAGAATTCAATGAGAAAGTGATCATTACGGTTATACTGGTGTTTAGGCTAAGCAAGTTACTATTCAACCACGATTTTAATATATTCACTTCCTTCTTTGCGTTGACGAATAAGTCTCCCAATTCTCATCCCAAAATATAGCGACAGTGTCGTCAGCAAAGAACCACAGGGAGCACTACAAAAGATCTAAATTCAAAATTTCATTGTATATATATTAAAAATAAGATAGGTCCCAGCACCGTTCCCTGTGGTACTCTGGTCTCTATACACTGACTAGAACCACCTAAGATGTGTCTTGAAGGTTGATTGGAAGAATTTGTTACATGTCCCTCTAAATCCGATTTGTCCCAGCTTGTCTATCAGTAATCTGTGGAGAACCGTATCGAATGCCGTTTCTAAGTCCAAGAACACATCCAAGCACTTCTTCCCTTCGTCAATATGCTTTATTATAATTTTAGTAACATTAATTAATATAGCGTCAGTTGTACAAAAATTGCTTCTAAATCCGAATTGTTTATTTGACAGAATTGAGTGTTTTTCTAAATAATTGACAACACTCAGTTTCAGACATTTTTCAAAGATTTTTTGACATGCATATGAATATTAAGTTTTAGTGAGTGTTTGCTTGCAATACTCCAAAAGATAATATTTTCAATTTTGTAGTAATTAGTTGGGACGCACTCTAACAAAGTATTGAATATATCTTTTTTATTATCAGAGTAATATATACTAAAGTCTTGATGAGCGACAAAAGAACCTTGAAAATAATTATTCAGGTCATTAAGATTAAGTATTCAAGCTCTTCTTGATTTCCTTTGTGACGAATTGTATTTTATTTTTCCACATCGATTTGTGGTTTTAAATTAGAAGATTGTAATTGAAGATTTGCGCTTAGTAAAACCAGAAGCAAAGTTTCTAAATGACTTATAATAATACCAGTTAGCAGACTTTTTAGTCTTTTTTAATTACGTAGATTTACCTTTCAGTTCGAAAACTAGGGTGCTATAATATAATTGTTTTAAGAAAAACAAAAAAAAAAAACGTCATATAGTTTCTTGACAGACGGAGATGCATCTGATAGAATTTTAGTGATTTTAGAAAGTGCATCAGTTTTAGCGTTTATTAACACGGTAGATATCTTTTTTCAAATTCATTTGTATGTCAACAATGCAAATATTTCCAGAGTTTACCCATACTGTCGGTGTACTATGAAACGTTTTGTCCAGACAGTGCACGATTTTTTAGATTTCAACTGAATCGAACAGCTGCTATACTACAAGATTCTGTACGAGTTGAGCTTGTACCGTATGGGTTTGCTACTGTATATCTACTCTCTTTACATTTTAATTATACTTATTACCACATAAGTTATAATCATATTTTAGCATGAAATGAACAATGGAGTTTGGCATTTTGTATGTCAGCATGGAGTACAAGAATGTTTGGGAAATAAGATTCACGCTTGTCTTCTTCGTCAAGGTTTTGATCAAATGCAAAATATTGCTTTAGTTACATGTTCTCTTATCAGTAGCGATGCTTCGTCCCTGAGGGAATTAAAAATAGTGTAAGTGAACTAAGCTTATGGATTTTGATAAAAAAATTTTTGTTTTAGTGCGCAGATAAAATCGAATTAGAATTAAAGTCCATTGAAAATGTGTTTTGGGTGTAGAAGGAGACTTATTACTGGTAAGACACGGCCAAACAACTCATGGCGTATCCCCACCTATCAATTATCTACCGACCATTATAGTTAACCATAATTATGATCAAGATATACAAACTGTAGGTGAATATAATCTACTTAGAGCATTATGTTTGAAAAATCATATACAAGGCGACGCTTGCAATTAAGCTTTTATTTCTGTATACAATTTTACATTCAATAATTAAGTTTAATGTATGAAAGAAAATATAATTTTTAAATTTTAATTTGAATTGTGCTTATTGATCTAACAACGAAACACGTTTAAATTTTATATGCTTTTTGATGACTAGGAATCAAACGTTGTCAAAAGTTTCTTCGACGTCGAACTTGTTAACGCATTATGGGCATCTCTGGTCCTTTGTGACAAAATTCACTACGGAACAAATTGTGTCAGTTGTGGACTTACATATATGATAGATCAAATACTTCTTTTAACAAGTCGGTAATACCACCTCGATAATCTTCAAGTCAGCCTCCGCCGTATCTACTGTGTTATTGAGGTAGAAACTGTACGAGGATTTGTTCTGTATTTTGCGTACACAACTGTTGTCATTTTCTTTGTCATTAAAAGCTCACCTTCTACATTCCAGTTTCTAGGGCTCGAACGTTTGTTGTGTTGTGTTCTTTATCTCATCATAGTTATTATATCAAGGATCTTACAAAGATACGCAAATTAATGGATAGTATTGATGCTTTGGAAGCTAAAAGTGTGCGTTTTGGTTGTAATGTTTGAAATTGAAGATAGATTTATTAGGAATAGATTTTTGAGTAGAGTCGAAAGAATTGTTATTCCGGCGCCCGATTCCCATTTAGGTGCAATCCGTGGGACCGTTGATGACAAACGTAGTTATTAGCCTTTGTGATTATCATCACTTATGTTAGTATTGCGCTTTATGTACTTATATTTAAAAATATCTATGTACATTTGAAAGTTTAGACTACATGTTTAGATTGTCATAAGACAGTGCTTGTTCTAAATTCATCTAGATTCCAAGTTTTGTTCTGTCTGTATCTCTACCAATTCCTGGATTAATAACAAACAAAATCAAGCATCAATATTTCTAATTGTTTTTTTTTCATTTGCTATCAAATTTTAGTGAAATTAACAAGTTTTTCTTTGGGTCTTTAAATTTATTTGTGCTAAGATGGGAGGATATTCAAATCGATGTCCTAAACTACCATGGGTATTAATTACTTCGTACCCTTTTTACACTTTCTTAACATTATCCGGTGTTACAGATGATAGATTTTCATTCATCAGATGAAGGAAGGGTTCTCAATTCTCAATATGCTGCCGCATTCGCTAACTCTTTTAGAAGTTATCAAGCTAATTTAAACGTTAAGTCGAAAGCGTCAAATGTTCGGTTGACGGCAGTTATATGCACTTTTGGTATTAATTATTTTTTTAATTTATAAAACACACAGTTGTTGTTCAAAGGTAGTAGCATTAACAATGAAGGGACCTTGCAAGAAATGATGGACTTGGGTATGACAATGATTAGATTGAAAATGTGTCATCTTTCTATTGAGACGGCTGAGGAAGCTTTGCGCACTATTAGGAACGCAAACGATTCGTATAGTAAAAAAATCGGGTGCTTGTATCCTTTGCCTGTTGCTTTAGATATAAAAGGTTCCGAAATTCGAACAGGCTTCTTAAAGGACGTAAGTTTTAGTATCATTTTAAAACATCAAGACAAGTAGTGGAGTAAAATCGCTGCGCTACCTTGCTTATTTAAGGTACTTTTTTTTCGATCTACAACTAAATAAGACCTATACCATCTTCTCAAGCATAGTTTTTGCCATCTGAAATGGAAAGCGACAACATTTTTTAGTAGGGTCAATTTTTCAAAACCCAATTTTTTCTTCTGAAACTGAATTTAAAAAAAACATTTTTTAAAACATATACCGCTTTAAAAAATCAACGGTTGAAGCTATGACTATGAATTTTGGTAGTCATATTCAAAAAACTGCAGCGCTACTAATGAAATTTACCTGCCTCCTACATTTTTCTATTTTAGTGCCCTTGTGGGCACACACTTCAAAGTCACTTATATCAAATATCTACATTAGAAGATTCACCATCCGAGGAACTTTTTTATTATTAAAATTTTGTAACACTTATGTGGAATGAAATTTTGGCAAATAGTACAGAAGCTTAAAAAATCGAGCCGCTACGTCTTAAGGTTTTAGAGAAATCGAATTTTTAAAATGCTACTCGTCACATTTAGTGCATAACCTTAAGAGGATTCTATTATTTTTTCTTAAAGCGATTATAGGTTGTACATTGATACAGGTCAGTTGATAAATAAAATTAAAAAAAAAACATGAAACCAAAATCGTAAAAAAATTCCAAAGCACCTACAAATTATGATCTTTTTTTAATCAGTATTACTCAACATTAAATAGTTGTATTAAGAAATTAGTTATCAAAGGATCTGTAGGCAAGGTTGAACAACAATTATAAATCAAAATGTTGTAAATATCATCCACACACCCACATTTTCTCGAGAAAAATCCTTGTGTAAATTACAACCAGAATTTCATACCAAGTTTTTGTCTCTGTTAGCAGAAGTCTCTGTCTCACCGATCCCGGGTGTAAACAATCTTGAGATTGTATATAACCTTTTACATCGATGTTTACACAAAACATTTTACCAAATTAAAAACACATGGTTGTAGGTACCGAAAATAATAACATTGATTATAAAACAGTTTCATTTACATTTCGATTAACGTATTTTTCAAGTAGGATTGGTATCAGCCATTAAAAGTGATTTGTATTTAAAATTTTACAATTTTACATGAATCTATTTATTGTCGTTCTGAAGATGCGCGGTGCGATTTTTTTTTTTTTTTGATTTAGACTTGCGTACTCTCAACTCAATTATTAGTCATAAATGATACAAGTGGACAGGACTGTGTGCTGAGTTTAAAAAAAATTACAAATCTACTAAACATCGTTGGAACAAATGTTTCCCTTAATTTTTTGGCAATGTCTGAAAGCGGTTGTCCCTCATAAAAGCTGCCGCACCGTATGCTCCCTTTCACCAAGCACGTACCTTGACCGATTTGAATATTGTATTGGCATCAACAGAAGCTATTGGAATTGGTTGTTTTTAGTCTGTAAAGGATCTGTACTACAGAATAATAATACTTCGTTGTTTATTATTCTGTCTGTACTGTGTTAGAACGAATTAATCATTAAACTGCCTTATTCATAGTCACGCTCTTAAAATGATTTTAAAACGCTATTAGCTAGTGGTCACTAACAACACTCTAACATGTCACTAAGGTTCTACATTCATAGTTGCATATTAGTAGTAGTAGCTACTAGTTAAAATTACGTTAGTATATAGAATAATGTGGCAACACAGGAAATTTATTTTGAGCATTACATTGACGTTTATCTGTCAAATATCATTAATTATCAACTTGAAAGAACAAGAACATAATAAGAGTACGAAAAGCTCGAAAACCACTATTATACCATATTTATTTAAGAATATAAATTATAATTATAATTTAGCGCAGAAACAT